>CM037779.1:35487269-35535813 GCA_021229015.1 Solen grandis | reverse complement strand
AAAAAAAGGAGAAAATATAGGATAACAGGATTTTCAATTAATATTGTGTATTCGTTGATTGGCCGACAGATTCATGTCATAATAGACCACTTCACTCCGAAATGAGACGTACACCTACGTAAATCAACAAACCCTCTCCAATCACCTAGTCTTCATATTGGTGTAACATTCCACACAGTGTTCACTTGGGTAATAAACATATGCACGCGATTTTGCACCAGTCACCGATTTGTCAGGTTAGTTAGCGAATTATACCGAGTATAGCCAAGCCCCTGATAAAATGGTCTATTGGTTGTTTGAGATGTTGCTAACTGCTGCTGAGGTGAACAGAATGCTGAAGTTTGGCTTGAAAATTTTGGATATAGCTGCCCCTTGCCTTTGTTTAGCGCTTATATATCGTCAACGTCCAATTTACCATGTTTTGGGCAGCCACTCCTTTCTTGTTATTGCAGGCTGAAAAATGTCGAAAAATGAAGATAATTAGTTGCATATTCATTATTTTAAATAAACTGTAATATTTATGTTTTGGGATTAAAACGCATAAGTAAAGAGAGTCCAGAATATTGTAAAGGTGAAAATAAAAATCAGATGTATGCAATAAAGCTTTAAAATGTATTTCATTACAGAAATTGTTTCCAATTTTTAGCCATTATATAGATTTATACCATAAATGAAATATACTCAAAGAAGCTGAACACAAAGCCGCAGATATTTTCACAGATTTCATCCAATGTTTTTCATACTGAGTAGAAATACTGTAACTACCAGGATGTGTCCACCGAACGAATATTTCGCCTATTTTTTCTCTATCAATAATCGCTAACCATAACCGCAATGTAAAAGTCCGAACATGCACATCATTTGTCTCAATGAATTGCTAACAATAAGCATATCTCCACTCTTATTCATCCCATTTTACATGCCTACAGTTTATAAGATTATATGAATATGTGGATGCAAATGTCAAACAATTAACTTTTCCGAAATGTACTTTCATTTCTGGGATCAAACACCAGAAAAGGAGATAGTTATATAAATCTTCATAAAACACTAAATCACTCTTGAGCAGGAATGTCAACATCTATAATGACTGCAAGACGATGATATCATAAGAGCGAACACTACATAATTAATGTAAACAAATGGCGTACCGTGATATGACGCTTTTTCCCCCGCAATATCTTTTCTTCTCCTTTCATTTTTTAGAGTGTGTCGCAAAAAGAATTTATTTTCACAAATCTATACCTTACGGAAAATATCAACTAACATGTACCTTGTATAGACTTTTTAATACAGTTGTAAATGGCAATTTTGTTGATTAACATGTTGTATTTCGCACTTTTAAACATCAATTCAGAATATGAAAAACAAATCGATACCAATAATGGCTTTGCGCTATTCCCATTTTAAACAAAGGGCTCAAGCACGAAAAGTGAGTCATATATAGAATATGACACAACTTTCGTGATAGATCCCTTTGATTTTAAAAGGATATTCATCATATTGACATGGGTTGTAAATTTCAATTAAAAATCAAAATTGATAGAGTGTGTTCTTATGTTGAAATTGATATATTAAAGATGTTAATAAAAAAAATCTCTAATCATGATAAAAAAAATAGGATGGGATAAGAAAGGATCGATTCCAAATTGCTACATGTATTGTCTTCATTTCCAGCGTTGAATATGATTCTTTTCTGGATAGTTTTTGCGTATTACGTCATTGTTTCTTATTTCAATCATTCTCCCTCAATTCTAAGCAAAATATTAATGTTTTATTAAATGCAACCGAAAAGATTTCAAACCTTCAGGTCCGGCTCCATTGACAATCCACAAGCTAAATACAGTATGCCCGGCGGTGTGCCACCATGCAATAATGCCCATTGCCCAGACCGACAAGTGAAGCGAGAAGTAGGTCATGACATCATTAAAATACAAACTTCTTCTATTGACTAATAACTATTAAACATTATCAATCACACGCGAATATTTGAAACAAACACAAAACACATATTTGATATCTAGCCATAGATATTGTCATAAAACTTCAAATTGATGCCTAAGAATTAAAGATGCTAGAGTGTAAAGAAATTGAAATCTGGCATTTTATATGTACCTAATATGCTGTAATCCATGACTTAATTGGCCGATATCTACCATAATTTAACTTGGCCGAGAGTCTATGGCTATAAATATCGTCAAAAAGTTTGAAATGATTGCTTAAGCAATGAAGATGCTAGAGTGCAAACGAAGTGAAATCTGGCATTTGTTAATATCAAAAGGGCCATAACTCCTGACCTAATTATTGGATATCAGTCATAATCGACCTTGGCCGAGAGAGTTAACATTGTTATAAAGTTTGCAGATGATTGCTTAAGAAATGAAGATGCTAGAGTGCAAACAAACTAAACGTAGATGACGGACGGATGGACAACAGACAATCATCGATCTTAATAGCTCACCCTGAGCTCATGTGCTAAAATAATGTCCAATAAACAAACATATCATTTAGTTTAAACATATTCATTCCCATCATATAATACAGCATAGTATTCAAAATTCAAACAGTTGGGGTAGGATGTGAACGAAAGCATAGCTTACAATGTTCTTCTCCTAGAAACACTTAATTACACTAGAAGGCAGCTTATTAAATGGATATTTGGGAAAACAGTTAGAGCTAAATTTATAATATAATAAGAGGAAAATAATATTTTGAATTGAGAGTAAAAATGCTTGTATAAGGTGGAGATCTAATGAATAGTTTTGGTAAGGAGAACAAAGAAAAAAAGGAAAAAGAGATGTGTAGGAAGTCCTCTACCAACATTTAACAATGATCAGCGTGCGTATCAAACCGTTAAGTATTTTGAATGAAAGTCTGGACACTTTGAAATATAAGTTCATTTTGGACAGTAGGCAAAAGAGGGTCACCGTAGAGTAGTTTATCAATGTTAATACTAAGATCCTGTAGCGTCAACAACATTATATTTCGACAGTGCGTATATATATATGACATTCGAAAACATAATGATTATTATTTCCGATGTAGCCACAGCTTCAAAATGGATCTTGCAAAATACCTTTTACGAGAGAGGTGTTTAATACTACACTCTGTGCGAGTCGAGATGTATATTTGAGACGTCAGACCGAAATATGGTTAGGCACCTCTGTCGTTGTATTGATACTGATTTAAGATATTTAAGACGGTGAGTTGCGATATCAAGAGAGCTCGCATTCCTTTCCTTTGAGAAATTAAATTTATTGTCTAGAGTGTATACCAAATATATCAGCGTTTCTAATGCGATAGCGAGGCTTAAAAGTTTCGTATTAATGATGACAATATACAGGCGTTTGACCATTTTCATTTTGTAGATCATATTAACGGTGTTTTTTGTCTTCTTAAGGTCTCCCCAACTTCCATTAAGGTTATTATGTGACAAGTTTAGTGTCTGAAACTATTCTGCACTTATTTTATACTTTCATTTGTTCAACCTCATATTGTGTACAATTGCTCCATAATATATTGCCATATTCAAGAATGTAGGAAAAATAGGTGATTTCTTATATCCTACGATTTAAAGAAAACTTAAATTTACGTAGAATTTACCGTGCCATTCATTTCTCCTTACTTTGTCATTCTTACGATCTGAAGTACATATTGGACAAGCATGGCAAAAAACTATAAATCTTGTTCATACTCTTCTTTACAAAGCTTGATATGATTAAGATAAAAAGCAGTTAAATCTGTGGAAACAACTACAGGCGTGCACGGTTTTAATACAGCTGAACCTGTATTAACGACCACCTGTATTTTTTCTATCTGTTGTCATTTTAAATCAACGAGTTGCTGTACTGAAGTATTCAATGCGTTGAGAAATCTGTATTTTTGTTTTGCGGATGAAGACACGTGATATGCATTTATGCCCTGAACATTGATGTTGTCCTAAATGATAGATACTATTAGCATTGATAATGAATAAAATCATCAAATGAAAAGCAATTACTGATTTTAATTAAAACTAAAAGTAACAAAACAGCACCAGTCGAGTAATAATGATGTACAAATGTATAAGCAAAGGGACAACCGGGTATTATATAGTATTATAACCAGAAAATATCTCGTAATCGCGAGATACTTATGTCTAATTAGGAGAAAAATGTCTTTATTACATTAATGACCTCGTTGTTACAAGATCTCGTCATAACGATATAACTTGTAAGAACGAGATAAGTATCTCGTATTTCGACCTTCGTATCTCGTTACACCTCGTTATTATGAGATGCTTTCTAGTCTGTTAGAACAGCTGCGTTATACGCACATTTTTTTTGTCAAATAGGATTTATTAAGATGCAAAAATATTTGACACTTAAATAAAATGTAGAGGTTGGGGATTTGTGTGGTCGGGGATATTTTCCTACTGCTAGTCACTGAGAAAGGGGAAAAAAGGAATATGAAAAATGCTCGGTTCGTGTAAGATTCGAACCTGGCATCCCGGTATGCAAGTCCAATGCTATACCGACTGCGCCACAGGAGCTGCGTACGTGCAACTGTCCTGTAGTTATATGATACATTGCAACTTGCACATTCACATACAGCTTTCAACATAGAGTGTGTTTTGGTTTTAAATGGTTTTAATAGACGCTATTAAGATTATTCAGATTGAACTAATGTCTCGTAAGGAAGTAGTTATCCTTACCATCCTTTAAGTTATATGTCTTGCATTTTTAGTTATCTCGTTATAACGAGATAATTATGTCGTAGATAGTTATGTCATAAGATAGTTATCTCGTTATAACGAGGTAACAGTCTTGTGATTGCAAGATAATATCGTGTTATTACGAGATAAGGAACTTTTTTTTTTCTAAGCATGATTCGGCTTTCGTAAATCTATGATTCATTCAAATAAGAAACAAATTTGGTTATTTGTAACCCGTTGTAGACACTTGTTAATCCCCTTTAAACCATTAAAGAAAAATATGGTACCTCAGTTTTTACTTGTTACAAAACGGGCAACTTTGGTAACGGACCATCCCAGCGTATATCTAATTGACTTGACTCTTGACTTTACTTGACTTCAGTCGTATAATTATCTCCGTTATACACGTAATCTTAAATATTCTCTCAAAATGCATTACGTTATGGTCGTTGGTAATAATATATATTCATTAACATTTACTTATGCTAACCACTTGCGAAATGAAATAAAACAAACACAGTATATCTTTCTTTACTTTTTATAGAATAGTAAAAAATGAACTACATTCATTTTTTTTTCATATATATAAAATGTTATCTAATGGACTTATGTCAAGACATGAAAAATACATTATTTCCGAAGCGGGGTTTGAATTCCTTGTTTAAATCTATGGCACAGCTATCAGGCGTGATAAATTCTGACCTTAAAACAGTTTACATGAATCTACCGTTTCATGTAATTAATTATAGATAGGATGTAGAAATCTTCTTTTAAAAAAAGTTAATGACTAAGAGACATACTACATTGTCTATACAGCGGGATGTAACGTGTGCATATTTCCATATGTTCTAAATAGGCTTCCAAGTAGTGTATATTATATACATAAATCCTTTCTCTCTCTCTGTCTCTCTCTCTCTCTCTCTCTCTCTGATTAGACTATTTTAATTCTATACTTGTTTACAGACACAAAAAACAACAAAGATTAAATATATCTACCAAACGAGTTCTTAACTGTTTCCAATTATTCTCCCCTTTTCATAATCGTTGATCTAACTCTGATGAACGTACCATCACCATGCATTTGACTATAATAAATATTTAAATATACTAAATGTTAATATTAAACAATTTGAACGAAGTAACTTAATATTTAAGTATATAATACATGTGTGGGTAAATACACGCTTACATATATATGTTGCAATATAATTTAAAAGCATTACGCGGGGATTTTATAATTACCGGATACGCTTAAGTTGGAAACAGCAAAATATTGGAATTTTACGTGCAGTTCGAAACTTCAATAGAGGTACCAGGAAAGCACGAGCTTCGACGTGAGCGGATGATGTGTTACATTTTCCAGCTGTGCGGTGTATTCTAACACTAACAAAACTCAGGTGCAAAATAAAGTTTGCACCTGGGTTTTCATTATATATTTTTTCAGTAAACATAACATTTGGTATAAAACGTTCTGGAGTATTGGCCAATATGATGAGCATTTTTTAATTTCGAAAACGTGCGTACACTAAGGTTCTGGGACTCTAATGCATGATATGAAGAACCACAGAAACAATATTCTATACCAAAAATATAATATATAGGGCAATCAATGGTAAAATATAATATAAAGGGCAATCAATGGTAAAATATAATATATAGGGAAATCAATGGTAAAATATTATAAATAGGGCGATCAATGGTAAAATAAAATATATAGGGCAATCAATGGTAAAATATGATATATAGGGCGATCAATGGTAAAATATAATATATAGGGCGATCAATGGTAAAATATGATATATAGGGCGATCAATGGTAAAATATGATATATATGGCGATCAATGGTAAAATATTATATATAGGGCGATCAATGGTAAAATATAATATATAGGTCGATCAATGGTAAAATATAACATATAGGGCAATCCATGGTTAAATGTAATATATAGGGCAATCAATGGTAAAATATGATATATAGGGCAATCAATGGTAAAGTATAATATATAGGGCAATCAATGGTAAAATATAATATATAGGCGATCAATGGTAAAATAAAATATATAGGGCGATCAATGGTAAAATATAATATAAAGGGCAATCAATGATAAAATATAATATAAAGGGCAATCAATGGTAAAATATAATATAAGGGCTATCAATGGTAAAAAGTTTTATATAGGGCAATCAATGGTAAAATATAATATATAGGGCAATCAATGGTAAAATATAATATATAGGGCAATCCATGGTAAAATATAATATATAGTGCGATTAATGGTTAAATATGATATATAGGGCGATCAATGTTAAAATGTAATATATAGTGCGATTAATGGTAAAATATTATATATAGGGCGTTCAATGGTAAAATATAATATATAGGGCGATCAATGGGTTTTACCAGCTGTAATTTAAAATATGATATTTTTATATCTGACCGCCATGTCCAACTAAAAGTACAAAAAAATACATTTTTTATTGTGAAAAATGTAAATTATTTTCCAAAACTTGGCTTACCAATTTTGCAATACATTATGCAGACACGGGACCGAGAAGAGGAATCACATTTAATATATCTTTTCATTTTTTTAAATAATCATTTGTTATTTATCCATAGTTAAAAATGTGATAATGTTAATATTTATAAACATATATGTACTGAATATTTACAATCTTACTGTCGTTAACATAGTGTAAGTACAATCGTTGGACTTGCTTTAAAATTTACAGCATTTCATTAATATATAAAAAAAATCATGAACTTTTTTCAGGGCGTTTAGAGTTTAATAGTCAGAAAGTGAAGCTAGTACCAAATATGTCAACTTTGTACATGAACATAAAATGCTTAAATACCTATACAAAAATATAAAAATAAAAGTCAACACTTTCTAAAGAATCAATGTTTAAAGAGAAAAATGGAAAGAAAAGAATGTTGACCCAACTGGGATTCGAACACACAACCCTCAGTTTGAAAGTAGTTAATAGTAATTTTAGCCTATTTAATAAATTAGAGTTCCAAAAACTTAAGGGGGTGTTTGCAGCTCAAATATGTAGTCCTTCAAGATATGATATAAACAAATAATACATTTAAAACACCCTCTGGGAATGAGTATGTGTATGTGAAATTTTTAATAATTTCTATCAGCCATATATACACATATTTTGTTACATTCTGTTGTTGTTATTGTTGTTTTGTTGTTGTTTTTGTTGTGATTTTGCCGCTGATTTATTTTCTCAGTATAAACACTTTTATCGTCATTTATTTTATTATCAAAGACTTTTGTCTGGGGATGTGATTGTTGTTTTAACTGTCGTACTGGACAATTCGTGATACCTTTGCAACATGAGTCTGTATATCTTCTTGGTACAAACAAAACTCACACAAATGAAGAGACCCTGCAATGTGTTAAACAGTATAAAAAGGTACCAGAACACGGTCTCATCAGCAGCATTAGCAACAAACGCAAATACCCAGGTCAGTCCCATTATCAGAGCCAACTTAATATGTATAAGAAGGGAGCACACATTCTTCTTTTTCTGTTGAGCCATCGAAGCTTCTCGCTTGGCTTTTACAATATTAACGGCCGTGAAAACAAAAGATGTTATGTTGAACAGTGTAAATAGAGCAAGCGGTCCAGCAAAGAATAAAATCAAAGCGTTTCGCGAATTGATCCAGCATAAGGCATAACCATAACGAGGCTGAAAACTTGTTTCTACAGCAACATTGTCCAGGACAACTGCAGTAGCAACTATGCAGAGTGGAACAAGCCAAGCATATAAGTTGTATATATAGAAACGTTTGGACGATTTGTTAGCAGATCCAGGAGTGATAAACTGTTTTGAGAATGTCAACCAGAGATCTAGAGCCATGACATTCATCCAACAAAATGCTACAAGGAAGAAAAAATGTATCAATACTGCAATAGCTTTACAACCAGCTCTGTTACTTTGTGCCAACGCAGACAATATGAAAAGAAGTTGAGCAAATAACAATGAAATCATTAGAGATACTAGAATCTTGCCAGGTGTGTTCAGCAATTGCGGGAAACTGAAATAAACTATAATAGCAATTGCTAGAGAAACAATTGAGACTATTAAGCCAATTGTTGAAATTAATCCTTCTGTGGCAAACTGAAACCAAGCGTCAGAGTTTTTGCAATTTTTATCACAAGATTGGTTGTTTCGGTCACAAACGAAGACATCATTATCCCGAAAAATAATATCTTCAGAAGGATATATATTTCCAGTAGAGTTCACATATAATTCTGAATTATTAATCCATATATAATCTCCAGTTTCTATTTTCATATACGTACAGTTGGAATCGTTCGTCGAAGTAAAGTTCGACCAATTATTTATCAGTTGTGCTGCGTTACTTGAAAATTTGCCTGCAACACAACGGCCTTTCTCGGCAATGGCTGGTGGAAAACAAAGAATTTCACGACATTCTTTTGTTAAGGGGTTATATATTTCAGCATCCTTACAATGGTTCTCAAATTCACTGTCTTCGATGGCTGTTGGGGTATTTAAATCTACAAGTAATCGAAAGCTGTACATTTTTGGGATTGGTGCTGGGGTGTATTCTGGCATCTTCTCACAAGCGATTTCCGCTTGAGTTTCTCCGTTACAAAGCGCACAGAACTGGTTACGAAACATTTCATTATTATAATTGTATACAATAGCATACTCTCCATCGGTGCAGTTCCGTGCAAGCGACGTGTTCTGTTGATCTTCCGGACATGTACTTACTGGTCCTGGCAATGGACATGTTGTGGTCACAATATCAGCTTCTGGCTTATTGAAGAATAAATCGCACTGCTCTGGATCATATACATTTTGTTCATTTGTCGTGTCTTTTGTATAATCTGGATAATCTTCCTGACACCTTGCGTCTAAAATCCAAAACTTAAAGTCATTATCAAAGTTACAATAAGCACAATACATGTTTCTATACAATATGTTGCGTTCTACCTTCGAAACCGGTACTCTTTCAAATACATCATCACTTGGGTCTTCGCATAAATACCGTGTAGAGTTGTCTGTCCAATCCGGGGAACATGTAGCTACAGTATAAAATCCCTCATTTCCTTTTAATCCCGGTATAGTTAAACACGTGAATACAAGGTTTTCACCATATTTCGTTGTATTTTCGTTCTGAAACCCAGGACAGCAATCTTTCCGCACTTGGCACCAAGGATCGCAGTAGCATTTTTTATTCAAGCCAGACCCATTATCACACGTATAAATATCATCACAGTATTCACTGGATAAAGAAAAATAATCCATCTGGGAGAATACAAGTGGTGTCATAAAGACGAGAATTAATATAATCAACATGTTTCCCTCTCCAGACTTACTTCGTTTTAACCAGAATTTAAGCGGTATACAGTTCACACCAGTTGTTTTTATGTAGATCTTTCATGCACGTATGTTTCAAGCCCTGAAAATCACTGTATCACAATAAGCTAGAGAGTCGATATTCCCCGCAATCTTCCAACCTTATTAATAGCGTTTGTCACTAATTCTCATGAGATCTGGGATTAAAGCCATCATAAAAACCAAATAATGAAGTAACACTAAACACGTTTATGAACATGAAAACTAACAGCAAATGCACTGAACAGTATATGGTAAAACCGGCTTGAACATCAATAAAAGCATATTGACATGGTCTAACTTTCAATATAGGACAAAATAATGCAAATTTATGCTCTGGTAATGTACGATCATCTGGTGCTTAAGCCATATGAAGCCTAGAATTGGCGATTTTACTGCATTTTATATGGAAACCCTTTTAATAGAATATATGAGACATTTGATTTTTTTGTTAAAAGTCCACATTTTAAAATGAATCACTATAAACACATGAATATGGACTTTCAAAGATATGTGAATTGTTTCAGTTGTTTATAGTTTATCTTCATTCAAAATAATTTCAATGTTTCACATAATGTATTCTTTAGAAAGCCCATCACACAATAATAATTTATCTTTAAAATTAACATGAAAACATTTAACTACTTGCAAAAGCAAACCAGACAGTATTAAAAGTATGTATTCAATTCAGACATGAGGTTTAAAAATATATGTAGAAAATGTATCGTACATTACTGTTATTTTACATAAAACTAAACTAGTTACAACTTCTCTAGACAAGCAAGAATATACGTATTCTACCATCAAATGTCATATTTATGATATTTATTCTGTAAAATCTATAATATATTGATAACTTGTCTGACTTAATTTGAAAAATATCAGTAGTATTACCATTTTCGATTAAAAAATGTTAGAAATATTCAAAACCTTTCAATCAGATCAGAAAATATTATTATTAAACATATGAACTAATAAACAACGTCAACCTGTCATTATAAACAAAAAACTAGTGCAACGTTACAATAGTTCGGCTTTATAATCATGTAATTTGGCGAACATTACACTTGTAGCGTACATTACACTTGCAGAAAAATGGTTTCATGAAAACTATACTTGCTGTCCGTGCTGTAAGTAAAAATTTAAAAACAGTTTTTGACTCACAGACCAAATAGTTATTGAACACATCGTCAGTGACTGCCAGATATTATTCATAATCATAAGAGTCAGATCATTTGTACCGAACATTACACTACATAACACCACAGTCCATTTAAAGGATAATTGCGATGGCTGCATTTAATACTGCGCATTACATGTGAGGCCACTGTATTAAGTATATTTACCTATTTTCTTGACTGAAACTTCTCAGAACACAGGGTAAGATCACCTTGGGAAAGTTTATACATTCTCTTGGATTTACCTGTCTCAGGTGGGGGCTTGATGATACACAACAGATCATCTATGCTAACCCATAACATGTCTTTCCGCCTGGGCCACTGGAATAGCTGCTTCTTTTTTTCCATAAATACTATCTCTACTTCTTTATCAGCTTCATCAATGTCTTCAACTTTACCCACATACCAGTTCTCATCATATACTGCTGTAACATTATCCCCTACCTGTACATGTATGTCTTGAACAACATCATCAGCTGGCTGACAACTCTCAGTATTTTCACTAACAGTTGTATTAGTCTTTTTGCGAGTACTCTCCTTTCTCCATGTGTCACAACGTACACCAGATAAACACCTTACACAATAGCAGCTTGTGTCTCTAACATACACACTTGACTTACCATCCCCTGCTACAGCATGTAATTTCATAGTACCCTTTATGGGCCAAGGATTATTCATAAACAATGACATCGCACTTACCTTGTCAGCAATTGTCGTTTCTGCAACATATCTGAAAAGTACATTAACAAAGCTAGACTTTCCGCTTGCCCAGGCATAAAAATCAGTTGCATCCTGGATTACAGCCTTACCTGTTTTTATCGCTGTATCTGCCATGCGCTTTACTGTACCCCCTAAGCCATCGCAAGGACCCTTACCATGGCCTGACTCAAAAAAATTCCATACGGCGCCACACCCATAAAGAGTCTGGTGATTGGCAACGGTGTCAAATATAAGTTTGTTTCTATACTCAGACGTGGGACTATCAATCTACTAATGGTACACTTTTACATTTGGTACAATTTTTTTGACTTCTAATATGATTGTATCTAAAAATGTCACAACGGTGTTGGCGTTATGTCCGAGAGTATCAGATATAATGACAACACTCGTGTGTCAGCTCATTATCTTCCTTATAATACAGTACTACAGGATGCAGAGTAACATTTGTTTAATTGAAATATGCTGATTGTATTTCATCTGAACTTCTGCAGGAAAAAATTTCTGCGAAGTCCATATGAATTACAACATTGTCATCAGGTAAGTTTTGCTTTAAATTTCTTATCTCTGAATACTGTGCTTTGACTCTATCAATATGCTCAGAGAAGGTTTGCTTCTGTGTGTTAATATGATTTAGAAAGTCTTGTTTTGTCATGTCAGTATCAACTATTCTCATCACTTGTTTACGCTTTTCCCTTTCTTCAGTATCTACTCGTTTCTACTGCGAAACTTTAATGGTTTCTGGCATCTTGGCCAAAATTGTCTCATGATCTATACTAGACTTAACGAACACTTCAGGATTAACTGATACTGGTACACCTTCTCGTCTCAATGCCTTTGCTGTAAGTGACATATTTTGGTTTTTTGTACATAGGCAACTACTTCTAGATATAAATGCTGATAGTTTTATATTTTTGGGTCGGACTCTTCAGAAAGTAGCAAATGAAACACTACATTGTGTATTCTCGGATATAAATTTCTGGTGAAGAATATGCAAGTAGTCAGTACTCTCACTTGCTTAAGTTCTCCGTCACATTTAACAGCATCTGATTTTCCTGGTTGCATTCGACTATTGTCGTCCCGTTCTAGGAATTCAGTAATTTCTCTCTCAAACTTTCTTGTGATTTTGATGTTTTCTTGACATATATCAGATGTAGGACCTGTGTACATTGAAATTGTGTTTTTACTTAGACCAAGTTTCTTACTCAACACCAGGTTACACTTGTACTTCTTTATAACATGACCGGCAACAATCCTACTAAGATTACTGACAGACCTTTTGCTACGATTTTGCTTCTTAATCCGAAGCTGATTTGCCACTACGTCTCCAAATATAATTGATTTTCTGACTTTGTCCTTTTGCACGGGTGTTAGTCCTACACTGTTCATCAGGTGTTCAGCTTTACTTCTTGGTGTATTTGGTGATGTTTGCAAGCGTTTAACCAATATTTGCCTTTTTCTTTGTTCAGTTTTCAGTCTCTTAGCCAATTCAATGTTTTCTTTCTTGAGTTCTAAAATGGTTTTCTGTGCTTTCTTTAACTGCTTTGTCAACCTTTTTATAGGTTGCATACATTCTTAATCGGAATGCGGAAATGGCATTTTAGCTACCACTACAGAATACCTTACGTCCGTAAGTTGTACTTGTTTACTGTTTTGTTTGGGGGGGGGGCATTTTATACGATGCATGTCACATGACTTCGTTACGACAAAATAAGGAAATTTCAAACAATTTTCGGCGAAAATAAAATCTTGTTTACAATCTTAGCCAACAATTTGAAAGTGTAAAACATGTGAAAAGGTAAATTAGAATACATATCGACTTCAATAAAAACGGACATCTAGTCATTTTAGTCGTATAATTAATAGATTTTAACAGCATTTTTACTTTGAGAAACAAACGTGTCATTAATATCAACCTGGCACTGGCACCATGGGTTATATTTTTCATGTAACTTTCTTAGATGATATCCAGTTATAAAAATTTAAGGCACTGTTAGAAAAGGTATGAAAGTATGCCATATATTTCTGAGTTTATTTATAGACTTTTTTCAGCGGCTTGTAGACAGTTTAACCACGAAACACAAAAAGAACGTCTGGAATATCGTACATATGTTTCAGGTTTCTCATTTTTAACTTCGTCATTTTTTCGTCGTCCGATCTTAAAACGGTACATACTATTGGGAAGACACGACAAATTAACTACAAATCATGTTAAAACTGTTGTTTACGAAGCACAGTAGTTATATAGAAAAAAAAGAGAAAAACGTTTTTGTTAAAACAACTTCAGGAGTGATTTATTTTATTTTTTTTTTAACAGGAAACTATAATTAAAATATATTTCATGTAACATATAGCCTTTTTTGGAATAAAAATGAGATAAATGCTTTAAAAATGTGTCTTGTTGTTGTTGTGTTTTTCAAACAACTTTAATTTTTTAAAAGGTGGGGGTAGTAGAATAACAAGAAACATTTAGTTTGGAACATGATTTACGTATAAACATTCTTTGACTTGACTTGACTATTTGAGTTTACCGTCGCCTCAACAGTATTTCAGTCATATAGCGACGTCTAGCTAATTACAGGTGGAGGAAGACCCCGAATGCTCAGAGGCATCCGGGTAGAACTACCGACCTACCGCAAGCCAGCTGGAAGGCTTCCTCACATGAAAATCCTAATGACCATGCCGGGATTCGAATCCACGCGGTGAGGGGCTGAGTAAGTGTTAAACTCAGCGACATAAACATTCTTTGAGGTAACTGATAATTTCTGGATTTATGTATCTCAAAAATATTTATAGAACAATTTGTCAAGTTTGTTGTCATCACCTCTCGTTAATTATCATTTTTACATCTGAACTCGTACACCTTTTGTTCATAGGTGCTTATTATACCTTTTGACGCAAAACCAGTTACAAGTTAGCCATATTTTACTCCCACGTCAAATGTACTATTCCGATTTGAAGGCAGGAATTCTCTCCTTATAATAATATCGATGTGTATTACACCCCCTCACTATTTTCTGTTTACGATTTTACTATAGTTCTTATCTCGCACAACTGGCACTTTTGAAAAAAGAATGTGTTCATTCCATTTAAAATGGGCGGAAATAACAGCACTTGATCTATGAAGTTAACGTTTTCTGTAAACTTGTATCATAAATTTATAACTCACACACACACGTAATGTAATTGTTGCATTTCTCTCCTCTTCACCACTAACTTCACACCCAATCAACCTTAGTTAAATTATATTTATCTCACTTACCACATTGTCTTGGTTATTCTTCCTTCGCTTTGTCATTCATGCTTCTTTATTCGATTACACACATATATTTTTATTTTTAAACGATTTTTTCAACGAAAACTTCCGTCCTATAAACTGATGATGTCCGGGCATTAACAGTATACAGGTGACCTGGACCTTGAACCAACTCTTCATGAAAAAAGCGGCATCTGGACAGGTTTTCCTTTTGTTTAATCTGTTAAAACGTCTATGTGCTCCGTTGGATCGCTTCAATATTTCGACATCTGCTTACGTAGATCGACCTCTTCATTATGCAGTTGACCTAGAACTTGATCTTTAACCTACTTTTGATGAAAACAACCTGAAATAAGAAACTGTCCTTGATACCATCAGGTATCAGGCCGGAAAAAACCCACACGATTCCCGATGCGTTTTTTATTGTTTAACAGTGCTGTGCGTTTTTCCGTGTCTGTCTTTACAGAATTGTGACAGATGCCATTATGTTTTCCGATATTTTAATTTATTCTAATGTTTCGGTTTCATCTGCTTGGTGTCATATTGTACTAACATAGTTTGTCCTCGGTAACTGGACATACTTCCGCCAAAATTATTTTAGATTGACCAGCAATCTGATTTAATTCAAATGTGAGTAGAATAACCATGAAAATATGTGTATTAATTTTTTTTTATATTTACTAATCTCGATGATACATGCATTGGTCCAGTTCTTGGTGCTTTAGAAGATAGAGTTCGAATTAAATCCTTTAAAACCCTTCCCAGTCAGGAAGGTCACAACTGGGCCATGTTGTATTCAGTACTTTGGAAATACAGTCTAACGGTTAAGACGATATATATTAAATGCCCGTCTGTGGTAAACAACTGGTTGGTTCTCTACCAGCCCAATACATTTTCTATCTGCTTATCGCGTCAGCAACATCCACAACGATGACTCATTTGCTACTGCGTGCGAACGCAGTGGTGATCGCGTGCAAACGTTATCTATCACGTTCGCGATACCAATAGCTTGGTAGTGAAAATTACATAGAATCTCATTGAAACTATGTGTAAGCAACTCGCCTCAGGTACATGACCCTGAAGAACGAGGCAATTAAACCACGAGAAAAAAAAAAAAAAAAAACATACACATCATTTTTCCCTCATTTTCATAATTCTAATTTTTCATATATATAACCTTTTTTATATGTTGTCCTTATTTTTCTACGGCATATGGGACTTCAGCAAATACAGCAAAACGTGTCCAAACGGGAACAAGTTATTTAGTTTTGCCTTTTATATCTTAGTTTAATTTTTATATTGTTTTACCGATTTTGAAAATATCTTTAAAACGACCAGGAATAGTAAGCTTAGGGACATTAAAAATGCGACTTTTTTATGTTATTTCCATGTTCGTCCAGTGATCAATCCGCTGCAATTGTAATACTGACTTTTTATGTTATTTCCATGTTCGTCCAGTGATCAATGCGCTGCAATTGTAATACTGACTTTTTATGTTATTTCCATGTTCGTCCAGTGATCAATGCGCTGCAATTGTAATACTGACTTTTTATGTTATTTCCATGTTCGTCCAGTGATCAATGCGCTGCAATTGTAATACTGACTTTTTATGTGCTAGATATTTTTATAAAAATCATGTGCTGACAGTGCATGTGAATTTCGGATGAGTATTATCCGATTTTAGACCATTAATTAAAGAGTAGGTCGAATACACCAAAAAGACAAAAAATGGAAAGCTCTTATTTAATGTAAATGCAACTCGTAGAACGTTTTGGATGAAATTGTTTGCTTATCCATTATTCTGTAAATGAAATAATGTTGGAATTTCTTAAATTTTAATGTTCATTACTAAAATGTCGGGATATTATTATAAATTGGAAGGTTGTTGAGTTGCGTCCCTAAGTATATGTGAATTACTTTGGTTAAAAAATGACACCGCTGTCCAATTGACATAATTTCAATAATTTCGGTGATTTTTGTCTACTTGAAACACACATACCGTAATTATAGTACTGATTCACCTGGAAAAAAAACGTTATTTTTCATCTCTGTTCTATAGCGAAGAGACCCATAAACATTGCATTTTACTCGGGTAGTAATCAGACGGCTCCAAACTCTTTCAATTTGTCACTTTTTCCAAAGATAGTTCATTTTTGAAAATAAGTGTTTTCATTTGAGAATGCCAATCAGAACGGGAATGAAAAGGGATTATCAACTGTGCCTTATGCATGCTTGTTCCATTTGAAACATAATGTTTTTATAAAACGCGTCCGAGTTCAATGTTTCAAATGTTATTTTGGTTTTGAAATCACCACAAGACCATGTTCAATTATGACTCCCACGCATGCAAACACATCGAAATATCGATAATAATTCGTAGATGATACCGGATCCCTAGCTACTGCCTTTCTTTTCGTTTTATGCAACGAAAGTAGTAAAAAATAATTGAAGAAAAACATATTTCGAAAGATATTTTTTCATTCAAATACGAATACGTACGGACAAGATGATATGAGCATTATTCTGTATCATAACCGCGCTTGATTTTAAACATGATATAACAATTATCATAAACAGAAATGTATAGTTCCACTTCCGCCAGCTGTATTTAATGCTGAAAGTAATAATTATACTTATAATCATGTTTCTTTCTTTAATAAAAATACACATATATTTCAGTTCTGAACCAATTTTGCTATTAAGTATTATTATATTTTACGTCAACTTAATCATTTACTCAAATATTTCGTTGAAAAGAAATCATGGAATACGTTTCTACCTTAAGAATTTAGGAACTATTTTGTGCTTAGTATTGTCGGCGGAATTTAAGATAGGAATATATTTATAGTCTGCTTCCCAGCTTCTATCAAGAGAATAGAATAGCAGGGGGAGGAGGGTGGTGGTAACATATTGAATACGTTTCTGTCAAAAACCTAATTACTGATCTACGCTGTTCGTTTAATTTACCTTTTCTCGAAAGATATCGTAAAAAATGTATTAAAAGTAATGTATAGCTGCATGAAGCATGTCAATGTTTTACATAAAATATTAGTTGTTTCTTCTCCTAAGAAATACTTCTGCTATTAACTCAATGTTGGAGTCTTCAAAATCAGTCAGCGGTGCTTATTGCGAGGGTATTTGATAACTCGAATCACACATTGTCGTAGATGTTTTGATTCGTTTATATCAAACTCAAACATTGTAGGTAGTTTCATTGGAAGGGCAAACTGAACATTTTAATTTATTATGTTATTTTTTTTAACATTAAAAACAACAGGTAAGCTGGAGACTGAAAATAGCAAGATTACCACGAATAGAAAAAAAGACATATCATAATATCTAAACAAGAAAAATTTTGACGCAGGCGTCAAAGAATCGGGCCGAAGAACTTTTGTTGTTGGCGTGATTCTCCGTTGATGTGATATCCATTTCGCTGCTCTACTGGTTCTTGCTTTTTTAATCTCTGTTCTGTTCATAAACCCTTAGCGTTAAATTGACACGTGTGATTATTATTACTAAGGTTTAACAAAGCATTAACAGGGATAAATCAAAGCGCTGAAAGCGCTGAAAGAACAGGGTTTTTTAAGATGAAAGTTTTTGTCTGGTGTACAATTTTTGTTTGGTTATAGTCAATTCATGTAGGTTATCTAACTTTGCTGATGTAGCATTTTTGAGATCCGTTTACGTTTGCTAGAGCGCAAACAACCTGGGCTGATTTGTTTGTTTGATGGTTTTAACGTCCCACCAACAGTATTTCAGTCATTTGGAGACGATGTCTACTTGAAAGAGATATAGTGCTGCAACACTGCAGTATAAGCCGTGGACATCTGGCATGATACCACACCCAGTCACATTATCCTGGGCCAACCAGTCCTGGAACTACCCTTATATGCTGAGCGCCAAGCAAGGGAGCAATACCAGTACCATTTTTAACGACTGTAGTATGTCGTGGCTGGGGATCGAACTGACTACCTATGCATCTGAGGCGGACGCTCTAACCACTGAACCTGGGTTGACTGCAGATGAATAATACTGTTGCGAGTACAATAGCTCTCATTTTCTTCTAAAATTGAAATACAAACTTGTCTTAAGCGGCCAACCAAGGGTACTAAAAATGTGACCTCTGAACAGAGGTGATCGTTCAATGAAGGTTAAACATATAACATCCTATTTTGGGATATCAAAAACTGACCGCTAGATGCAGGTTGACCGCTTAATACAGGTACAACTGTACAGCGATACCAACCGACAGCATTTCAGTCAACTGCTTCAGCAGGATACCACACGCAGTTACAATCTGACACTTGGCCAATATATTCTAGACCTACCCCTATTATACTTAGTGCCATGCAAGGGAGGTATATCAGTTCCATTTTTAAAAACTTCGGTATGTGGCAAAATGTGAATAAACCAATGACGTGCTTCAGAACTACTAGGCAATCAGAGATGGTCTGGTTTTTGGAGGTCGTCTGCTCGAGATGGATAATGTGTTGTCGCACTGCAGTTTCTTACTGTACACATGTGGTGTGATATCACGCCCAGTAACATTATCCTCTCACTGGACCAAGCAATCTTAGTGGACAATCGAACCCCGCGGCCAGCATGAACGGTAGGCTAAATACAATGGGCAGAAATATATTTGAAGATCAAGCGCAACGTGTTGTAAACAATGGTCTCTGATAGTTACACAAACCCATTGTGCTCTTGTGAATGGAGCTATTGTTAAACCAGCAGCACGTGATGATAAAAATTCAAGGAATTATTACCTGTAATGTAAGAAACAGTGGACAAACAAACATTTTGTATCATTTTAATGTTTGTGTAGTGAACATAATAAGAATATCAAACAAAAGATAACATTTTGCACTAACCTTGCAATAGTTTCTACGAATGACACAGTGCATCAGTATATGAATTTAATAAACATGAAATATTGCTTGAAATAATGCTTGAAATATAATGAAAAAATATTAAAAATGATCTAATTTAGAATGTTTGACAGTTTTGTAAATCTAATGCCCATATTTTTGTCAGAAATAAGTGGATTAAAACCAAACTCGACCTTCATCTGTAAATGGTATGAATGAAAAGGACTTGTCAACATAACGTTGCATAAAGCATAATTAGGATGGCATTTACTAACCTCACTAAAATACATGTTGATTAAATGGCATTACGTAATTCTTCAAGTAACTGAGCTAAAATTTACCGTAATAATGGTTTGCAGTAGTATGATCAAAATGCATAAAACAAAAAACAAACAACAATAACAACAAAACACATTAAATTACTACTTGCAACTTTTCTATATTCAAAATAAATGTATACAAAAGAAAAAAAACAAAAGCACCGCTAGGTGGAGGCAAAAGACATAGAAAAGGTTAAGTTTCATGTTAATACCTTCTATATTTTTTGAGTTACAGCCTAGACAGAAATGAAGTATGAAAATTTACAAAGGGCAATAACTCAAATATGCACATGAAAGTTATGGTTGTTGGTCACTGCACCCCCCACCCCTTGATGAGATCTATCCACATATGAAGTTTTATGTTGATACCTTTTATACTAAAAGTTTAAAGTACCGGTAATATAAATAGGCACATGCATATATATTTCTGAAATAAGTTTATCTCTTTATAATAAGCCATTACTAATGAGTGAAATAATCTGTAAGAATGCTGATGTCTGAAGTGGGTCTGATATGAATATAGAACATTTACATACAGGCACAAAAGATACATGCATTTGGCACAAGATCAAACTGAAAGAACTTTTTAAAATCAAAATATTTACATGCATTTGGCACAATGCATTTGGCACAAAAGATCAAGTTTAAAGAACATGTTAAAATCAAGAACATATTTACATGCATTTGGCACAAAAGATCATATGAATTTTTTATATAAGGATTAATGCAAGGAAAGTTGACAATATGTTTTACATGGACAGCAGTCCGACGTCGATGAATAGTCGACCACAATAGCTTGGACTGTTCTCTTAATAGTCAAGCTAAAAATAAACTTTCAGTTTTTGTACTTTTACAAGTTCGTGCTCAGGTGAGCTAAGAATTATAAATATCAAAAACTATCAATGATAATGATGATGCTGCTTTGTCAGTTATTGTAAACACATCAGATTAAAATGAAAACAACTGAGTAATGAAAAAACACACACACATGACTGATAGATCTTATACATATTGAAACATTAAACTGCTGATATGATATGGTAAAATAGCACAAGGCATAAAAAGTAATAACAAGAGGGCCATGATGTCCCTGGCTCGCTCACCTGATATCATTAGGCTATGTAAAATCAAGTGACCCCTGGGGCAGAGCCAATTTTGACCCCAGGGTCATGATTTGAACAAACTGGGTAGAGGTCTATTAGCCCATGTCACATACCAAATATCTAAACTCCAGGCTTTGTGATTTCTGAGAAGAAGATTTTTCAGGTTTCTCCTATATTAGTCTATGTTAAATCAAGTGACCCCTGGGGTGGGGCCAATTTTGACCCCAGGGCCATGATTTGAACAAACGTAGAAGAGATCCACTAGACAATGCTACACACCAAATATCTAAACACCAGGCCTTGTGGTTTCTAAGAAGATTTTTCAAGTTTTTTCAAATTTGACCCAATGGTCATGATTTGTAAAATCATTTGTAGAGACCCAGTAGACAATGCTACATACCAAATATCTAAACTCCAGGCCTTGTGGTTTCTGAGAAGAAGATTTTTCAAGTTTTTTTTTCCTATATTAGCCTTTGTTAAATCAAGTGACCCCTGGGGCGGGGCCAATTTTGACCCCAGGGTCATAATTTTTACAATCTTGGTAGAGAGTCATAAGATCATGCTACACCAAATATCTAAACTCCAGGCCTTGTGGTTTCTATGAAGAAGATTTTTCAAGTTTTTTTTTAATTAGCCTATGTAAAATCAGGTGACCCTTTGGCAGGGCCAATTTTGACCCCAGGGTCATAATTTGAACAATCTTGGTAGAGAGTCATAAGATCATGCTACATACCAAAAATCAAAAGCTAGGCCTTGTGGTTTCAGATAAGATTTTAAGTTTTTCCTATATTAGCCTATGTTAAATCAAGTGACCCCTGGGGCGGGGTCAATTTTGACCCCATGGTCATAATTTGAACAATCTTGGTAGAGAGTCATAAGATCATGCTACTTACTAAAAATCAAAAGGCTAGGCCTTGTGGTTTCGGAGAAGAAGATTTTTAAAATTTTCATTTTCAAAATCTATTTTTAGCTCCTGTGACCTAGATTTTTGACCAATCAAAATAATTTTAACAACTTTGGTAAAGGGCCCCATAATGAACATTTCTGTGAAGTTTTATCAAAATCCAGTGAGTAGTTTAGAAGGAGATATTGTTTAAAGAAATTGTTGACGACGGACGCACGCACGCAGGCACGCACGGACGACGGACAAAAGGCGATCACAAAAGCTCACCATGAGCACGTTGTGCTCAGGTGAGCTAAAAACAGTTCTACAGAAAAATGACAAAAGGCCATACATCAATGAAAATTGATGCAAGCATGACACACCTAATATATGCACTTGTGCGCTTTGTACTTATTACTGAATATCTAATCAAGGGTAGTTACAAAATACACTAATGTAAAAATTAAAATCAGTCTAACTGTAGCCGAGAAACAGTGTAGACAAAATATATAGAATAAATTTAACAAAATACATGTATATCAAAAGTACCATAACTCATTTACATGACTAGCGAACATTATGTGGAATTTGATGTGCCAAGATATGTCAACAATGTACAAAATTATACTGATACTTTCATCTACTATGAAGTTAAAAATAAATCCAACAAATGGTAACTGAGATACATGTATATAGTGTGAACAATTTATGCTAAATAAATACAAGCAAGGGCCACAACTCCTTTAGAATGTATCCAATCAAGATGTTCCAACAATATGTGAAACTAGACATGATACTAAAATATTGTGAAGTTTTATCAAAATCTGACTTTTGGTAGCAGAGAAATAGTACATATTTTGCCTACAATCTGACGGAAAGATGCGACTTCTATATATAGTGCCCTCAGACTCTAAATATGTGGGGGTATATTAACCCTTTACCTCATACAGATGCATTTTGACACCCTTAACAAGGAACATTTCATTGTTATGCAAATTTATCATTCACATTTTTCCAATTATATGAAACAAATGACTAGTTATTAAGGTAAACATGGCACTTAAAATATTGTTTGAACACTCAATAGTTTCTTTTGTGAATGTTTGGGCGATAAGTGACAAGCACAAACAATAAGTTCTTTAATCACAATGACATTGTAAAGTTTGAGAACATTTCCTCAATTTATTTTGCAAAAGGTGACATATAGGCCCGTTGGGCCAGGTGTATTTTGTATTTGTACATGAAATGTGTTGATATTTATATATATGTACACATGTCACTATAATAAAAGAATATCGTATCTTATCTATAAAAATGTGTTTTTATTGTGTGTGTGTGTGGGGGGGGGGAATGCAAAACTTAACAATAAAATTGATAAGCTTAATATCCACATTTTTGTACTTTGAGACATAGATTAGTAACAAATATTTTGAACTTAAATATTTTACACTGATTGGGAAAAAGGTTCTTAAAGCTTACATTAATAGTTCCTGGGTTGGATCAGTACTTTGCACCTGGGAAGGTCTTGAAAAATCTTTGTCAAAAATGGGTATCTAATCTACAAACTTTGAATCTATAGTCGAGTATGTGAAACAAACAAGATAGCAAAGACTTTACTGTTTGACAGTATTGGAAATCCTTTTAACATTAAATATTTTCTGATTATTGCCACACCTAAAATGATAGCAGCTGCAAATATTGCAAAAGTAAAGTATCAAATGCACATCTGAAAGAAAAATGCTTAAATAAAAGATCAAATGTACATTTGAAAAAAAATGCTTAAGTACATTGGTTTTGGAATACAATAAGTTATCAAGCCAGAGAAAACAAAAAGTGAAAATAGGCCTCAAAATAATATGAGAATAAGTTTTAACAGTCAATTTTGTTCTTACAAAACATCCATGTTTACAGATGATGCTTACAGCCTTTATTTCGGACCATGCTTTTACAAAGAATGATATTTAAATATTATCCTCTTTGACCTACCCAGTTGGCCAAGTGGTTAGAGTATCCACTGTGGGAGCAGGAGGTCGTTGGTTCGATCCCCAGCAACGACATACCAAATTCATAAAAAATGGTACTGGCAGTTATACTACTGTTATAGCTCCCTTGCTTGGCACTCAGCATATAAGGGTAGTTTGCCTGGTGTAAGGAAAATGTGACTGGGTGTGGTATCATGCCACATGTCTACGGCATGATACTGCAGTGTGGCAGCACTATATCTGTCTCAAATAGACATTGTCTCCAAATTACTGAAATACTGTTGGCGGGACATTAAATCCAACAAACAAATTAACATTACATTTCTGTGCTGCATAAGAATTACAATAAAAAATAAATGCTAGGATTAATATTCTCAAACTGGTCAAGTGGTAATGGTATAGTTCCTTTGAATGGCGCTAACCATTTAAAGGTACCGGTATATCCAAAACTGGTTGACCCAGTGTCAGGATAATACGACTGTGTACAGTATTCTGCCATGTTTTTGAAGTAATACTGCAATGTGGCAGCGCTATATCTGTCTCAACTACACAGTCTCAAAATAACTGAAATACCGTGAATTGGATATTATACATGTACCAGGTTTACTCAACAAACTATGTTCTCAAAGTGAGATATTTAAGATTTTTTTTGACACTTTTAAGTCTGGACAATTTCATATATATCTGCAATTTCCTTTAACAATGGTGCTTGAAGATTTACAAGACAGCAGCAAACCTGAAAATTTTTTGTTGATAAATGCCTGTATTGGGCTGGTATGTGACTTAAAATGTCATAATTCTTTATACGTTCATTAGCTCGCTCAACATGAATCCTACTTCTTCCAATCTTAAAACAAAGTTCTGCCTCCTCTTTGGTAAAATGACCTTTGCTTGACATGAAAGGAGGAATATTTAATGAAACGCCAGCAGGCAGTTTGTCAAATATATTGAAACCTTTGTCAGCCAATATCATGTCGCCTGGCTGTAACTGGTCAAGTAACCTAGAGTGTTCAACAATGGCTGCATCTGATGTTGACCCTGGATACAAATCAGAACAATATACTAATGCTGCATTAGGAGCGACACAGGTAACGGCTTTGACAGTATGCCTACTTTTGTAGTTACTGTACGAAAGAGACGGACAGTTCATGTCAGATGGAACATCTTGAAAGACCTCTGTAGCATCCATAGCTATCCTGGCAGAACTAAAGTTTTCAAAAGATTTTGGCATAGACCCCTTACATTTCAACTGACTAGGGATACCAACAGCTTTCAAGACACCATCATATGAAATTTCATGCAGCAAAGAAATGTAAGTGTTGATAACATTTGACACAGTTGCCCTGCTTGTATTGAATCTCTCTGCTAAATCTAAGTCCTTGCAGTTTAACCTTAACTTCATCAGGACCATTAAGAGTTGGTCTTCTAGACTGAAACAGGTAACTGTCCATCCAGCATAATAATTGAAAGGTGCCATTCTTTTAAGCATGTTGGCCAACACGTTGAAATTATCCGCTGGCAAGGAAGTATACAGCAACATCTGTGAATAAAACGAAAGCATTTTGTTGATATGATGAAGACAAATCGTAGATGTGTGGACTCAGAAAGGGGGCCAAAAGGGATAATTACCATGCCCAGTTCTAAGTATGAAATTCACTAACTGTACATGGGGGGTGGGGGAGACCACACTTGAAAATCACGGTATGAGGAAGGGATGCCAAATTCCAGAGGGGTCATGTCCCTTTTCCCCACTATTTTATGCATGATTAAGGCATATTAGCCAATTCTCAGGTATGGTCAGGACCCACGGTACCCCCCTCTGGATCTACCTCTATATGACGATTTGATTAGTATATCTACCATTGCCTAAAAGTGTGTTTGTACTTATGGCAGAGACAGGAAATTATTAATGCAAAACAATACATTTTCCTTCATATCGTTAAAAATCATCATATTTACCAGAAATATATTTGCTTTAGATGGGGAGGAAATTAGCATTGAATAATTATATAGAGGCTAACCTTATCTGTGTCTTGAATGATGTCCTGTAACTTCATTTTTGGTTTTCGCAGCCGTAACGTTTCTACTTCTCTTTCCAGACCAGCTATCTCCATTTCCAGGTCTTGAACTAAAAGAACAGTTAATGATTAAAACCCCTATCATAAAGATAATTTGGGCAGATTATAACTTGGCATTGGAGACCCTTTAAGTCACCATGTACTTCGGCACAGAGTAGTTCTCGCATCTTGTGCTGAATTTTTAACTCAAATGAACATGAGATTGTGGTCATTTTGTGGTTATAATGTTGGACCTGTTATCCAGAGACCCAAGTTCAATCCCCGGCTGTGCCAAGCCAAATTTCCAACTTCATAATATATTCTTAATATGGGTATTCAACATAAACCTACTTCAAGCAACTGCTCTTTCAACTCGATAACTGAAGATTTTATTTACTTTCTTAAGATGCTTTTTTTCCTTAATTCAGTCGGACAGCAAGTGATCAAGTTAAATATAAAAGGAATGGTTTTTGCATAAACAAGTTTATTATATTTATTCATATATACCAGATTTCACTTGTACTGTGTGTTCTCCATCAGTATCCTCACAGTCAGGAATTTGTAAATGGTAGCTGTGATCAAGAGCTGAAGCTCCATCCCCTATAGCTCCATGTTCCTCAGTTGTGGACACTATCTCACTAAATGACTCTACCTTTTTCTTTTTCGTCTATATTGGAAAGAAGCAGTTACTGTAATATCATTTTGATAAATAAAAACCTAAAAGCTGTTTTTGTTAAAGGGATGATGGTTCTGAGCTTTTGTAAACTTTGCCTTTGTTATTGAAATATTAATTACAACATGTGGTGTGTGTACTAAAAACATACTTCAATTAAATGAGTGCTGTCTGGAAACTTTACAAATCAAAAATCATTTTGTAAAGCCAATACCCTGCTAGCTTGTGCAAATATTATGCCTACAGCAATATTGGTAAGTACCTTTATTCTGCTTCAATCAGTTTTGTTTCTCAGGTTTAACGTCCAAGCAACAATATTTTAGTCATTTGAAGACTCAGTCTAATTGAAACTAGGAGTTAGTCAATAATATGAAGTCCTATTGAGACAGATTATTACTGTGATATAGTGTTGCCACAAGAGATATGTGACATGATACCTAACCCATGCAGTCTCATTATCCTGACACAGTGTCAATCATTTCTGGAACTGAGTGCGAGGTTCATCAGTTTAAACATTTGCTTTTATAAAGTTCTATCTGGAATGATAATATTATTATAATATTTTGTTAGACAATTATTTCTGGTTGAAAATAATAAAACATTCTTATTCATGTATACCTTTGTGGTGTGGGTATCTCTGGAAAGCTGCCAACATTTTTGCTGAATGTGAAAATGGTTGGTCCATTTTCCTTCTTGCCATCAATGAAGTGACAGCTGCAAATTCGGTCATTGCTGTTGACCTCCCTGTCTGCACGTCTGAATAGGTCCAACAAAAATATTTCATACAATGATGAATCAACATTTCATAGTATGATTACATATGTATATGCAAAAGCACTGCTTATTTAGTGCCATGTCATTTTCGCAAAAACCATAAAGTTTCATCACTGCCAGGGTGATGTTTAATACATGTAATAAATGGATTCTACATGTTGATACTCATAGCTTTGAATTTAAATGTAAAGGTATGTATGGTTGACTACCAGTTTTCGGGGTATAAACAAGTTTTCGGGGTATTTTACTTTTACACCGTTTGCACGTGAGGACGTGATATGACGAGTTGTTTTCGCTGTCCTATATAATCAAAACAAAGGTCAACCATGCTCTAATATTCAAATTAAGACATCATGTGACCTCTTGTGTAAATTCTTCACAATGTTTAATATGCACGTCCATTTCATTAAAATCTTGAACTCGTATTTGATTAGCTATTTTGTAGATCAAACTAATCTGAATTATTTAAATTGACATATTTTCAAACAAAAATCCATTTATATTTTTTATTTAAGTTAATACAACTTACAGGTTTAGTATTTTGCGCAGACAGCAAACTAAATGTTATCAATTACCCGGATAATAAGTCACATGATGGCTTAATTTGAACAAAAAAAGGTGGATATTTGTTATGAATTTTAAGGGGTTGGAAAATAGATTGTGCGAGAAGCTTTTTAAGGTGTGTAAAGTGTATGTTTTGTGATGAATATGTGTAAAAATGTTTCAATTATCCATATGTGTCATCAATGGTAACTGTCATTAAGTTAAAAATGAAAAAAATGATCGTCGAAGGGGGTGGGTGTAAGGTCAGCAGTTTTCCCGGATAAAGTTGCAACTTTTTTCCGACCGTGAATGCCAATCAGAAAAAAATAACCAAATCAGCATCTCAGACAAAATAAAGGCTCTATAAATTTCAAATCATAACAGCATTAATTCCCTGAAATGGAATTTTGATGCATATTTAAATAATAGAGTATGTTGAGCTTAATTTGAAAATACCCCGAAAACTTGTTAGTAACTTTTTATGTCATCACCGTTGACCTACATTGGAATGAACGCTGCTCTGTTTTGATCGAGATGAATTTAAGATCGAAAATGTGTACAGGGAGTGACAAAATTTATTGTTTCACCCCTTTATTCTAATTAAATGAAAATTTTAATAATATTTGATATGCAAATATAGATCGATCTCGTTAGTACCCCGAAAACTTGTTAGACCATCATATATTGATATCCTCGAGTACACAGTTTTGACGCATCTAAGAAAAAATCGTGGTCATTTTTAATTTAACATAAACAAAAAAAATATAATTTTCCTTTGTATGGTAAAACTAAGTAATTTATTCATAGTCTTACATTGTTTTCAAGTGGCTGGCATCGTTTTTGCAACGAAAAATCACTAGTGGTCATGTCTGTATAATTCAGTGAGGCTGACTTGAGAGTACAATGAAACTACGCATCCGATTGGGTTTTCATTTAATCATTGTAGCATGCTTTTAAAAATTTAATTTTAAAAATTAACTTGCATATATTTTTTCTATTTCATTGTTTCACTGAAAATATGCCAGATGAGAAAAAGTACTTATTGAAAAGGAGGTTTTGCAGGTGTGTTGTATAAAATACACCAAATAATAGTCCTGCATCAATAACTCGCCACATTTTGGCTTTCTAACGCTAAAAGGGATGTTGACAAACAAAACTTGTAAGAATGATGTCACACGGAATCCATTTTTAAAAACCGAGGTCAAAACAAAAAAGGCGTCGGAATAATGATGCGTCAGAATAGAGTACCGTACGATATACTTATATACTTCGGGTATTTACATTCACTTGCATATTTAAATATGCTAATAACCGCTGTCTTAAATACTCTCGTTGAAATAATTTTCAAATCCTTTGATTAATGATGTTAATAGTTATAATATCCATTTTGGATAATATCGGAGTCATTTACGAGAAATATCCGAAGTACTGTTCCATGTCCGAAATAGGGCGACATTTATAAATACGATAGAAATAAAGGGTTTCATTTGGTCAGATATGGACAAAACTAAATTTAGAAACATATTTGCCCCCTCAATATAGGTTTATTATTATGAAAATCATTAAAACCACGAAAATTCATAAACTTTTTTAAAATATCCGAAGCAATAGTCACCACCCGAAATAGGGCTGCTTTATTTAAACACTGAAATCTAAACGTTAAATATTGTTAGATCATCGCCATACCTACAGCGGTCGACCCATTTTTTCTACTTTCCTTCACGTTCGTGGGGAAGCGAAAACAGACTACAGGTCTGTTTTCCACCGGTTCGGTGGGAACATCCGTAGGCGAAACAGTACACAATCGTCTGCCGATGTACCCGGATGTGGAATTTCAAAAGTGAAAGTAAACGAGACTTACGCGCCCTTATATATAGGGATGCTGACCTGAAAAATCTCCGAATTTTGTTGCGATTTGTGCCACTTTGCGCATTAATTTTTTTATTACAATTTATTACTTGTGAATTCCAGCACCAATTTCAAACACATTTCAATTTAGCATTGATATACATAATGCAGCCGTATTGAAATAAACAAAGAATTAATCACCATTGAGAAATTATAAAGGAAGAAGAATTTGGAACTATTTTTTCCGCGCAGTAAACAAGCGGGAAATCTGAATGTTGTGTAGTACAAAATTGTTGCTTCCATAGAACAGGGTTGCAAGCAACCCTGTTCAAAAACTAGAGTCGCTAACACGACAGCATCGGTTTTCGCGGATACAACAGTCTTTGGTACATAGTAATGCAATAAACAGTTCCATTCAGTATAGAAGTTACATGGTTTGAACATTAAATTTCCAGTTTGAAGCAATAAAACTAATTTACAATTGATCTACAAGGATCAAACTTTGAACTGTCGTGAAAAAAAAAAACATTCTCATGTCAAATCTTTACAACCATAACATAACTGAAAAGAACTCTTTAATCACTTAGAATTTCGTCCATATTCTCTCCATAAAATATTTTTAGTTTTGGACCTATTTTGTGCTATATTATCGTAATATGTCTTTGACCTTTGCATTTTATTTGAAATTTCAAATTATGAGAGCCTTTTAATTATAAAACTACATAATTTGTAAAATTTTAATGGAGATTTATCGAAAAATAAAGTCAGGAGAGACAATAAACCGAAAAAAATCCTGTTTTTTGAATTTTGATTTTTCAAATATTTTAGAGATGTTTGATCGCTTCTAGAAGACAAACCGTGCATTTCCTTAAATCGTCACCACACATTTTCTATGCGTATACGTCTTGCAAATTATATGCAGTAATCAGAATTCTTTTATCTGATTCCTCTGGGAAAAAAAATGGGAATGTTTTTCGTAGACATATGCTAAACATTTTTGAAAGGTTCGAACATTCAACCTTTTCTAGCGCAAATATTTTCTGGTTCTCGTTATGAGATAACTATTATATTATATTACATTTGGCTGTCAACAAGAAACAGAATGCTGAAAACCGCATTTAAATCAGACTTCAACCTTTTGAGTTATAAGCAATAGAATGATTTCAAACAAAGCGCCCCCTAGCGGCAAAATGAGAGATAAAATTGATTAAATTTTTTCCATTAGGTACTTAAAAATGCAGCAAGTAGTTCAATCATGTATATAATATGCATGGGTCGAAAATTATATGTCACAATTTGATTGTTGTTGTTGTATTGAGGTTTACCGTCGCTGCGATAGTATTTCAATCATATAGAGACGTCCAGCTAATTACAGGTGGAGGAAGACCCCGAGTACACAGAGGTACCCGGGTAGAACCACCGACCTACCGCAAGCCCGCTGGAAGGCTTCCTCACATGAAAAATCCGAAGTCCCTACCGGGATTCGAACCCACTGAGAGATTTGTAGTCCACGACTGTAACCGCTCGGCCACGGCGGCCCCCGTCACAATTTGAAGCTGAAAAACCGATTTACAATTGTTCAAAAAAAGATCAAACTGCTGTAATATGACAAAATCCGATCTTTAAAAACTAAATATCACTTCAAGAACTTAATATTTTATCCATATACTCTTGATAAAATATTTTTAATTTTGGAGCTATTTTCGACCGAAGAAAGAAAAATAATCCTAAAATGACATTGGCCTTTGCAAACTTTTTAAATTGTGATGCTCTTTGAATCATAAAACTACAAACTTTAAATATTAAATATTATTTTAAGTATAGATATACATAATATTTAAAAGTATATATGTTATCTCGGTTTTATTATTAATTTTTTTAATATTTTACGTGTATTTGTTTCTTTCGGGATTCCAACCCATGCGGAGAAAGTGAAATACATCGATGACCTGGTGTCGCTACCACTTCGCCACTTTGGAGCCTTATTGTAATCCGATTAACAACAATAATAACATTATCCTCGTGCTATTTGATAAACGTTTCCCTTACGTGGGAAAAAACTAATAATAACAAAATAAGCTCTTTTTGTAAACAATGGCTAAATTATTATTATTTTAAAGAAAACATACACTGATTAAATTAAAAGTGAATGAAAGTATACTTAACCTGTTCATGGTGATTGATAGTCACTGATAAAGGTGAGAAAAATCAAATTTAGTTAGCATTACTCACCGTTTTTAATGGGCATTGTTCATGTAAATATTTCTTACTCATTAGATAAGGTGAACTTAAAAGCATTTTTAATTAATATAGCGAGTTCTATGAATAGTACTCAACTTATTTAGTATCAATAATATGAATAGTACTCAACTTATTTAGTGAGTACTAATCACCCTATTACATTAATAGTACTCACCATATCTAGTGAGTACTGTTCATCCTATTCCATGAATAGTACTTACCTAATTTAGTGAGTATCTTTCACCCTATACATGAATAGTACTACCTTATTTATTGAGTACTGTTACCTTTCTATTTCTTCTCATTATATGATATACTTATTTTGAAATACTCACTGAATAAGGTGAACACTGTTCATATAATTATCTAAACATCACTCATTGTATTAAGTGTGTAAAGTTCACCAAATTATATGAACAATACTCACCTTATTCATTGAGTGATGTTGAACAGAACTCCCCATATTCATCGAGTGATGTTCACGTGTTATGTGAACTTACTCACATTATTCACTGAGTAATGTATGAACAGTTCTCACCATATTCAGTGAGTGATGTTTACGCAATTATATGAACAGGTCTCATCAAATAAACAGGCGCAATTAAATGCACTATACTCACCTTTTTCACTGAGTGATGTTCCCGCAATCATATGAACAGTAATCACCCTATTTAGTGTGTACTGTTTGTCCAGTTTTATGAAGGTACACATCTTAAGCAGTGTGTACTGTTTGTCCAGTTTTATGAATGGTACACATCTTAAGCAGTGTATAATGTTCATCCAGTTTTATGAACAGTACTCACCCTATTCAGTGTGTACTGTTCACCCAGTTTTATGAACGGTACACATCCTAATCAGTATGTACTATTCACCCATTTTTATGAACGGTACACATCCTAATCAGTATGTACTATTCACCCATTTTTATGAACTGTACTCACTCTATTCAGTGTGTACTGTTCACCCAGTTATATGAACGATACACTTCCTATTCAGTATGTACTGTTCACCCAGTTTTATGAACGGTACACATCCTAATCAGTGTGTACTATTCACCCAGTTTTATGAACTGTACTCACTCTATTCAGTGTGTACTGTTCACCCAGTTATATGAACGGTACACATCCTAATCAGTGTGTACTATTCACCCATTTTTATGAACTGTACTCACTCTATTCAGCGTGTACTGTTCACCCAGTTATATGAACGGTACACATCCTTATCAGTGTGTACTATTCACCCATTTATGAACTGTACTCACTCTATTCAATGTTCACTCAATTGTATGAAACGTACCCAACCTTTTCAGTGTTAACTTCGTACCGAATTAGTTTCTTAGATATGTGAGCACTTCTTCCTCAAAGCCTCACCTTATTCAGTAAGCAATGCCCTCTTATTGAAAGACTAATGCTCACTTATTTCAGTCAATAATGATCGATAATTTTAGTGACTTACCTATTAACCTTAATATGAATACTTTTAAAATCTACCAATAATTTATAATGAACACTTTTTTTCTGTTTTTCAGTGAGAAATGCTCACCAATTTGAGTTTATAATGAACACCTTTTTCAGTGATTAATATTCACCTGTTTCAGTGCATCTATAAAACTGTAAGCATATGCATTGCTGAAATCAAATATAACATATAATAAGGAGTAAGATGTTTATTAGGCCTCGACATACCAAAGTGGTTAAAAATGGTACTGTATATCTTCCTTGCTTGGCGCTCAGCATATAAGGGAAGATCCAGGACTGGTTGGCCCGGTGTCAGGATAATGTGACTGGCTGTAGTACATAGGTACAAACAGATCACACCTTCACCTTTGTGGGTTGTGTATTCATGTATATATATATATATATATACCGCTCGTATAATACAGCGTTCCCTTACATTTCGGGGACTGTCATCATTTTACAGATAGGTTGCGTTTGGCTCTTTGTTTCATTTAGGCAATAAAGATTTTATTTTAGGTTAAACTTTAGACATTTAAAATATGTTCACTTTAATTTCAGTCTTGTTAAGAGTCTGCGCTTATGTATAAATAATATATATATACGGCCAAATCAAATGCCTAACGCAGACTATCCATGGGTGTGACAGTATGTTGAGCATATTCAACTAGAGATATCACTGAAAGTGATTGATACCGCCACTACTGATGTTAATCACCAACGATATTACTGCAGATTCACATTAGAAAGTTCATGGAAGGGTCTATTCTATTTGCTAATACAATATTATAGTTCAGATTCAACGGCTGTGTGGCAAAAAACAAAAACAAAAAAAAACATTGTTTCAACTACCCTGCTATTTGTTAATGATTAACATTTGGATGTAATTTACCAGCTGAGATACTACCTAAAGCCAATGATAATAACATGGCTCTGACATGCCCAATCCCACAAAGGCAAACATTTCAGTCAAGGTCAATGGAAAAGTTGTATCTCAGACAGGGTTATTGGCATATATCTATTACCTTTGACGTCCATCATTCATTAATTTATAATCAGGGTCCTTCAAAAGCTTAAAAGGCCTTTGGTGCAGATACAAGCATGCATTGATTTGGATTTATAGGCTTTTTTGCTCAGAGTTTATAAAGGCTCGCATTTAATATAAAATCTCATGATCACTTTGTGGACGTCGTTCACAATTTAATGATGGGGGGATAACCTTAAGATAAAGGCCTTTGATGATACTTAAGCCAGATAGAATATGCAACCTTATTTTTGATATCTTATTCTAATTTGACATATCTAAACCGAACAAAAACACAACCTTAGAAAACACATATAAGACTTTACCTCATTCAGAAGTATGTTGACGTCTTGGCAAACAGAGCAGACCAGTGATTTCTTTTTAGATTTCTTTTTACTACCTGAGGCTTTCTCTTATATGGAAAATTAGCGTTATACATAAAAAATGGGAAATTATGAGATAATCAAATTATTTTAAAAATCTAATTATAGATGGTATATATCAAAGAAAGTTTCATATTAACATTTAAATTGTAAGAGTCACACAAAATTCATTAAAATTCCATGAATTATTTCTTTTGAGAACTAAACTAATTCTGTTAGGGAAAATATGTAGTTATTTGGGGGAAAATAACGGTTTTTGGCTAGGGGAAAACACCTGTAAAAGATGGTAAATTCACAGGTTCAGATCAGACAGTTCATGGAAGGGTCTACTATTTTTGCGCATACAATATTGAAGTTCAGATTCTATTGCTGTATGCAAAAAAAGAAATACAACATTGTTTCATATCAGTAAAATGATATTAATCAAATGATGAATACGTAATTTAAAAGATCAGATGTGAATGCCATGGGTAGGCCGTGCTGAAGACATGGTCACCATCTGATCCATTACACACGATTCACACCTGGCCATTTAAGAACATAATCATATAAAAATATCATGATATAAATACAAACTTTCTAACTACAGAAAACACTATAATAGTGATTACATTTTTTAGACAATAACTACATGTACTGCAAACTAGATGCTTTTTTTTTTATTAATGCAGGGAAACATAACCGACTTCATACATGCTTACATTCAAATTTCTCCTACTCGGACGGACTTCGCGAAGGTTTGTCTGGATCACTCCTTCTTATTGTCTGGATCACCCCTTCTTATTGTCTGGATCACTCCTTCTTATTGTCTGGATCACTCCTTCTCATTGTCTGGATCACTCCTTCTTATTGTCTGGACCCCTTCTCATTGTCTGGATCACTCCTTCTTATTGTCTGGATCACTCCTTCTCATTGTCTGGATCACCCCTTCTCATTGTCTGGATCATCCCTTCTCAATGTCTGGATCACCCCTTCTCATTGTCTGGATCACCCCTTCTCATTGTCTGGATCACTCCTTCTCATTGTCTGGATCACTCCTTCTCATTGTCTGGATCACTCCTTCTTATTGTCTGGATCACTCCTTCTCATTGTCTGGATCACTCCTTCTTATTGTCTGGACCCCTTCTCATTGTCTGGATCACTCCTTCTTATTGTCTGGATCACTCCTTCTCATTGTCTGGATCACTCCTTCTCATTGTCTGGATCACCCCTTCTCATTGTCTGGATCACCCCTTCTCATTGTCTGGATCACTCCTTCTCATTGTCTGGATCACCCCTTCTCATTGTCTGGATTTATTTCCACCATATTAATATATATGGTCTGAAATAGAAGATCAAAGACGATCACATAAAATCATGGGAACACTAGGGTTTAAAATTTATTTCTTTTTACGAAGAGTGGGAAACAAGTTCTTCCAACTTATACTAATCCCCCTCTTAACGGTTCCCGTGTTGGACCAGTACTTTGCACCTGCCATGATTTTTTTTTTAACCATCGTCGAAAACCAACGACATATATTCCGTATTCCGTTATCACTGCTATTTATACATTTGGATTTTCAACTGGCAAAACTGTGTTTTCATGAATACATGTATTAATCAGCTACTTGCTGACAATTAAAATCACGCGTGCTATTTTGAATACTTCGTTGAAGTTACAAAAGCAAAAACTGTTCAGACTCATTGCTCCTGCAAGATAAACTGAGGAGTGTAACCTCACCTTTACATTTGTAGAATAAAGCTTTCAAAATCCCGCGCCGTTTCATTGGTCAAATGATCCCTGCTGTCAGTGCAAAGACAAATGTAAAAGAAAAGTAAGTGTAAATCTACTGACCTAGCATAACTTACATTTACTGATGGATATATACGGATGAGAATGTATGATCACTGTTAATGTTAAAAGGGAAAATAGGTAACAGGTCACCCCAAAGAAATGAGAAATTTGATGCATAAGAAATTCTATTTATGAGCTTTATAATCCCCGTATGAATTGTAAACGTGTAACCACCTCCTATATATTGCCAAAGTTACATTACTTGTAATTTAAGCTAAATAAATACGACTGCGGTCTATCTTTTCTCCCATCTCTCTCTCTCTCTCTCTCTCTCTCTCTCTCTCTCTCTTATGCATATAATTATACATAATATCATTATTATTTGTACTATTAAAAAACACTAAAGCAATTAGTTCACATGACCGGATGATGACTATAAATGCATAATCTAACGTCATATGGAGAAGAGTTTATATACGTTTCTAAGAAACTTGTTCTCTGATCCAAATGCTGTATTCAATTATAATTGTTATTTACTTGTAAATGCATATTATGGAAATAAATATTTTTTAAACTAAATACGGCTGATTTTAATACAAATTAAAACCGAAAGTAAAGGTTTTATGAAGTTTTCTAATTTAGAATATACCATCGTCAAATTCCCCCGGCTGACTTATTCCATTTCACTACATGACATCATACAGCCTATAGATGATCAATGTATTCAAATTAAGTTTATCTAAATAAAATACATACACTGCTTTTTTACACAAAATAATACATGGTTTTGGTTATGATAGTATTTGTGAGTAGTAGACATGGTCATGCATGAGGCCTAAGTTCTGGAAAGGAGCATTCCAAGTCACGCACACGACTTTAAAATAGATTACAGGTGCAATATGGTCTGTGTCTCTGAAATTTCCATAATGCATTGCGGTTATGTCAGTGTTAATAATAAAGAATTCACGCACATGTTAACTAATGGATATATTACAAGGAGTAGGAAAAATACATATTCTTTCGAAATTATAGAGAAGCAAGGTTCGTTCAGGCATGCGGCCGAAACGCATTGCTTTATATATGACGCGCACAGTTACCAATTAAATGTCTAAATACTTTCAATTTCAACATTCTTGTTTCTCAGATTAATATACCAAAGACCTCATTCCTTAATAAATATTGTTAGTTTTAATGAAATATATATATAAAGAAAAGGATATTTCAGAAAGTTAAGGAAGCAAGCAGTTGTAATATTAGTAAATATATCAATCACTGTGCATATTTATTTCATCTCCACTTAATTCTCTCCCCTCTCTCTCTCTCTCTCTCTCTCTCTCTCTCAAGATTATGAAAAAGTTCGTATTTAAAGAAATATCTACAAATTTGATATCCATTTATTTATTTTTAGGATGTCAAAGAAAAAGAAAAAAAACTCATTGAATTTGACCATTTTACTAGGGATGCCCCGTTTAATTGAACATCATACGCTAAGAGGAATTTTGTCGTACTGTTTTTTTTTTCTGCTTACACTAAAATATCTTCTATCTAACGACTGCCGTACGTGAAATCTTCAGAATGGATCTGGACCATTTCGTACAAAGGGAGTTGACACACAGTATATTACGAGGAATAGAGTATGTATTATTTCCCTTTATTTTGTTGATATTCTGATATTTTTTATGGTCATGACAACATCTTGTTATTCAGTCTCAAACTAATATATATTCGTTCATATATGCTATTATGTTTTAATATTACATAACCATATAAACTGTTCTTATTCGACCTACCATTAAAACTATGCGTAATGTCTAAATGTATAATGTACTTAAGCGAATTAAAAACGTTACATCATGACGCGACAATGTGTGATTCCTGTTATCAAATACCCCCGCTATAAGCGCCGCTTATTTGATACTGATTTTGAAGACTCCATATTGGAGTTCACATGACAGTGAGAGAAGCGGAACTTAAGATTATAAGCAAACGACATAAACCAGTACAATTGAAAAAAAATACGCAAGCAGGCAGGCATCTTTTCTTCTTTTACTTCAAACCCAGAAAAAAAGCATAGAGAACTTTACTAGATCTACCTTCAGTAGGCATCTTTTCTTCTTTTACTTCAAACCCAGAAAAAAAGCATAGAGAACTTTACTAGATCTACCTTCAGTAAAGATAATTTTGTTTGAAAATGATCGTGGAATCTACGGAATTCAGTTAGTGCCACGTTGAATGTCGTGTGCCGCTTTATGTAATTGTAAATGATGCGCGACAATTGTAAACGACACAAGACAATTACATAATAATGCCACACGACATTATAGCGCACTAAAGTCGCGTCGATTTATTATCATTTATCACAAAATATCGCAATAAACAGAGCCGGGTCCTTGAGTTCAGGTTAGTGGGGCGGGAAGCAATATTGAAAAAATAAAGGCAATGACAATGCAATGCCGCTTTGCCTAAGCCGCGATAAGGGTGTCGTTCCGGTTGGACTTGAGACCCGGAGGAAATGCGTCGCGTCCGCTGCATAAAATCCGATGTTATAAGTCCGCTATCACGGACGTAAGAAGAAAAATCTTATCACGTTTTTTAATGGCCGGCTTACAACTCAAGATCTCTTTCTCTCTCTCTCTCTCTCTCTCTCTCTCTCCTACAGCTTACTGTAAAATCGTTTATTTTGTTGACATTACATTTCGTTGATCATGTACTTAAAGGAGTTTCGTGGGTACAATTATTCGTGGATTTATGTCCTAATAAACATTCTATGAAATGAATGTTTTTCGTAGGGAGGGGGTGATTTTCGTAGATAAACCCCCTTCACGAAATTCTCGAAAATTAGTTGTTTTTTGTTGTTGTTTTTTGTTGTTGTTTGGTTGTGTGGTGGGGTTTTTTGTTGTTGTTGTTGTTGTTTTTGTTTTTCATTTTATTTAATTTCATAGGCAAGTTGTAATGAGATGCATGGAGGATTTTCCCTGGGATGTCTCTGGTGAGTCCTGGAGAAAATTCCGACCATATTTGTAAGTGCCATAAAATATGTATCATTGGCACTTTATATCATTTACCGTTTAACTCATATCTCAGCGACACTGATGTCCCGTTAGCATACGTTGGTCACAGAATATATGCTTGTACTTTTAAAAGTTTATGTACATTTGTTTCAAGTTTCATAATGATGTGAAGTCATCTTCATAGAAAAAAGAAACTTAAGGTCTTCCATTTTGATCAATTCAATCAAAGCCATACATATAACTTATCAATATATATGTATATTGTATAAGCTTTTAAAATGTCAAGCAAAAGTAATCTTAGGGACAAATTGACATGTTATGACAAGTGACAGAAGTTTTTTATTACCTCCCCTTGGTAATTTTGTTGCCATGAGTTATCTCACCTGAAAAAAAAAAAAAAAAAGTGACTCTCTCCATTTTCCTATGGTAAAGTTTAGATTTTTTTCACGAGAATTGATACATAATCATAAAATGCATCTTTCTACCATGATTTCTTCTCATAAATAAAATCTAATTTTTCATTCCATAGAAAATGTATATTTCCACAGGCTGTTAATTTATATGCAGATTATCTTCCCCTAAATAGAAAAAAAATGGAAAAAAAACTCTTGGTGAAATATTTTTACTTTTGAATGTCTTCAAAGTGACAAAGTTTCATAGAAATGTTACCATCCAGTGGCAAGATATGAAATATGGCTATTAGGGCTCGCATACCTTAAACACAGAGGTAATACTGAGGCAGAACAACCAATTTCACCGTATACATTCAATCAACTGTGGAATATGTAGGTCGCAGCCCAAAAATTGTTTAAACATTAAATAGTTCATATAATGATGTACATGTGTTCAAGGTTTCATGAAGATATGTGATGTCATCTTCATAGAAAAGAAAAGCTTCAACGCAAAGGTAAACCTGAGGTGTGACGGACAGATGGACGGAAGAATGAACGCACGCATAAACGAGCGCACGAACGGCGGACGCACAGACTATATAACCTCACAACTCAGTTGCGGGGCATAAAAATGTATTATGTATAAGGTTATGTGAAAAATATGTTTGTTTAGAACGGTTGCGAGAGTCGCGTGCTCATATCGCCGACTTAAAAGATGCCGCTGTGGCCAACGTGACAAAAGTGAGACAAATGAGACAAACGGTAAGCCATGTATAGAGGCTAGTAAAAAAAAAAAGAAACATGGAACTCAACCCTGAGCTTGTCATCGCACCACACCTTGGTTAATTGTCAGTTATTAAATAAACAAGTAATGACATAGAAAATATAATTATATGGGTTTTTTACTACTTAGAATTTAATCTTACTTAACGTAAGTATGTTTGGTGGACTACGACCAGGTCTCTGTATGTGAGTAAGTTGGCAGTTTCATGCGGAGGATGGGAGTCTAGTTCTAACTCTTTTACACTTAGAAAATACCATACTTCTTGATTAAGTTTTATGTGTAGGTCACCCTTTTCATATGAACTATTCACTGTCTTAAGGCTGCAAGAACCTTAACTATATCTTGCTTTTTGCGAGATTTATGGCCCTTTACACTTAGAAAATATCATACTTCATGGTTAAGTTTTGTGTGTATGTTAACTTTTTCATATGAACTATCAACGCTATTGTTTTGGAACTTAAAAAACGTATTCAACATCTCCAATTGACGAAATGCTGCTTTTTGCAATAATCATGGCCCTATACAAGATTTCTTGGTTAAGTTTGATGTTCAGGTCACCTTTTCCACATAAACTATCAAAGTTTTGCTTTGAATCTTTGAACACGTATTTACCGTCATCATTTGACTCTGTGCTGCAAGAGCCTTAATTCTATCTTGCTTTATGCAAGAATTATGGCCCTCTTACACTTTTGTTTTTAAACTCAACTATCAACGCTATTGCTTTGAAACTTGAAAAACGCTATTCACTGCCGAAATTATTTTTTGCTGTAAGAACCGAAATTCTATCTTAATCATTGCAAGAGTTAAGGCTGCAAGAACCATAACTCTGTTTTGCGAGAATTATGCCCTTTTACACTTAGAAACTGTCAAATTTGCTGGATAACTTTTGAGTTTAGGTCAAGGATTATTTAGCATTAGCTTTAAAATGTGTTTGTATTTATACAAGATCATTTATAAGCTAACAACTGGGTGCAAGATCCATTACTCTTATCTTGCCTTTTGCAAGAAGTTTGACCCCATTTTTAAATGTCATTTATTTCTATAGTCATGTTTTGCATATTCGTCGAACACCAGACACTCCACAAAAAAATATTTTTTTAACTTTGATAAAACACAGGCCTTGCTAGTTCTTCTTTGTTGAATAAAGAACTTGTTTAATTTCGCGATATACGCTCAACCATTATTGAGTAGGCGGGTTTACTACCCCATGCCCATAATAGCTGATGAATCAAACCGATGCATGTTACCCCCATGTTAACACAGCACAATAATGACTGCAGCCTGAGTTTTCGTTATCCAGTTAACAACGCACACAATAATGACGGACCACGTGCAGTTATCCAGATAACCGCACAATAATGACGGACCATGCAGTTATCCATATAACCTCACAGTAATGGCGGACACTCGGTTAACAAGTATCTGCACAGTTATGGCGGCATGACATTTAAGTGGTCCTTAGTATCACTAAGTGAGCGGAATCCAATGAACCTTTTCTCCACTTGCCTTTTTTTTTTTTTTTTTTTTTTTTTTTTTTGGTCAAAATGGTATTTTCTACAATTAGACAAAAAATAAACGAATGAAAATGAAGTAGAAATAAGAAGTGCGGCCATACGACGTGGTACATAAGGTTATTATAAGCTGTCACAAGTAGCATATTTTGCCTTGATTCGGAGAAGAAAACTGCAATTTTTGTCAGATGTACAGGATTACTAAACATACGGGAAATCATTCAGAGTTCGTGAAGTATGTGTTTGCTCTCATGAAATGCATAAGCAAAGACCTAAACCCTGGGTTTAGGTCTTTGGCATAAGTGATGTTTTCCTTCTTGAAAATATGGAAGAGAATCTATCGATGGCGAGTTAACTTGAGAGTAGGAAAGATTTTCCGTACTGTCGTTCACATCCATGGTCAAACGTGAAACCTAACAACTATAACAGACTATTAGCACCAATTCAGTACGTCTTTCTCTATTCACAGGTACTTGTCAATCTGTACGGAAGGCACGGCAAAGTGATGGTTTGTTGTTTTTGTTGCATTGGGGTTTACCGTCGCTTCGATAGTATTTCAATCATATAGCGACGTCCAGCTAATTACAGGTGGAGGAAGATCCCGAGTACACAGAGGTACCCGGGTAGAACCACCGACCTACCGCAAGCCAGCTGGAAGGCTTCCTCACATCAAAAATCCGAAGTCCCTACCGGGATTGAGGGTTTGTTTCGAAAGAGTAATTTATTGGTTAAGAGGAATTTTCCTTTCACTGATTGGTCATTTTCATTGGGTTTCTCTTTGATACCCAAAGCGCTCAACATTTGGGCTCATCTGCATAAAAAATCACGAGACCGTAGTACCGCCTCCTTTCCTATATTTGGCCATGTTACAAGACATATATTGCACTGGCGCGCACTAATGTATTGTGTGCAGGTTAATCAAGCTCAGCTCGTGAAGCCATGCAATATATATTAAATCTAAATTCATTGAACTTCTGCATCTAAAATTTTGTAAAACAATTTTAAATGTGAAGATGTCAACAAGTAACATGGGAGTTTATGGGGAATTAGGCAGATATCCTTTATTCATAAATAGATATACTCGTATAATAAATTGTGGTGTAAAATGTTGTCTTCAAATAATATACTCATTACTACTTTGTATAGGAGCCTTACTGAAACTGCTAGTAACAGTAAAAAGAATTGGGCACTAAGTGTGAAATCATTGCTAGACAGTTATGTTTTTTCTCATGTTTGGATAAATCCTTATTGTACTGATCTTAAAAATTTTCATATCTTTTTAAATCCAGGGTAATTTAAGCAAAATTGGTTCAACAGTATGAGTAATTGTAATACTTCATGTACATGTAAATGTTTTAAATTAGACTTTGGTGCAGAACAATACTTAGATATTTTGTTTCTTTAGCTAGATTACGATTGTCTTCACATAAATTAAGAATTGAGACAGGACATTACAATCAAAATAGAATAGAAAGAGCTTATAGATACTGTACAATCTGTAATGCTAGGGATATTGAGGACGAATATCATTTTGCTTTAGTTTGTCCTGCATATGAACATATCAGGAAAAGGTATATTAATAACTATTACATATGACATCCTAGTATGTTTAAGTTCATTCAGTTTTCCAAAAATGTTATATTTAAATTTAGTAAATATATCTATGAGGCTATGCAACATCGGAGTTCAACCATGTAATTTTCTTATTTCCATGATTATGTGCATTTTTAGGTATATATATTTACTTTCAGATATTCATTTTATATTTTTCCCCATGTTATTATTTCAGTTCTTATTTTTTAAATTATTGGTGTTCTTTTATATAATTTGTGTTGCGCCAGCTGACATATGGACACAACTGTGTATATTCATAGGTAAATACAACTGCAGGCCCGGATCCAGAATTTTTCAAGTGGGAGTGGGGGGGGGGGGGGGGGGCTAAAGACATGATTGTGTGCCTGGATATCGTAGTGGTAAGGGTACCTGGATAGCGTAATGGTTACGCGCCTCGCTTCTCACCAGTGCGTCCTTGGTTCGATTCCTGGTCACGTACGTGAGAGGGTAAAGTGGTCGCCCGTCCAGACACGTGGGTTTTCTCCGGGCTCTCCGGTTTCCTCCCACAATAATGGCCACAAACGCTGCCATCAGAGCCATTGAGTGTGATTAATAAAAGTTGTGATAACTTGTGTCGTAATCGATGTAAATAAAATACATAAAGTTTATGCTTAAATACATCATTGTGATGTCAGTGCTAGGGGGTTCCGGAAAAAAAATGATTCTAGGGTGGCGGAGATGCATTCTGAGGGCTATCTGGGGGGAAATATGGTAGCTTTTTTATAGTTAGATGCATGATTTATATACTGAAATCTAAGTCTTGGGTGGACATGCTCCCCCGGAAAAAAAAAAGATTTTAGGATGACGGAGATGCATTCTGAGGGGTAGGGCTATCTGGGGGAAATATGGTAGCTTTTTTATAGTTAGATGCATGATTTATATACTGAAATCTAAGTCTTGGGGGCTGCTCCCCCGGAAAAAAAAGATTTAGGAGACGAGATGCATACTGAGGGGTATCGGGGGGGGGGATATGGTAGCTTTTTTTATAGTTAGATATAGGATTTATATATTGAAATCTAAGCCTTGGGCTAAGTAGTTTTACTGCTTGTGGTCGAAACTTTTACATCGGTGTTTTTTGTCCCTAACATAATTTTTTGCACCTTAATTTCTTCTGTTTTGATAAGATTTTTGACCCAGGCGGGCAGTTAACCTAACCATTGTTCTTGGGAAGGACCAGTACTAGACTCACATCCTCCGTAAAGCTTTCTCGCAAACAAAAACCATAGATGGTAGCCGGGGCTCGACTTGACAATTTGAGTTTACCGTCGCTTCGACAGTATTTCAGTCATATAGCGACGTCCAGCTAATTACAAGTGGAGGAAGACCCCGAATGCATAGAGGCATCCGGTTACTGAGAACCACCGACCTACCGCAAGCTAGCTGGAAGGCTTCCTCACATGAAAATCCGAATTACCGTGTCGGGATTCGAACCCACGCGGTGAGGTGCTGAGTGAGTGAGCCGGGGCTCAAACTCACATCCCTCTAAACCAATATATCTATATCCGTGAAAATATTGTTTCTGTGTGGTTTATATTGCCATTAATACGAATTTTATGGCACTGGCTGCAAAGCTAGGTTGCGAGTTCTAGTACAGCTGTGGGATTTTTGGCTATATTAAATCTCCTTAAAAAACAAAAAAATAAATTGAAAAAAAATATGAAAATGAAAGTGATTGAGAAGTATATTATTTTCTTTTCACAATACAGTATTACATTATATTTTGGGGATCTATTTAAAAAGGCATAAAATGGTTACATTCTATTAAATTTATTAACATTGAGCACTAAAGCCGTCCATAAAATCATAAACTAAATGTTCGGATTTCTTTTTTTTTTCCTTTTACTATAATATACACAGTAAATACGACGTAAAATTTATACTAATCGCTATAAGTGCATTAATTGACATCTGTGACATACACACAAGCGTTTGACTGATTCATAATAGAGCAGACACAATGACGTTGCCAAGGTGACAGCAGAGATAAGTGCGACAGCAGATGCTTTCACAGCAGGGGTCGGCCTGGGTGACTGGTCATTGAGCTAACTTTTATTTCTGTAAGGGGCTCGCAATGGGGCTTTCCACTACTTACGATAAGCATTTACCCAATCAAGGCAATTTCAGTCACCAGGCCAGCTGGGGAGGGGGTGAGGCTGGAGCCCCAAACCCCCCCCCCCCCCCCCCCCCCCGAATCGCCCGTGAACTGGGCCGAAAACATAATTACACAGCAGTTATTCAATCTCATGGCTAATGCAAAAAATTCGACGCTTGGATCTTCTAAACATGATTAACACTCCATCCCCTTTCCATACCTTTCAGATAGCATCTCCATCATACCAGAAACATTTTTATTCCATAGGGAGCATGCTCCCTTCCATAGTGCTCACTGACATCACACGTCAAGTATTCTGTTATGCTCAATGGTACGTTTTGGTAGGATAAATATACAGAGGCATTATTTATATCTTCACCGTATTTATTGAAGATAAGCCAATGTCCCAGGATTTGTCACTGTGAATGTACCCAATTTTAAACCCGAAAGCGCAAAGCACACATGATTATCTCGCGCATTTTGAAAGTTATTTTACCTTTTTCTTTAGTACTACAACGAGGTTTGCATGTCATGGCTTCTGAGGTTAGTAATATACACATGAAATTCAGCGGTTATCACTTGTCTTTTGTTATTATTTTATAATAATATTATTCTATATTAATAGTTAATAAATGCAACATGCAATTATTTTATTTGATCTTTGTTGAATGATCAAATGTTGACTACGTATTCAAATTATGAATATTCTGTAATCTGATGGTTTTATTACATTTAGATCTAGTTAAATTTAGGTCAAAAATCGATGTATCCAGATGTGAAATCAGGAGAAAACATATACCAGTATATGTATATATGGATTATCCGATATTTCTGATTTGCCAGATATATTTCGCTATATTTGTTGAATTTTCCTTTTTCATGAAAATATGCAGATGAAATATGTTCATCATGAAAGTGGTAACATGAGCATTAAGCAGACGGCGCTTCCTGAGTTGCAGTCAAGAGAGGTCCTCATGAAGGTTTATGCCACTGCAGTTAACAGGGCCGATATATTACAGGTATACATTCACATTACAGATTGTCACTTTATTATATTATTTGTGTATATAACATATCAGGCTTCTTTTCCTTCTATACCAAGAACCATTCCTGTTCATAGATGTCCTCCCATCTGAAAATCTATTTAAATTCAGGCATTTCTTCGCTGTACAATCAATTACATTTTCAGCAAGCACCCTCATAAATAACTAAAGGTACATTCAAAAATGAAGAGAGGACAAGTTGAATTAAGAAATTTAGCATGGTAAGGGTTAAATATATTTTACTGTTGTTTCTGCAGAGGAAGGGGTTCTACCCCCCTCCCCCAGGTGAGAGTGAAGTAATTGGACTTGAGGCTGCGGGCACAGTGGAGAGACTTGGACCAGGATGCACAAGTCATTGGGGAGTGGGGGACCGTGTTATGGTTCTCTTGGCAGGTAGGTACTGCAGTCCCCTAAATCATTGGTTGAGGGTGTCTGTAGGGGACAAATTCTATAATGTAGGCTAGAAAATCTTTTTATTTTATGGGGAATAATAAGTTCTGTAAATACAACATTTCTGAATGACTAAGCAATAATGATAATGCTGGTCTGAAGAATCTTACTTTGTCATTCCAGCTATTGCCTATCCAAATAGGTACTTACCATTAGGGCTGACACAAGTAATCAGTACCAACGGGTCAGATAGAAAATTGCCAGTATTCGGATAAAAAAATTATTACCTGTAACATTATTTTGGCCTTTTCTATTATGACACCTTTTGTACGTCTTTTCTTTTAAACATAATTATGTACATTTTAATAATGATATTTTTAACATAGGTCTACACTCTGTCAAGAAATTATCTAAATGTGTGTTGAAGAGACATATTTTAGGAGTACAAAGTCCATATTGTTAAGCACTTTGTGAAATGTTTTAATATCAATGACTAAAATGGTTATTACAGGTGATAAATACCAATTAATTGGGGTTATTTACGCAATGTTTACATTTGC
>CM037779.1:35437169-35487169 GCA_021229015.1 Solen grandis | reverse complement strand
AGAGCTGTCAGAGGAAAGCATGCTCGACTATTCAAAATGCTTGTTGGTAATTCAAATGAAATCTATTTCAATTCTTGCCCTTCACATACCCTGTATATAATAGTCAAAAATGATATACCTTAATATTCTGATAGCCCTTAATATTTTATGAAGTAAAATCAATCCCATGACTACTTACTGAGAAATAAGCATAATAACACTGAGCATGCAAAACTTAAAACCAAGTTAGAAAATGGCCATAATTTGTAGTAAATTCAATCCAAAAGTTATCCTCCTTAGTTTTCTGATGCCCCTGAATACACTCCTTAACTTTCTAGATACCATGAACAATTTCTGAGATATAAGCTGGTTAGAAGCTTGAATGTAAAACTTTAACCAAATTTTCTCAGTTTAAATGGGGCCATAATTTGTAATATATTCCATCAAGAGTTATCTACCTTGATTGTCTGATGTCTCAACATATTCATAAACTTTCAAGTTAATACAATGAATGGTTATTGAGAAATAAGCTTGATAGTAACTTGCATGCAAAACTTTAACCAAAGGCTGCAACACAATGGCAACTACAATAGCTCTCATTCTTTGAATAGTCGAGCTAAAAAATGATGCACCGAATTACGGTTCTTGTGCATGACTCCTCAATGAAATCTATCCACCTGTGAAGTTTGGAGCTCATAGCTTTTATACTTTTTTTAGTTATGCTCTGGACAAAAAGTGACATACAACTCCGACAAAAACATATCTCCCCCATATATATATGGGGGGAAACGTAATAAGCTAAACAAATATTAATCCAGCCCACCAATGGTCAAGTCAGTTCCTTGGATCAGCATTACCTGCTGAGAGGAGCAGGTGAGAGAAAGACAACGAAAAAGTGACCCCATGTGTCACCTCTGTTTAACCAGGTGACAAAAATTTTACCAATGCACGGACAAGTAAAGAAACACATCAATAGTTTAATAATATATATTTATTTCTCAATGTTTAATGGTCTTTACAGAATTTATGCCAATGATGAAAATACAAAACCACTTCCCAGATGATGAAAACAGTAAAGAGGAGACAAAGATTGAATAGACAGAAGATGGGAAAGATAGAGAAATGAAGCTTGGAAGTATTCAATGATTGAGTATCTGCATTATTGCACAATATAAATATGAATAATTCCTGCACAGGTTTTAAAAATTGGAACACAATACATCGTATGAACACATGTAGCACTTAATGATCATCTTGATTAGTAAAAACTGTCACATAAATCGGAAATGAACACATTTTTAGGTGAGCACAATAAATTGGGTTTCAAATTAGCAGTTATGCATAACCAAAAACGGTTTAAGAATAAACGTCACAGCCATTACGCATTTCAAAACAAGTTTACAGGACTGAATATTCTTTCTTCCAGGATTACAACTTAAAATCATGATCAAATGGAACATTTTTCGTTAATGAAATCATGATTAAGTGGAATGATAGCTGAATGATTGTTCAATTGGTGGTCACACTGACCCCTGAGACATTTCCAAGACATAGCTACTCTGATTAGCTGCTCTCCATGTTCAATACATACATCATATGTAAGTGATCTCTATATAAATATTGTATATTTAACATCATATCTGCGTATAATTAACTAATGAATAGTTACTAGATGATCATAATGGACATTTCAAATCATCTTTAGAAAGAACTCGAAAAAAAACGAAAGAATTATTCTCCGATTAGTACTAGTATTGACGGACACGTCACACTGAATACAGCTATAAACACAAGATTGAGATTTTGTTAATCGCAATCATGACCAATTACTCCATGGGTCTTCATCAGGTTTCCTTAGTCGGATTCTCATTATGTTTTACACCGATGTCCCAACATCAATACGACATTAAATGAGCAGGAAATGTTTTAAAACCAGATCATCTTTCAGGCTAATCTGGTTTAAACAGTCATTTACAAGTATCTCTTGATCCATGGAGCAAAGGATCGGTCCAGTTTTAACACTCAATTATCAAATCAAGATGCTATTAGAACGAGAACTGCTGTGGAGCGTTGGTGGCAGCAGTGAACTGGAAACTAGAGGCGCCCTCTGTTGCACTTGGTGCCAGGTTCTCGTCTTCCTCCTGTGGTTGAAAAATTCTCAAACTTAAGATTTAGCATCCTGTATCAAGATAAGAGATTGAAGTGTTTATGCTAATATTAAGAGTAGTTTTTCCTTAGATTTTAATTTCATTTTTCGTACATATTATGTAATATAAAAATTAGCCGAATGATTTTTAGTATAAATTAGACCTAATTGCTGATGGTGAAATTTGAAAAAGATGTAACAGACACCATAGTCTAGAGAGTATGTATTCAAAGATAACAAAACCAAAAGGGAGTTCAATCCAGCTTGGGAGGAAATGTTTTCAAAGCACTGGTCCAACCCAGAAGCCATCGAGGGGAATAAGCTCATTTCCAAAATCCATTTAAACTCCATCTTTCGCTTAGGTAATGAATATATTGTTATGCCTTGATTCAACAGTATAAAACTATGTATTGCAACTTGACACAATAGAACTTGAAATGGCAGGATTTCTAAATTAATGGAGTCTTACCTCAGTTGTAAAGTATTTCTCGATGAGCTCAAGAGCGGCCTTGTACACATGCTCATTCTCATGACTCTGCAAGGCCTCAATTTTGTCCAGTCCGGAACACTCTTCTATCATCACAGACAGCGCTTCAGTCACATGGGTCCCAACACGCTCTCCTGCCTTGAAATGTGGACAATAAAAATGTTAACTTGTACCTTACAAAGTTACACTTGGACCATGACTTCTAACAAGAGTACATGTATGGAAATGGGGTACTTTTTAACATGAAATAAGTTACTGTATACCATCAATTAATGGGTAAACTAAGACTAAGATTTGAAAATGAGGGTAAAATTTGTACTTTTCATGAATTTTTGCATCCTCTAAGATTTGTTAAAAAGGTGGGGGAACTGAAGATCAATTTGAAGGTAAACTACCCCCATATGGCAGTATTTGAAGACACTGAGTTTTTGAGCAAAGGGTATTTAACCCTTTAAATATTTTTGGAGAATCTAAAACAGTATTTTTTCATTAATTTAACCTGTCCTTGACTCAATCAAGACCCAATAAAACAGACACATAAATCCAGCAGTAAATGAATTAACCGCAGTTAGATTACAGATTGAAAGGGAAGAGGTTTTAAGATTGAACACATACCAGCAGGATATTGCCGATTGCGTCAAGAATGACTAAGATGACCTTGGCCTCCTTGACCCCCAGCATGTTACACAGGTGAGGGATCACACCCAGGTTCACCAGGTACCCAATCTGCTCAGTGGTTCCACCGGACGTCAAGTTGGTCACTGCCCACACTGCCTCCTTCTGGCTCTTGTAATCACCCTAAAGAAACAGATCATGATGTCAGAAAAGTTATTTTGGACTTTATCACTGAGATTAAAATAATCATTTGCTTATAGATTTTGTTTTCCTCACAAATTCTCCATTTTGCACTATGGTGGATCTTTGAGAAACCAGATAGTAATGTAGTTTTAAATCTAATCCCCCCACTTTAAAACTCAGTTAATGGAAGAAAAAATATGATGACCAAGTATTTTACTTAAGACTGATTTATATATTGTTGGTTACGTAGTTGATGACAAATGTTTAACATATAAATTTACAAAAAGATGCATGCCACTCACATTTTTCAGGATGTCAATGATAAGAGGCAGCAGTGCTGCATCCACAACCGCCTGTATCTGTTCTGCGTTGCCAGCGGTTATGTTGGAGATGGTCCAGGCAGCCTCCTTCTGGATGTTCACCTTTGGGTGACGCAGGAGGTCTGGGAACACCGTCAATGCCTTGGAATCTATCACAGTCTGAAATTGGCATATTGTGTTAAGCCATACTTTGGTAGGATTTCTAAGGTCAAGTATGACCAAAGTAATACAGTTAGGTTAAAACTCTCTGATAATCAAAGTAATTACAAAGAAAATGAGTTAAATATTTGACTAAAGCAAGACTGGTTCATATCCAGAGAGTGAATTCCTTTGCATGGCTGGTTTATTTACATTTTAAAAAGGGATTTCACTCTGAAACAGTATTTAGTGAGATTCGGAAGCAAAATTTGAAAAGACTGCTCAATCTGGCAAGAGGATAATTCCAGATTTACTACAGTATATGTTAACAGAAGCTCAATAAAAACTAATAAGAAATAGTGAAATAGTGGAAAATGCTGTATGATTAGCTATTTTGGTATATAGCATTTTGGCAATGAATAAATCATGTAAAATAAAGTCCACATTTCACAATAGATCAACAAAGAGAAATGTTAAGTAAACTAAAATGATTACATGTATTCTTTTGCTGACTTTAATGATGAAAAAATAGTTAAATCAGAAAAAAAAAAAAAATTCCAATTCAATTAAAGGATGCAAGGCTTGCTGTTTACCTGAGTTTGATGGTCGTCCCCAGTGACAATATTACCGATGGAACGCAAGGCGGGTGTGATCACAGATACCTCTTTACTCTGCAGCAAGGCTATCAGACGTGGCACAACACCTGCAGGAGCAACATACACTGATATCATCCACAGACCTCTAACATGGTTACAACATACTAATGTTTTCATGTTTTTTTTAAAACATCACTTCAATAACTTTGAGGCTTTATGGCAAATATGTATCATGATCAAGGGTAGAAAATATTTTGTAGTTTGAAATTACTTCAACAGTTCAGCAAAAATAAACCACTTAAAAGCAAAATTCTGAGACAAAAACAACAACAACAAAAACTTACACAAAAATGTTCAAGCTGGTGTGTGTCCAGTATGCCGAATTATATGCTTAGTCAGCTATGAAGCTGCCTCAGTGTCATAACCACAATGTTCACATATACCTAACTACAGCAGAAGGTGCACGAGAATAGCATGGTATATAGTTCTCAGACAACTCCATAGCTGATGGTAAGCGACTGGTTGCATACGGTTTGTCATACTGAATGCACGCCAGGTTTGTAACATTGTTACACTAACTACAAATCAATGACCTGCAGCAGTTATAATTAGATCCTGTCAAAGGATTCTAATACAACCAAAATAATCTAACCCGTATCCACCTACCACTGTTTATAACCTCCTGAATCTTGTCGTTGGTGCCGTCGGTAAGGTAGGAAAGTGCCCAGCAGGTGTCGGTGAGAACGTCTCGGTCCTGGTGGTACAGGAGGCGGTTCAGGGTGGGCAGAAACTGCTTCACCACCTTGAAGTTGGGTGGCGGGTTCTTGTTACGGCACAGGTTGGACAGTGTCCATGTGACGTTACGTAGGAATGTGGGCTGAAATGATGGACCAACACATATCAGCACATATATTGACCACAGTGTGATTTACTTTTACTGGTATTAAACAATTACAAAGGACCAAAAACATGCACATTATAATATAGCTTTTACTACCTTTGTAAAATGAGATAAAATGTATATTTTTGTCTACTTTATTTAAATCATTCAACACATGAAGTATGGCAATAAGTTAATTATGCATTGATAGATAAGCATTTTCTCTTCATATAAAATGCTGGCTTAATTCCCATCCAATTTTTCTATATTCTCCTGCCCACAAATGTGTACTTACATTAGTATCGTTCTGTACCAGTCTAAGGAGAGGCTCTACAATGCCGCACTCTGTCACAAAATCTCTCATATCTGGCCCATCACCTAAAATGTACATTTGATACTGGATTTGAACTAGTCTGTTTAACATAAAAGTAACTTATAGTCTAACAAAACATTTGTTCCAAAAGCTTGCATAGTCTCTCAACAATAGGAGCTACTGCCAAAGTTATTAGATTTGTTGAGTTAACACCCAAACCAACAGTATTTCAGTCATTTGGAGATTATGTCTACTTGAGACTGATATATTTGCCACACTGCAGTATCATGCAGTAGACATGGCATCATATCACATCCAGCCACATTTTGACACTGGGATACCTGGAACTATCCTTATATGCCGAGTGTCAAGCAAGGCGAGGGTTCAAACCAACTACTCCCACTCCCTTGGCGGACACTCCAGGGGTTTACTTAAGGATTTGACTTTCACTTGTCCAGGGGACAAGTTACTTTGAACATCTACTAGCCCCCACTGAAAACGGGTTGCCCCGTCTTTAAGTTAGTTGGTGTTTGTTAATGTTTGAAACTAAATATGAATAATATTATGGTGAATTTTAGTTTATATGTTTCAAACACAATTTGCAAGCATTTCACCCTTGATATACTGTAGAAAATAATAATAAAAAAACCCCCGAAAGATTTCATTTACATAAATAAACTTGCCCGCTTGGCTATCTTCTGTAAAAAAAACCACTTGCCCCCAGTGTTTTTAACCCGGCACGGGCAAGCAAGAAAATCCCTGCACTCTAAACACTCAGCCACTGTACTAAGCAGGGCTCACGCTGTCGGTCGCCAAATGCGATAATATTATGAAACTGGCGCAAGATTTTTCTTATTGGCGAATTTGTTTGGCGCATTCGAAGAAGAAATCAGTAAATTAGTACCGCGGTTGTTTAAGTTCCGTAATGCACAAAAATACAGGTCGCTCTACACTGTATACTACTTAAAGTTACCAGTACCTGCTGTGGGATTATCCAATCAACACGCATTTTAAGGCTTCCCAATTATGCAAAGATGTGGAATACTCGGATAGTATTGGCAGCTTATAACTTGTTTACATTTGTCACACTCTTTACCGACTTTTGTTTATACCTGCATTTGGAACTGTTATTAAATTGCGCAATCATCACAATGGCGGCCATTTGCGAAAACATCAGCAATGTTTCATTACTACAGTTTCTTTTAAAACATTTAAATTGATTAATTGGTTAACCTAGCTAGATTCCAACTGGTAAATAGCATAGATGTACCGATGTATATAAATGACTCGATGCTAATCGCTAATGGAGCAAGTCAAAACGTATCCAAACCAAAACGTACCCAATATTTAACGTATCCAAGTATCTTTTTTTGTATTTTTTTTTAAATTTCTCTCGATATTTTCATATAACATTTTTAGTCAGGTTAATATTTATGATTTTCTATGAACACATTTTCTTTTTGTCTTTTGTTGATGATGGTTATTGATGTATCAAAATATTAATATACCTATTCTCATAAAAAATTCTTTATAATTGATTTTATTTTTTTAATGAAATGTTTTCTTTGACAATTGAATGAAATATTTATTTAATAATTTTTTAAAAAAAATTGACATTTAGAATTATATGACAGTATTTGTATTGTTTTTATTTCAACATATTTTTTTTTAATTCTTTTTATTTTTAAATATGCACCAATTGAATATGTCTTTGAAAGTCTAAGTTTAACAAATGCATATATCATACCAGAATATAAAGACAATAAAGTTTTTTGAAAACGTATTGGAGCCACTTGCTTTAAATTTGGCTCCAACTTCTTAAATTTGGCTCTAATTTTTCTCATTTGGCGAATGTGTTGGCGCAAACATTTTTACAGCCAGGGTGAGCCCTGCTTAGATTTGTCAAACAGTACTTTGGGCTTGTTAAAATCTGAAATTTATGTGCAGCTTTGGGCTTGCCCAACCAGAATCTGAATTTGGATCAACAACTATACATAAACTGGTTTCTACAATCAATCTAAGGACAGTAGAAAACTGACTTGAGTTTTTCACTGACACTGAAATTTAGCTGACAATTTAACATTTTCCACTCATTTAAGCTAGTTGAATCCTGTAAGTTACAAACTAACATGTCTGTGTACTTCCATATTGGTATATATAAATTGCAGCTATCAAAGACCAAGTAGTGGCTAGAGGACCTATCATCCTGCTAGATAAACTCACCTGCTATATTGCCAAGGGCCCAAACTGCTTGCTCACACACATTGTGATTGGTGGATTCAAGTAGTTTAACAAAGTGAGGGACAGCCCCAGCATTGACTACGGCCTTTGTCTGCTCACTGGTGCCGGAAGCAATGTTGGTGAGGGCCCATGCAGATTCAAACTGTAATTCGGGCCTGAAATAGGATAAATATATATATATATATAAAAAAAATCAACAATTTGGTTCTTAGAGTACATGCAGACATGAAATTTACAAGATTTTCCTGGATTTTAGAACAAGAGGGCCATGGTGGCCCTGAATCGCTCACCTGATTATAAATAAGCAACATATGTTGGATTTTTCATACGAACCTACTTTTTGACCCCACATGACCCAAATTTGAACTTGTCCCAAGATTTTATGGAGGCAAACATTCTGACCAAGTTTCATGAAGATTGGGCCAAAAATGTGGCCTCTAGTGTTAACAAGGTTTTTCTAAGATTTGACCTTGTGACCTACTTTTTACCCACATGTTGTCCAAGATTTTTGAGACAAACATTACTTTTTGACCCCACATGACAATTTCGAACTTGTCCAAGATTTTATAGAGACAAACATTCTGACCAAGTTTCATGAAGATTGGCCAAAAAATATGGCCTCTAGAGTGTTAACAAGCCAAATAGTTGACGACACATGTCGCACGACTGGCAACCACAAAAGCTCACCTTGAGCATGTTGTGCTCAGGTGAGCTAATAAAAAATGTTCAAAGTAATTACAAGTATTATGAAATGTGATATCTAACCCTGCTACAACACATGGCCACACTATAATTAAAATATTTGAATTTTTTTTTTAGGGATGACAGTGCATGTGATTCCTATATAATTATATATAGCCCCTAATTTGTAAAAAAATTCAAATACGAAAAAAAATAAAAATAAATAAAAAATCTACAATATCACAGAGACATACCTATCTGAATGTGCCAAGAACTCAACCATACGGGGTATAACACCAGCCTTTATGATGTCATCTATAGGTGGGTTCCTCTCTTTCGACAGCAGTTTCCTGGCTGCTTGTGTAGCCTGCATTTGCATTGCCCCATCTGTACTGCCAATACCTGCTATGATCTCTGGTAGTGCCATACTAGGAGTGTTTTGCTGTAAGGTAATAAACATATAAGCATACTTTGAAGCATTAAGGTTTAATTAATGTTAGGGGACAAGTGTACAGTGGCAACATCAAGCCAAGAGGAAAATGGTTAAAGCTATTTAAATTATTCTGAATCACAGTACCCCAACAACTCAGATTTCAAAATAAAGCAAAAGTTCAGATATTAAAATGTCAATATTTTGCAATAAACTACATCTCAGATTTCATTAATATATCTACAATAAAATTTGTCAGTCAAAATGAATACAGTCATTTATTCACACTTCTTTAATTATAAATAGGTGTAAAGAATATTTATTCTGTTACCTTGTTTGATGAATCTTGTAGTGGGCTTGTGGGTTCATTGTCGAAAGCAACGTTCCTTCTTTTTAATAACTGATCATCTTTGCGTTGTTTCCGGAGTTCAACTGATACGTCTTGTCGCCGCCTTCTCATCTCCTAAACATAACACAAAATTTTATAAATCTAAACTAAAACTATCACTGAAAGTCAATTATCCCCTCATTATTAAACCTAATTAAAGATGGGGGAAAAGGCTATACTTATAATTATCTGCACTTGCATGCTTATTGGTCTTATAATGAAATTCTTTTATGCTTCCAGTGTGGAACTTCTTTCAATTAACAATGATGAATATTTCCGAGAGCAATTTTATGTATTGCAGAATTTGATAAAATTGTATGTATGTAAAACGTATGTAGCCTCATTTTTTTTATGCTGCCTTGTTTATAACAACATCTATAACTGTGAGAATATCGGTACCATATATCAAAAGTCAGTGCCTCTAGCTGCCAGTTGTACAAGGAGCTATTTGCACAAAACAAAAGATCTTTGCAAAGATGCGTTTATGGGAAAAATATACAATGAAAAGACTATGGATGAAATTGTGTGAGGTTAGCTTGTGGCACGCTATACATCAAGTGCAGCAGTTCACACTCCTTTAGCATGTAATGTCTGTTTAATGGCAAACAAGACAGTGAGTGTGTTACCTGCTGAAGCATGACGGACAAGCATGATGGAAAAAGTTTGACAAGAAGTGATCCCTATGTGTCACCTCTTCTTAAAGCAGGTGACACAATAAAATTACATTTATTGAAATATGTTCAGCCCTCACAGCAAGATGATGTACTGGCTACAAGATCCATTGGATGTGCAAAATCAAATTACAACTCACTTGACTTTTTCTTTACCATATCAGTTTATGTCTAATGCAACATTCGGACTATCAGTACTTTGATTATTTCTAATGCCTGTTTTAGAGTTATGTTAGGTGTGGCCATTATGGCAAAAGGGATAGCTAAAGATAAAGTCAAGACCTCATTTTTTTTTTCAAGTTGAAAAAAAAAAAGATCTATCATTTCAATGGCAATTTTAGAGCTATAAAATCAAGTTTTATACTTATTAGGTGAACAGGATTCTTACATCTAGGTCCCTCCCTTTGTTCTTGTAGGTCTTTAGTCTTTCCTCAGGCATTTTGTGTTGTTTATGTACAAGTCAGGCAAATAAAAAATCAGTAATCCTGAAACAAATAAATGCAAATTAACTGATCTGATGATTTGAACTTGTACTGTATTAACATAAAGAAATATAGTTAATACATCTTTAATATTTCTCAACTGAAGAATCAAATACCTCAACACATTTAATCATACGATCATAGCTCTATTACAAGCAACTATTTTAAAGAATTAGTACCCAGCTTCAAGTTGGGCTGAAAATGAATTCGATCAACTCACTGACTTGACAGTGAAAAAAAAATAAAGCAACAAAAATTCATTTGAACACATTGTCACTTTTACAATATCAGCTTATTTAAATTTCAACAATGATTTATAAATAAAAGAAATAATAATGTTGTTCAACGAAAGTCGACGAGATGTCTTACCCACACACGTTTTCCCACCTTCCCTGAGCTTCACGATTTGAATTGTGTATCCAAATACACGACACATAATAGCTGCAATCTCATTGGTCCAAAATCTGTAACAGCAACTTTCTATTGGTTGTTGTCATAGTAACAAATTCCATCGCAAAAAAGAGTTAAATTCATATTTAAACTATTATCAACGACTAAAACACTACAAACCTAAATAAAATACATATATTTTTTTAAAATAAAAAATAACCACGGAGAAAAATTACTTGACCTAATTTATAGTTTCATGTAAACCGTGCATGCGCATTCGCATTGTTTTACCAAATCCAAAATGTCTGCCGACGAAGACACAGAGCTAAGGGATTTAGTTGCTCAAACTCTTGAGACAAATGGCGTTCTCGGTAAAATTCGGGTACGTAAGCTTTTAGTTTTTTTGTTCGATTTTTGCATCGTAAGCTTGCAATTTACTGATAACTGTCACCTAAATCTTCATTTCAGAAATGTTACTTGCTTAGACATGCTGTTCTTTTAGCGGGTGGGGTATTGTAAACAATCGGATTCTCCAGTTGAGTTTCACCTTTTTTTTTCAGAAGCGTGCTTTCTCTGTCTGCTTTTAATGCAGTCCTACGTTTTAATAAAGAATCAGACAGACACGTGCTGTATACCGAAGTAAAACGAATTATCAGTTTGCCGACACAATTTGATTTCCTTTTACTTTTAATGAGATCTCCACATTCTCCCCATTTTAAACAAAATTCCTTGCCTTATATCAGTTAATACATGATATTCACTGACATAAATATAGATTTATTGATTTTGTCCTAGAACAAATATGGGCAAGTGAATTATAATAATATGTGATTATCACACAGTTAATACAGACAAGATTAAGGCTTAGTCCACATTTGTGTACACACCATCCACAGTGGATTAGTGGTAAGAGATTCCGCCTCGGGAGCATGGGGCTTTGGGTTTTATCCCTGGCTGCAACATACCAAAGTCATAAAAATGATACTGGTTTAGCTCCCTTGCATGGTACTCAGTATATAAGTTTAGGTTCAGTACTTTGTGGCAGAACTATATCTGTCTCAAGGGGTTTAAGGGATTTAAACATCAAAAAAATAAAATATATCAATGAAATTTGCACATATGATGTAAAAGGCTATTACAAAGCTACTGGTGAAATTTTATACCTATACGACCAGTAATAAAGCGGGTGGCGCCATAGAACCCGTGATGGCGCATAATCCTGGATGGCGTTATTTAGTAGGACCGGTCTCGGGTAGATATTGTCTCCAAATGACTGAACAGAGTTCCCATTCATGCACAAGTGTGCATGATTCACGTATGATTCATGAAAATCATGTACAGAAATTTTACTGTGTACGTGAATTCATGCACAGCATTTGTCATTGGGTGCAGTAATTTTCAAAGATCCACATTGAAGTTGTATACCCCCAATTTTTTCAACCAGGTTGTAAATTTACCCCAGGATTTTTAAGTGAATGGGAACACTGAGTTTATTAGCAAAAATAAACACATGTTAAAATATGTACCCCCAAAATTTGTTTCATAACCCCAGGGCTCATCCTAGGCTCCGAGAAAAGGGAGAAGTGACTTCTCCCTCAGCTCAGAGGAGGGAGAAGTGGGGAAACATCAGGGAGAAGTGAGAGATTTTATGCGGAATATTGTATTTATAAATAGAATGAAAGAAAGAAGGAAAGAAAGAAGGAAAAAATATTGATTGATTTTTAAAATAAAGAAAAAAAAATTGTTTTTTTGAATATGCAAGAAAGAAAGAATTGAATTTATAAATAGAATTAAAGAAAAAAAAATATTGCTTGATTTTTAAATAAGAAAGAAAGGAATTTTTATATGTAAAAAAAAAAAAAAGAAGAAAAATCGAAGGAAAAACCTATAGAAAAAAAGAGGGTTTTTTTCCCCATAAGTTTTAAGCATTTCATAAGTTTTCGTAATGCTTACATGATGCATGTCGATCATGGTTTGTGGTTTTTGCTGGAGCATCATGTCCACGCGCATAAGCATTATCAAATTTAGCAGATCTACACAGAGAGCAGTGCCAAATATCCTTACTGTCCTGTTCATACCAATCATATGACTTTTGAGAGTTTGTTTTTTGAAATTTTCTTGACGGAGATGCAGAGAGACTTTCAAGTTTACTGCCGGGCTTGGGCGCATCGCTCTTTAAACATGGAAAAAGCGACATGAGTTTGCTCAGATTACTAATGATGTAAACAACATTAAATTTTGAGACAGACTGCCAAATACAAACAAAACACGGTTTATAAAGATGCATATTCGAGTAATTGTCATTTCTTATTTGCAATTTACTAAAAAAAGTCGGGGATGACTTTCGGTTCTACTCGCTAACTTTTCGGGGGAAGATCAACCTTTTTACACGGCGAGGAAGACCAGCATACCATAAACAAATGTCCCCCTGTCGGTTTGTGTACCCGTTACTTACCTGTTAACTAGTGTCAGATCTGATATACACGGCATCACACACCCATTTCTTATCTATCGCTTACTGATTGTTTACACTTCCCTCCATGTTTTGCACTTATGCATGAGTGAATTTGAAATCGAGGCTGACAGGTAAAACCAATGCGCTGATTGGTTGTTTTCTGAATTGGTAACGCCTACGTCGCTCTGCCGAATGCGAAATAGACCAATAATCTTTTGGTAACATCAAAGCGAGAACAAACCGCTGCCGAAAATCGGCGGCGAAGTGAATTTCGCTTTGATGTTTGTAGAGAGCGAAGTTTATAAGCCGAGAGCGACTTCTTCGCCCGAATCGCCCTCTAGGATGAGCCCTGAACCCCAAAACACAGTTGCAGTACATGAATGATCCCCAGAAAAAAAGTCAGTGGGAACACTGACTGAAAAACTGTCGGTTGGATGTTAAACCCAACAAAGTTTTTTTACAAACAAACATTTGTGTACCTGTAATTTTTTATAGCATGCTACTTTTGGTTTGGCGCTATCCCCTATGGAGGCTTGACAAGTACCATAAAAAGCATGTCGTGCTGAGCGGCTTATTGATGGGACTAGATTAAGGCTATAAACACATCTATCCATTATTCCACAGTAATGTTCATTTCAGTTAACCATTAAAACTTTGTTTGACACCAAATCTGTATCAAGGTATCAAGATAGACCATATGCTTCAGAATTCAGGAAATTTTGAAAATGATAGGATGACTTCATTAGCCTAACCAATGGTCAGAGAATTGGGATGTATCAAAAAGGGTTACTAGTAAGAATGTTTTATGAAGATGTTTACATCAGTTTGCAACAAAAGTGGCAGTTCAATATACTTTTAACTGAAAAGTCAAGTATCCCAACTGAACACCTGGCATGTCATTTCTGGAGTCCTCTCTCATGTTTTGATGTCCTCAGGATCCCGTGACACTGTTAATGTCAACCTCTGTATTTATCAATCTCTTACAGGCCTTTTCTTGCAGATGTTTTTTTTTTTCATTGGCAAGAAAAATCCTGGTGTAAGATGTAAATTTGGAGGAAAAGTGCATGAATTTAAAGACTTTTTCCGATGGGAAGGCACCTATGAACGGTCCCTGATAAAGGTGGAAAAAAAGCCCTGACTTAACATCATGATTTTTTGCTTTTATTTTCAATTTGTTTAAAATTTTTGACTCACCATATTTCACTTTGACACAGACTGTCTTGAAAGGAGTAGTATATTTCAAAAGTTATTATTTTACATACAGAGATGGATCATGTGCAACTATAATGTACTCTGTTATAAGGAATGTAGGGTAATTACACAGCAATATTTATTCCCTGGCTGACTCCATCTATATTCTTATTTTACAATGCCTGCTAATATATATTTAAAATATAAATTAGGATGCACTTACTCAATCTCAAAAAATGCCATAGCAGCTGCATAGTTATTTTCAAGTCCCTATAATGCAGATATCCTTGGCTATGTAAATGTAATAACAAAGGTATGAGTGCCATAAAATTGATTGTTTTACTGTACCTTTGTTTGTCATGTATTTCAAACTGGCAGTCATGCACTTTACATCTCCAGAGTTGGAAACTGTTTTGTTTATACATAACATGCCTACAGGCTAGTTGGCCTAAATAACATAAACTTTTAAGTATGGTCATATACAATTATAAGTGGAAGTGTTTATCTGCTAGCAGCTGACTGAGATACCAGTTATCCCAAGAATGGATGCAGACAGCAGGTGACAGTAAGAGTCCATAGGTTAAGCAAAACGTGTTCAATTCTTTGTCTGCAATCATTCATCAGATTTTGAAAATTGAACCAGTCGGATAGAAAATGGAGAGCAGATTAAATTACGAAAGCAGTATCCCTGGAATCAAAGTTTGAGAATTTGAAAGGAATAGAGAAAAAGCATGTGGCAGAAAATTTTAGGGTTCAGCAATCACATTGACTGTACTTATGAAGAAAGCATAAAGCCAAATCTGCTAATTTTAAGACAGAATTATGACAATATAGGTCAGGGATCTCCAAGTCAGTAAAACTCATAGGTCAAGATGTCAAAAAATTGTAAAAAGAAAAAATATTTTGAGGATTCTTTGGATCTTTTCTTCTTTTATTTTAATGTAAATTTGACCCCTGACCATTAATTTTCAAAGGTCGAAATGCACCATTTCTGAAATATCAAGGGTCAGAACCCTGACTCCTCAATCTAAGGAGAGCCAAGTTAGGTAAGTTAATGAAAAGAAATAAATAAAATGAAAATAAAAAATCAATTTGAAGACTGCCCTAGCATACCAAGTGAACAGGAAAGAAAATGATTCTTATATCAACACTTCTTGCATGTATTTGACCGATTTGATTTGCTTAAGAACGGTGTAATATGGCTGAGTTGAAAAGAAGAAGATAATTATGAAGATAATTATTTTGATAGTGGAACAATTTGTCAGCAGTAGGTGGCAGTGCCTTTGTTCAGTTTGTAGGTTAGGACTAGCATGATTTGGCCGAGGTATTTTATCTGTGTAATCATCTCTCACCTAATTGTTACATTGTATAATTACTGGTATCATCATTCCTGCTTTTATGAATTGATACAAGATTCACACTGTCAGGAGCAAAGGTCCCAAGATCAAATAGCTGAATAATTATTTTATGCTGTTGATGATTTGTTAATTAAATGTAATGTGAGTGTCACATTCTTGGGCACCATGTTATGTATATTGTATTGTCATATTGTGATTGTAGTTTGGTTATAGATGAAGTAAAGAATGTTAATCTGACCTTGGTATTGAAGGAGAGAAATATTTTATTATACAGATAAGAGAACATTGCATCTCAAAATTAATTGGAATAATTAATTTCAAATTGTAGTACCGGTAATGCTGTTTTGAATGATGATTTTTTTTCTGTCTGCATATAACTTGGGTGAATATCGACCCAGTAATCAATTGAAAATAAGTAATATTTTTCAAAATTGCCCGCCGCCCCCCATGTTAAGCGAGCAGTTTTGCTATGAATACTTGTACCTTGATTTAGGAAAACACTTACACTCTATATAACAGTTTGGAAACCTGACACCAAGATAGTATTTAACAGTTAATACAATTCATCAAGAAAACTCACACAAATACACCCCCAACCTTGTTGTAACACAGCTCAAGTACTGACAAAGGAATTTCATGATTTTGTTTCTGTTTTCACATCAAGACTTTTTTTTAAAGTTTTTGTAGGCAACTTTCGTTTTCCTCACCATGTAAAGAACATGTAAACACTATCATTGCACAAGCATTGGAGAGCTGGTTACCGATTGCCAGTAAGCTATAGTAAGAAATATTTTTGCAGGAACAGGCATTAAATATATAATACCCTACTTTTGTTGATCGATACAAACAATTGATAAGTAAAAACTCTATCGGTACGTGGTGTATTTAAATGTGAATGGGTATCAGAGTATTTTGTTGCGTATTGATATGCATTGATCTTTCTTTCAGTTGAGTATTTGCAAATTTTAATTGGGTATTTACGCAAAAACGCAGCTAATCTGTTACTCTGAAGATTTTTTTTTTTTATTTAATTGTGTCTGTAAGGAAGAGAATGCCTTGTACATTATACTGCACTGCTTAGGTTGCTTTTCTGGTTCTTAAAAAAATTCAAATTAGGTGAAATTTGAATATAAAGAGACAGAATTGTAAGGTTTTGACACAAGAATGTCTGTATATTTTCAGGCGCAACTGCGGGCCAGTGTGTTTCTTGCCTTAGAGGAGCAGGAATCTCTACAGGTATATAACTGGGTGGCTGGGCAGGAAATTTCATTTTTCAGCAGAAAAAATCCTATCTTCAGTGGAATTATCTAAGCACATTCATTAGTGTTCCTAGTCATTGTGTGATGGAAAATATCTTTTTAGATTAAGAAAAATTCCATGTTTGTCTAAATGTGGTTATTTACTTGTTAAATATGTTTTAGCCCTTCACTTAATTTTGACGCATTGGCAAACAGATCAGATCCAGATCAGACAGCTCCTATAGGAACAGTCTGATGAGGGTCTCCTCAGTGATTAATCTAGATGTGTGTCCTGCATCAGAGACAAATAAAAAAAGATGCACAATTTCAAAATATGTGCGTCCTGTCGGACGCATGCAAGTTTGATACATTGAAACCTGAATATCACGGTTAATGATTTGTCTGCACCTACTAATCGGTTCAATTTCATAATGGTTAAAGTTATCCCCAGTACGTGTATTAATTTAATTACATTAAATTTTCACAATTTTTACTTAGTAAGTATGAAGTTTGGACCCATTGTTTTGTGTATTTGATGCATTGTTTTGGTGCTCAGACCCATTAATTTGAAAGATGTGCATGATTTGACCCATAGTAATGAATTTCTAGATTAATCTCTAATCTTCTCTGTTTGCTCATATAATATTGTAGTTCAGACTCTTCACAGTCTGTGTGGCAACGAAAAATCAAACATTTCCTGTATCATTTTAAGTTCAGTAAATTAATATTCATGAAATCATGAATTTATTCATGAATATTCATGAGGTAAAGGGTTAAATCTGTGCTGCCATCCAGAGTATGTGACTAAGCGTTGATGATGATATTTATAATGTATAAGTCCAAATACCATGTTTATGATGATAACTTTGTTTGCATGTTTAGTCTATGCTTAACAAGAGATACAGCGATTGACAAGCTATGTATCTAGCTTAGTCTCAGAAATCGTGAAATTCTCTCTTTTGAGTCGAGCCCCGTTCGGGACTCTCCTTCCTCGAGTCCCTGTGGACTCTCCCCCCTCCAGTTCCTGTGGACTCTCCCCCCTCCAGTCCCTGTGGACTCTCTCCCAACTCCTTTATTTCTGCTTCTTATATAGTCTAGGCAGTCATCAACAACTTGTTAATCATATCTTAGTTTCCTGCTAAGTGACATGAATATGACAGTTTGAATGCTTCCATGAGTGCATGCTAACCTGGTCAAACCTAATACTGACAGGTGACTAACTTCTCAATTATGTCACAAGTAGGTATTAAAGTCATTATCAGGGCTCTTATTAACTCTTTATCAGGGCTACAGATAAGGTTTTAAGTCAAATAGGTATTTACTCATCAACTTTTAAGGAAATTGGGTTTTCACAATTTTAATTGGGTAATGAAAATATGGATACTCCATCAAAATTAAGTCAATTTCTTTTTTTCCTCAACTTAGTTTTGGAATTGAAATAACAATACATATACTTACTTGTATATGCGACTGCTGTTCTTGTATGCATCAATGTCCATTACCAGCAATTACCATATGAAGGATTTATCATTAGCTCCTCAACAATTAAATTAAAAACATTCAATCATTTTGGATCTTCCTGGCTAATTAATTTAGCACTTTTAACCATTAAATTTTAGCACAAACTATTTACTGGTTAACATCTTTGGTCAAAATGAAATTGAATGCTATCGACTATACCACTGCCATTTTTTTTTTTTTTTGGTTTGTAAACACGGTCCAAAACTTCGTCTAATATACCTCTGAAAACCTTGGTGCCGCTACATACGATCTAACCTTCCAGATCGAAAATTATTGCGCAACAAATGTCTGATGTTTGGTTAGCATGCAGTGTTAGGTATCTGTTCAAAGTTTTTTTGTTTTTTGTTGTTTTTTTTAAAAAAATTTAATGTTTACCCGTTTTCCTGCCTTGTGAAACCACATTTGAAGCAGACGAATAGAAAAGCGTCTGATGAACGAATAAGACAGACTGGATTTATATTTTATTTGAATGGAACCCAAAGTAGGAAATTACCGAATCGTTTTCAATCTATTTTGCGGATTCGCAAGTAACCATACATATACGAGTATTTGTTAACATCACTCGGTTTCATAATGTTGTGTACCAATACGCTTTAATCTTTTGGATATTTGAGTAACCTAATTTTTAATTGCTTTTTGATATGCTAGAATTTTAAAAGAATTGGGTTTTTACCTATTTTATTTGCATAATAACGCAAATACGCACCTTATCTGTAACCCTGCTTTATTTGGAGTCCAGGACTCACATGTGTAAGAAAAAGGACACCTCTTTTCCAGAGCAGCTCCTTAGATCATGAAACTTGGTCAGGGATCACTTTTCTGTTGTCCATCCATCCGTTCGTCTGTCAGTCCATCACACTTTTTCTGTCACACTTCAGCAGATTACACATGTGTTCCAAAGAACACTCTTGTGAATATATGGGAGTACTACCAACTTTTCAGCAGATCTCTCAGTAAAAGAATTCTGGTGAGATTTGACCTCTTTTTAGCCAATACTCTAATGACAGTACAGTCACTATATTCTCCCTTGGCTGACCACTTGAGAAAGGTTAACTGTACTCCCTAAATGTATAAGAATAATTCAAATGGCTTTATTGATCCTTTGCATCTGACTTAAATCTACATGATAATTGAATTGTCTGAATCTGGAATTCAAATCAAAATGAATCTTTGTTGTAAAATTATATTGCAAATCCTCAAAGGTAAATTTGATATTATTTTGCAGAACAAAACACCATTTGAAAATCCAGACTTAAAGAAGTTTTTATCAACCAAAGAAGGTATGTTCCTAGAATGCATTTTGTTCCACAGCACATTTTCATTTAGCCGACTAAACTAACGTATGACCTCCCCTTTTGAAGTTTCATCAAATTAAAAAAAAAAACAGTCATTTTATTAAGCAGTGAATGAACCAATTATGAAATGCTCATGAAAATATCACAAACCCATGTTCTCTATTGTGTAAGTCAGGTTAACCATCAATCACATTATATCCTATTGGACCATCAGATTAATTAATTTTAAAATGTCTGTAAAAAACAGAAAGGCCCATTTGAAAGTTATCAAATGAAATACTTTGTTGGACTTTCCTTAATTGTGTAACAAATTTGGTTTCAGGGAGCCTTGTTGCTGGACTGGTCAGAGAATTTCTGGACTTTTTCAGTCTAGAATTTACACAAGCTGTGTTTGAACCAGAATCAGGATGGGTGAGTATTTTGTAACTGGATTCTGGGTAGTAACTTTATTTTACTTTATATATTTAATAATGCATATGTTTTTAGTCAGTCTGCCTTGGGTTAGGGTTTTAGAAATCTTTCTGATATTTGAGAATCATTACTTTTGTAAACAGCATTGATAACTATTTTGATTCTGGTCAGTGAATGTGTTTTAAATTGTTTTGTGTAACTGCCACAATGAAACTGTTCCTTCCCGTGGGAAGGAACATCTGTAGTCGTTCATCGCTACTTGCAGGATATAAGATAAGCACCTGATGAGATGATTGCCTGCTCATTATTATGTTTGCTTCATGATTCTTATGTTAACCCTTTCCCTCATAGAGGACACCATGAAAAGACCTATGCGAACAGCATAAAACCAGATCAGCCTGCGAGTAACTCGCAGGCTGATCAGGTTTTATGCTGTTCGCTGCTCCTCAGTGGTCTGGAAATGAGGATTTTGTAATTAAATTTGGTAAGGTTTAACTGTGGTTTTCTGCAGATCAGGCTTTATGTGGTACCTATTGAGTGCGTCAAAATGAGTCTATATGAGGGAAAGGGTTAACTCAAGACAGGATCCAGTCTGAAGTCATGTAATATCAAAGTCCGCCATTTATCGGCCTATTTATTGGTCATATTAGCTACAGCGAATCAGTAAAGCAGGGGTCAAGCTATACTGAAATTTTAGGGAGAAGTCACTTCTCGCTATCATATTTCTAGGGAGAAGTTTGAAAAGAAAGAGAGAAGTGATATTTTTATCTTTTTTGTAATGCAATAGAATGTATGTATGTACTTTTTTTCAATACAAACCAATTCCTGTTAAAATATTTCTGATACAATCAGAGTTTAGATTCAATTGAAGTAATTTCGATCTAAAAGTAAGATGGGTTTGAAAAAATAACAAAGACATAAAAATCATATTCTATGAGTTTAACACCTATCACCATTTACAATTTAGAGCTAACACAGGTAATCATCAAAATATATGCAGTGATTCCTGGCTTTTGGTTGGAAAAAAATTCATAATGATCATAATTGACACACAGAATTATTATTTATAAAAATGGCAGATTTGATATTTTGAAATTATCTTTTCATTTCTGATTTATTTTCTATGCATTTAAATTACAAATAGATAATAAAATCTTAAAAGTGTACACTATAACTCTCTATATATAGGCCTACAATATGTATATCTTTTCAGAAAAAAAAAGAGAGCCAGCTATTGTTATCATTGTAATTGTTTAAAGAAATGAGAATTATTTGAAAAAAAAAATAAAAAAAAAATAATCTGATAGTTCCAATTTTCGTTTAAAAAATGAAAGTAAATCCGCGAAAACTGATGACATTTTGAAACCCATCCGATTTCTGATAACTTTTGATGTAAAAAGGCTAAAGATTAGTTTCCATATACTCCACAGAATACTATAAACCTGTATTTTTAGCTTTTATTCTCAATAAAAATGTATTGTTTTTTCATAAAACAAAATCGGCAAATTTGACATCAGACAGATCGGCAATACTATTGTTTCCATGCCTTTTTATATATATCCAATGGTTACTGACTTTTGCATATTTTTTCAGTGCTTTTTCCTGAATTTACCTGCATGTCATTTCTGCCTGAAATTTGAAGTTCTAAGTTATTTAATCAGATATAAACATGAGATAATTGTCTATTAAACATTATTAGATTATGGTAACTTGAAAAAAGTTGCTTCGGCATTATTGAGACAGACGACATTTAGCAGGCTGGTTCCCGATCTTTCTGTTTCACTCGGCAAATGTATGTCAATCAGTGAACGTGGGCGGAGCAAATGTTACTTAATTTGCATACGCAATATCTTTATTACACATGGACCCTGCATGGACTAATAAGCACCACATGACGTCTGGTATACACACTGTCGGCGTATGACAGGAATAAAGAAGTCCTGCACACAGCCGTGTTCAGGACATACGTTCTGGCCCTGATGGGAAACTTTAGCCGCTCTACGGACTTTTTTAGGCGAAGTTTATTGACTTGAGGCGACATCTTCGCCCAAGTCGCCCTCTAGCTTGATTCCTGGTAAAGAATATTAGATATTAGTCTAGCAGGTGTACATAGGTTTAAATTATGGCTTCATGCTGTCCTGATGAAGAAAACATCATGACATCCTAAATTGAACTTAACCCTAAAAATGTCATTGAAATTTCTTGCTTCATTTCCAGTGCTTCCATGATTTAAAGGAAAAAAAATGAACTTAAGAAAGTTGACTTCAAGAAATATGCAACCATAGTAAACCAATACAGTTTGTTCTCTTCGTACTCTAAGGTTATACCTTCCATATGCAAATGCTGAAAAACAGTTTTCACTTCATAGTTTAGAAATACCCAGGAAGGAAATTTTGGTAGGCTAAAACTTGTTTAATTACAACTTTAGTACAAAGTGCTCAAATAAAATTATTAAATTGAACAATTATTGTTTTAAAAACAAAATTTTGAAATTTCAGCAAGGTGGCAATTACGAAGGTCGAGGTGCTTTAGCCAAGCAGTTAAACCTGCAGGATATGGGGTCAGGAGGGAAAATGCCGCTACTGGCAGAACTGTTACACAACTCCAGGGAGGAGAAAGGAACAGCCAGCCATCAATCAAATGTCCAGGTACCGATCAGCAGGAGTTTTCTATTAAAATTCCTTTTCTAATGGTAGTATTTATGTATCTGTAATGATTCACTGGATATAGTGTGCTGAATGCAAACATGTATTAGAATTAATATAGAGGGAATTAAATTTTATAGTTGATCTTTTTAGCTCACCTGAGCACAATGTGCTCAAGGGTGAGCTTTTGTGATCCCCCTTCGTCCATCGTGCGTCGTCAACAATTTGGCTTGTTAACACTCTAGAGGCCATATTTTAAGGCCAATCTTCATGAAACTTGGTCAGAATGTTTGTCTCCATAAAATATTGGACAAGTTCGAAATTAGGTCATGTAGGGTCAAAAAGTAGATCACAAGGTCATATCTTAGTAAAAAACTTGTTAACACTCTATATCTATATGAAACTTGGTCAGAATGTCTGTTTCCATAAAATCTTGGACAAGCTCGAAAGTGGGTCATGTGGGATTCAAAAAAGTAGGTCAATATGAAAAATCCAACATATGTTGCTCATTTATAATCAGGTGAGCAATTTAGGGCCATCGTGGCCTCTTGTTTTAAAAGAGGATAGGGATAGCACACTATATAGGGAGATCATATGAGTGAAGTCATCACCTCTAAGGTCAAGGCCATCTTACATGAATTTTGAGCCTGTACTGTGGCACTGATACTGTCAGCTTATGTGCACCTTTGTTCACTCAGGGTCTTCCTCCACCTGTAATTAGCTGGATATTGCTCTAGGATTGAAATACTGTTGTAGTGACTACATTAAAAATAATAACATCATTTATTGGTAATGGACTCAGAATATTGACAGGATAAAAATATCAAGTCCTAGCTTACTGTCACTAAGCCAGTTTGATTTAATAAGATATTCTAACACGACTTGCATCTTTATCTCTATACAGAAAGAAGGAGAAAAATTGTGTGTAAATTCGCAATAACGCACTGGAATCAGCGCTCGCGAAGCGTAATAATATCTATTCCCTTACAATTACCTCCCCCGTATACTGCAGTTATGAATGAACGTAAACATCGTAGTAAAACTGACCTACTTTAAACAATATCGTTCGTCTGCATCGTAAAATGGCTGAATTACCTCACGGTGCTCATTGTGAGTTACGGGGTAGTAATGACACATGGAGAGTTGTTGATAGACAACATGACGGTATCGTTCTTAAGTATGTCATTCAATCGCTACATTCCGGAGAAATAAAAAGGGTTTTCAAACACGAATTGTTTGAAAAAAAATACAACCTACAAAGGAAGTCTGAGTTCTTATATCAAGCCATCAGAAGAGGAAAGAAGGCGACTTAGTGAAAGACTAACCTTCAACATACCAGATCAAGCTGGAGATTCTATACGACCAAAAACATCTGCGTCAAATTCTCTTGTAGCACATTCCGGTCACCGTGACATTTCGCGTGACATTACACATGTGTCTCCAGCAACCCCGAATTTTAATCCAGTTGATATCACAATGAACACATCCAATTCAAGAGATGCAAGATCATTCACAATGTTTGCTGGCAATATCACTGGTGGCACAATCAGTGTAAACATATACAACAAGTGAAATAAACACATGTGTTGAACCGTTCCTCTTTTGAATTTGTGTTAACACTTTTGCTTTAATGTTGACGTCATCAAAGTGTGTGTAATACACATTTATAGTTTATCTAGCTGTTACATTTTGAACATCGATTTGTTCATTGGTTAAAAATTAATTTGAAGTGACCAAAAAATATCGTTACAAATAATATATTTAATTTAAAAAAGTGTGCCATTTTTGTTACTTTTTTATTTTTTCTCAGCTACATTATACTGGGGAGGTAAAACGATCGGCAAACTAGAGGGAAGTTGTTCGGTTTAATGTTGCTACGCTTAATAAATGAATCCGAAAAATATTATGGAAAAATGTGTTAGAATCGAAATAATCTGTCTCTACCGGTGCGTTGTTGTTTATTTACACACAGGTTTGTCGTTCAGGTACGAATAATTATATCACTCGGGCTTCGGCCTCGTGATATAATAATTCGCACCTGAACTCCAAACCTGTGTGTAAATAAACAACAACGCACCGGTAGAGACAGATTATTTCTTAATTATACAATATTAAATAAGATATAATAAAAAATAAGATATTTTAAGATATAATAAGATATTTAATAAGATAATCATACACTCTAAAAATGTGTTTGTATACCTGCCTTTAATACATTTGTAAGCTTTTGGATTGTTTGCACTTTGTCATTATGCACAATTTGATAGAAAACTTTAACTGAAAAGGTTTTTAAATGGGCTATGTGTAGTTTAATACAGCAGCACACAAATATATAATGTAGTTTGTATATATTAGTGCTTATTTGTATCTCAAATTTTCAGAACTTGGGATCATGGGTAAATATTTTTGTTTATTTGCTGATTTCCTGTTTCATTATAGCTGTCAAGTCATTTTTTTCAACATTCCAACAAAATGTGTTGTTTTTTTTTCTGCTAGAACAGCTATAATGAAGCAACGGAAACTGTTTTCTTTGTGATGTTGTTTAAATCTGTTCTCACCAGTGTATTCATTTCTTTAATTTACTAACAGCTTCAAGCACCTGTGTCCCTGCCAAAGGTAATTACATAATTTCATAAATGCGGTAATTTTTCATATTAATTATGAATTTTTATGTATGCTTTGGTGATCTTGCTGTTTAATGCCATTAAAAAAGAATTACTGTTGGCAAAATACCTCATTTTAAAATAGATGATACCTTATAATGCAAATCTTTCATGATAAAGGCTTTAAGTGCCTAGTAATGCAGATTATACTTCTTTTACTTTAATGCTACATGTATACAGATTTTATTCCTGCATGTAACTCTTACCAAACTTACTCTTTGGATTCAATTCTGCATCAGAACCTTCTCTCAGTTGTAAAGTTCTTTGAAAAAATATTGCTTTAAGTTAATTTATGCCATTTAATTTGATTACATGTAAGATTTATTATTAGGTATGCCGTCTGCTAAACTAAGCTGCAGATTTAGAAGTTGTAGGTTCACACTTTGTTTGGAATTTTTCATTATCTGCCAAAGGCAAAGTACTATTCCATTTCAGAAACCATTCATAAAGATAAAGTTACAAAAAAAAAATACAGTATGTCCATTTATCCCTTTCAGAGGGTATTTTTACCCCCAGAATTTTGCTAGTACCCCCAAAAGTTTAGGGACTGTCTGTATGAAGGGAACAAAGTTAAGGAAAAGCAGCAACTGTACCCCCAGTTACACAATTTATTGGGCACCCTGTTTCTAAATGATGTAACAGGAAATGTTATAATTTTTCCCATCCTTTCCCATTTTCTACATTATTTCCTGTTTATCATTTGATGAATAATGAACTCAAGGTGCTATGTTGGGTTCAGGATCACCTTCTTTGTTACATTTTGTGTTTTCCTGACTAGGTTATGAGTTTTACTTGCTCAGGTTTATGGAAAGTGGAAGAAAAAAGATAAAGAAATAAAAAGAAAGATAACTTATTCCCCAAATTTACTTTGTCTATCCAATATGGTTTAAGAGAAACTTTCAATATCTTTTCATATTTCTTGAGTCATGATATTGTGGTGAGGGTATTCATCAACTTCAGTGATAGCTTTAGTTGATCATATCACAACTGACATAAACCTAGCCACATTTCTCTTTTGATTTAGAAAAGTTGTACCGATATGTCCTGAAATTGTTATTTGTGTGACATGGTATGATCACTCTGTTGTATGTTGGATTGCAGGAACTCAACAGTCAGCAGTTAGCAGATGCAAGAAAAAAGTTTGAATATTATGATAAGGTAGGTAATTCTTTAATCTACAGGGCTCTAACTCATCAGTCTTTTTATCTGTATTTTAGACTCGGACACAAGAAAATAAAATTTGAAATGTGATGTTTTAAAGCAGCTCGGTTCAGTAGAAATTAAAAAAAAATCTTCTCTCCCTTGTAAATTTTGGTTAAGTCTTTGTTTCCTGATAAATAAACTGGTAAGTGTAGGTCACTTGCATGGGCAAACACCATTTTTGTAAACACAACTTCAGCGCAATTTGTTAATTATAGAATAAGGTAACATGACACGTTCCACAATATGGTGTCATCACCTGTTCAAGGTAGCGATTTCTTAGTTCAGCCTTCAAAGTTAGTGCTTGTGCAAAGATTGAATGTGATCAGCCAGGTGACGGCAGTTGAAAATAGAAAATCTAACTATGGGTTTTATAATTCTAAAAATTGTTTAAATACTGTTTGTGACGGTATTGCCTGTGATGGGGAAACCACCATTTTTTTAACAATCTTAGATGGTTGCATTGGATCTGTAGATTAGTATTGATAGACTACATTCATTTTTTTAAAAATCAAGTTTTTATCAATGACCATCTGTGAACGAGCTGCTTTAGTAAAAATATTGATATTGAGTACATTGATGTCTGAAATTTCTTTTTAACAAGATGATTATCTTTATTTTGTATTGATTTTGAAACTCTAATAATTTATTTATAATCATGCGGCTGAGGCTAAAAGGAAGGCTAATAAAAAAAGATGAATAAGGGCCAAGGTCTGACCCTTTACAGCATTAGATATGTCAAAAAAATGACCGTAGGTGTGATTAGCTCAAACCTAGATGAATGCTGTTGTTTTTTTACTCATTTAAATTAAAGATCCTCTACCATTATCACCTCAATTGCTATTCATTTTATGTGTCGTCTTTGTGCAAATGTCGAAAAGCTTTCATTATTTTAATGAACTGTCCAACCACTTTCATCAGAACATAATGATTACATATTATTTTAAGAGAATATACATATATTTAAGTTTTACAGTGTATGCTTAGTTGATTTTTTTGTATTTAATTTTCAATTATTTGACTGTTTCAGGACAATAACAATGAGATAGACAAAGATGAACTGAGAGAATTATTTATTGATATGTTCCCTAGTTTCAATAGGTACGTATTACTCATAGTTTTGAAACTATGAAAATAATATTATATTTAAATTATGCAGTAATATCAAGTCAACATTTCTCCAAGCATCTGAATTTGAGATTTTCCTGCACTTAAAACTTTGAAAACATAGATTTTTTTATGTATAGATCTGTCCATCTACAGTATGTTATCATATACATTTTTCATATAATAAATGGTCTTAAATTTCTTCAAGAGTTCAGGGGCCATTTTCATAAAGCTCATTAGGGAAAAAAACCTTAGTTTCTAAGATTTTCCTTAAAATCTCATAGATTTCCCTTACTTATTGAGGATTTCCTTATGTCTTATTTATAAAACACCTTAGGAGATTTATTCAAGTTAAGGAATTATTTTCCTAACAAACTATTATAAAGAAGCTTTATGAATACGACATCTGCAGTACTCTAATGAAACTGACTATGAAATGTTTGAGTTAAGGAAAATCTCAGTTTTATATAGCATATGCTTGACCTCTAGAATTTATAATATTAGTCTATTGAATAAAGGATTTAACTAAATTTTGAGTGAATAGCAATTTATGGAATATGTCACTCCATATAATTTAGCTAGAGTCTTAACTGATATATTTCCCACCATGTGATGTCGTACTACTGTTGAGGTGTAAATAAATCATTGTGATATATTTCCTCTGTATTGTCATCTACGATAATACTGTATCCTACTGATGACATACCAGAGTCATTTAAAAATGGTACTGGTATATCTCCCTTGCTTTACACTCAGTATATAGAAGATATTTGTTTGTTTTGAGTGAATATGGATATATAATCGAGAAGTGATATAATTTCATATTTTCACAAGTGCGCATATATATTCCATATTCACTCAATACAAACAATTTTCTTTTTATTTTATGCTGCTACATACCCATATACATACCCTTTATATGTAAAAAGTAGTCCCGGCAAATCCAGATCACCCATACTGTAAGATATGGATTTCACTGATAGAACAAAGTATTTCATCATTTAGCATAAAATAAATAAGGGTAGTTTGAGGACTGGCTGTCCTGGTGTTAGGGTAATTTTCCTGTTTGTGACGGTTCAAAAGTATAATAGAGGGCTGAAATGTAGTAATTAGTCCCCTACCAGTGTTCACACCGGAGGGGACTATAGGTTTGCCCTCCGTCTGTCCGTCCGTCTGTCCGTACACACGTAGGGGTACTTACGGGGCTAGGGAACAATGGGTTAGGGTTAGCAGCCTTTGATCTTTTCTCTTAAGTGGCTAAAATTGTCTCTTAGGTGGCTAAAAGAACAATAGAAAGAACAATAGGATAGCCACACAAGTATACCTGCGTTAGGACGTCCGTCCGTCTGTCCGTCCGTCTGTCCGTCCGTCTGTCTGTCCGCTCAAATCTGGATCCCACGATAACTTAATAACTAAGCAAGCTAACTTGATGAAACTTGGTATATGACTAGATGGCAATGTGTAGATTATGCATGTCATTTTATTTTTGTTCTTCGACTAAAATTGTGGCTGCTATGGTAACGGAAATAGTGAAAATATGGCAAAAAATTGGATCCCATGAAAACTAAGCAAGCTAACTTGATGAAACTTAGTATATGACTAGATGGCGATGTGTAGATTATGCACATCATTTTATTTTTGTTCTTCGACTAAAATTGTGGTTGCTATGGTAACGGAAATAGTGAAAATATGGCAAAAAATGGGATCCTGCGATAACTAAGCAAGCTAACTTGATGAAACTTGGTATATGACTAGATGGCAATGTGTAGATTATGCACGTCATTTTATTTTTGTTGTTCGACTAAAATTGTGGTTGCTATGGTAACGGAAATAGTGAAAATATGGCAAAAAATGGGATCCCGCGATAACTAAGCAAGCTAACTTGATGAAACTTGGTATATGACTAGATGGCAATGTGTAGATTATGCACGTCATTTTATTTTTGTTGTTTGACTAAAATTGTGGTTGCTATGGTAACGGAAATAGTGAAAATATGGCAAAAAATGGGATTGATTACCATATTGAGTCAAGGTGGAGCCGGTAGGGGACTTATGTGTTGCATACAACACCAGTTACTTGTTTCTCTAATATTTTATTATCGTTTCTTTACATTTCAGGCACATGTTAGAACGATATGTTAATGATGAGTTTAAAGCCACAGACAGGGATTTTAGCAATAGTAAGTATGAGACTCAACCATTATCTGACTTATTGAACTCTCCTATTCTTGATTTACCCTATACCTCATGAATATTCATTTGCAAATTTTTGACTTTATAAATTTTTATTGACAGACCTTTAAATGGTTTAGGAAACAATGGGTTTTTCTTGGACATGTAGACTCAGAATCTGAGCTAGATTGTTGTATGAGAAAACTGATAAGACTGACTGATCCCTCCAGGAGCTATAAGATCATGGTCTGCTCTGTTTGTCATTGTGTCAAAAGACATCTGTATATGAGGTCGAGGGTCAGATACTTTCATACCAGTATATTTATAAATTTAAATAGTCTAGTTGGGGTACCTGAATATTCAGGTTATTGGGGACAGACTCCTTCATTGAAATAGAATCAAGATATGTAATTAATACTATGACTGGAATTTGAAAGTATCTTATCACGTTTCTTTCATACTTTATTACTGTGGTTTACTCTTGAATTTTTATATTGATTATATCCCTTGTAAACTTTAAAGTTTATCTAAATTTTCAAAAACGATAAGTTATGAGATAAATTAATTACTTGACCATAAATGTTAATCTTTTATATTTTGCTATATATGTACATTGTATGATTGTGGGATTCTATCTATTATTTTTTGTACTACTGTGCTTTGATGGTAGGAATTTAAGCAGAAATATTGTTCGTTATAGATCTTTGTATGCAGATTTCTCTCTTGGGCTTAAGTCTTTTCGTCACAAGAGTCTAATAGGATAGAGCTATGTAAGGAGTATAAAACTTGATCAGCCTAGGAATATTTCACTGGCTGATCAGGTTTTATATGGTTTTGCTACTTATCAATACCTTGGAGAAGAGGAGGTGAAACTGAACAACTGCAGTTCAGAAATATAATTGCTTTTACTCTGATATGACATTTCTGTGGGATATCTTGGCAGTGGTTGAAATTAAATTAACTGGCATTTGGAGCTCTTCTTTCTTAGAAAAAAAAAAGTAAAACATTTACATGCATTACAACTTTTATATAATTGGGTATACACATGAAGCAGTTAGAGTGAAACTAGGCTTAGTGCGTATATATTTATATGCACTTAGCCTAGTTTCGCTCTCACCCCTCAACATATATTCGTCTTTTTGAAGATTTATCATAGAAAAGAGTAACAATAAGTAGTAGTATTGTGTTTTGACAAGCTGGTCAGTTAATATTCTGTGTAAATGAATGGGCCCGTCAAGCATATGGTATAATGGGTATTGGTACCTGGCCCATGGGCCCATGTTCATTTCAACCACTGTCATGTTGTAAAATAGTGTAATCAAGTTGAAAGGTGTTGATACCATAACCATTGTAACCGTATCAATGTATATGCATCTGTAAACATCGTCAGACATGGTCGAAAATGATCAGTCAGATAAAAAGCAGACCAGTGAAGAGATGCGTAAGAAAATCTAAGTTATCACAGTTTTTCCCACTCGTCACAGATTTATGAATCCATCATTATGTCATGCTTCTTCCAACATGTTTTTGTATGAAAAAAAAAAAAAAAAAAAAGATAATTTTAATTCTTTTCCAAATGGCTGATATTTGAAAGATAAAAGATTTTTGAAAATCTGTTGAAAGATTTGAAGACTTAATTTAATTATGAAAGTGATCTTTCATGCTAAGAGTAGAATATCATTGTTCACCACAAATCAAATAAAAATATCGAGCTTGTAGCAACTTTCGCGACAGGTCTTGGATTGAAATAAAAATGAATGATAATGCTAAATATGGAGTGTGGTTTCAATATCTAGCCAAGTCAAGACTGTTAATCACCACAAATTATATGGGTTTTAAATGTTGGTCATTTGTTCTCTGTAATACCACAGAAAAAATGACAGCCTTTGAATTATGATTAAAATGGATGCTGGTAAAATGAAAGTCATTTATAGAAGTTTTATTAGATTCAAAAGGTTAACCCTTTCCCTCATAGAGGAAACCATGAAAAGACCTATGCGAACAGCATAAAACCAGATCAGCCTGCGAGTAACTCGCAGGCTGATCAGGTTTTATGCTGTTCGCTGCTCCTCAGTGGTCTGGAAATGAGAACTTTATGATTAAATTTGGTAAGGTTTAACTGTGGTTTCTGCAGATCAGGCTTTATGTGGTACCTATTGAGTGTGTCAAAATGAGTCTATATGAGGGAAAGGGTTAAAACCTTAATGATGGATGTAGCACTTGGTGGACTTATATTCACAGTCAATGTGGTATCCAATACTATTCCCCTGTTGTAGAGTCCTATTTCACTATCACCTGTAGAGGTAAGCTTCTTGCATGATCATTTCTCTTTGGAATGAACCGTCTGCTGGCATGAAATGGTGTTCAAAGTCTTGTCAGTACTCCTGCTTCACGGAGTCATTAATATTGTCCTGGTATACCCATTATTGGCACTCAGTATAATTATAAGGGTAGTTCAAGAACTGGATGGCGTGGTGTCAGGATAATGTCTGGGTGTGGTATCATGCTACATGTCTGCAGTATGATACCACATTCAGGCAAAACTTATATATATATGTGTCTCTCATAGAAAAAAATCTCTAAATGATTAAAATGCTATTGTGAGATGGTAAACATGTAAATAACCTAACATTTTAATTTGTTTTGTACAAAATAGGATGTAAGAATAAATGTTGTGCTGGTATATTGTTTGTATGCTAACTGTGCATGAAGTACTGGGAGAAGGATGCTAGAGGTGTGCACATGTTTGTTGCCCATATAATGCAGCATGAACATCAAATGTCAATGTAATGTATGATGTATATTTCATTCAGACTCAGAAACTGACAAAAATATAAACCTCAGATTTGCATGGTTGGTAGTAATGGTTGGTCACTTTTCTTTCATAATTCACCTTCTGTATTCCGTTTTCATGTGAGAAATAGAAAATGGGGATCTTTTTATACTCCCTGCAGTAGGGCAGTAAAGGAATCACGTGCAATATCTTTTAAAATATAGTTCAGTATATACTCAAGGACTTTATAAAGATTCACCTTTGAAAAATGTCATATATTTTACTGTTTTTCAAAGATTTTTTTAAATGGTAATAACTTATAAGGTATATTTCAGCAAAAGATTGGTGCATGTTTTATGTCCTCTTATTTTATCACTTGAAAAAAATCAAATCTTGGGTCATCCTGTGAAATAACAAAATGATATGAAATATCTTGAGTACATTTTCATATCAATTGTTGAGATAAGGTGGTTTAGCAAATAGGTAGGGGTATTCATAACCTTCAGTGATAGCATTAACTCATTATTGTTTTGATGAGGAGGTGCACATTCCCTATATGTTAAAATATTCATAGGACTTCAGCTGATGCTTCCAATTACATATCTTTAAAGTCACATTACCTTACATTTGAATCATAAAGTTCTCTGTTAAGTATAAAATGAGTTTTATGACATTCTGTGCATGGAGTACAGTCAAACCTGTTGCTTAGCGCAGGTGACCATTAGCTGGAGGTCAGATGTATAAAAGATGTTATTTCCAAAATGGTTGCTTAAATAGCTCAAGTGGCTGTAAATGAAAGTTTAAATGTATACTGGCAGGTAGGTTATGAATATCTGGACATTTTCTTTTTGAGGGTTTTGGAATTAAAAACAACAACAACAAATACAGAAGCAGTGATGAATTTTCGGGGTAAAGAAGTAAGCATTGAATGTCTGACAATTCTCTGAGTCTTCTACCTGGTATATACAGATTCCTCATCCTTTGGCCTGAATCATCCCTGGAACCAAGGACTTCAATACTGTTCAATGATTTTGTCCACAAAAACATGTCCATACAGATTACTTTCATTATGCACTCAGTACCAAGAAAGTATGTTCTTTTGATTTTGAATATTTCAATATTTAGCCAGTATATATCTTGTGTGTAATTGTAATAAATCAAGCCCAAAATCTACCATTTGGCATGGAGAGATTTTCATTTTTTTCAATTTTGGTACCATATATTTAGGCTTTCAGGAAAGAAGTTGATGAAAAATCATAGAAAACAAAGTGCACTCTTTCTTTTGTAACTGAGCGTATATTGACTTTAAAGTTTCCGGAATCATAAAATCCATTGATATATTTGCTGCTGTAACAAAATAATTCCTTTAAAATAGTCAAAATTAGTGTAAGCAAAAATAAATGATTTATAAATATGTATATGACAGTAGATAAGAATTCACATGCTGAGGATAAGTTTTGTAATATTTAATTCTTCATGACAGTTTCTGGGTTGTACCAGTAGCACACACATTCAGATACTGCCCTTGATAATCCCATGTTTTCTCTGTTCCAGGTATAAGTTTTGAGGAGTTTATCACAATGTACAAACGGCTGTTCCTGCAGTGTCGCAGTGTGGTGGCAGGGGACGTAGCAGGAATACTCTCCCCAACCTCTCCCAACAAGTCTGTCTCCTCCCCAATGAGCAAGGTAAGCCTCCCATTCATAGCAGGTTTTTGTTTCTGTTTTGTCAGCCTTGTCCATTCCCAAGTATCAATATTGTAGCGTATGATATTTAAGACCAAAGACCTTTAATTTCATGATATACACTTTATAAACAAATTTATTAATATTTCTTTAAATCTTTGCCTTTTGTACTTCTTCATGTATTGAAAGTTGTTATTCGCTGACATTTTACAAGTACTTAACAATTGTACACTGGCTTTTAAGATCCCTCTAGTAGTTAAATCATTTTCTTTAGCTTTCAAATATTTTCATCATTACCATGGATACTTTAAGGCCAGTAATTCAGAACGAAGTCTGCTTGACTCTCGAAATCAACGAAACCTTGAAAACGGTGGTAAGCAACTTCTGCAAGACAACAACAACACAGATACGGAAGAAGATTTCTTCGATGACCCTATACCGCCCACCAGTCCTGGATTTAGGTCATTCAGCAAGTAAGTTTGGAGAGTATTGGGAGAATTTAGATGTGAATTGCACCGGTCTAGCAGCTCAGTTTTTTCCTTCAGCCCTCAGTGAGAAGATTTTGTAAGGGAGGAAAATTAGACTTTTGATAAGATGAGCAAATTCTTCTCCCATGTAAGAAAAATAGGGTTTGAAAAAATGGACTAGTCTAGTTTTTGCTCATGGAAAACTAGACTGGTTTATAAATTCCTGTAAGGAAAAACTGGACTGGTACACCAGGTAATTGTGGCAGGGGTCTGTTTTTGCTTGAATTGTTCACATACTTGTCTTACTGCATGTGTCATGTCATTATGCAGAGTGGTCTCAGTGTATGAAGTGTATACACACACTTTGGATAGTCTTAAAAGTCATTGCTTACAAATCTGGTAGTAACATTTGAAAGTCTTGCTCTCTCTGCAATAATTTTTTTTTTTTTTTTTTTTTTGAAGAAGAAGAAGAAGAAGAATTGCTCCATGTTTTATGATCTGCAGTTATAAGACTTTTCCTAAAAATGTGACCTCTATGAAATTGCATGATTTATCTATGGAACATAATCCCTATATAATAAATTGCCTTTCATCACAGGTGGTTGTAGTGTGGGATTCATTTCCTCTTGATATAAAATGAACAGGAAACCAGACACAAGTTCATGGTTATTTCCCCTTGATATAGCATGGATAGGGAACCAGACACTGGCCCATGGCTGTAGAGTGGCTTGTGACACCGGTGACTTCTAGTGCACATTTAATTGTGTGCCATAGGTTATATTGGATGATGTTAGGAAGACTACGACAAGAAGTTAATTTTCTCTGATCTTATCAATGTTTGATCAAAGTGAATTAAACTGAGCCATATGATGTGTGTGTTAACCCTTTCTCCCATAGAGGAAACCATGAAAAGACCTATGCGAACAACATAAAACCAGATCAGCCTGCGAGTAACTCCCAGGCTGATCAGGTTTTATGCTGTTCGCTGCTCCTCAGTGGTCTGGAAATGAGGACTTTATAATTAAATTTGATCAGGTTTAACTGTGGTTTTCTGCAGATCAGGCTTTATGTGGTACCTATTGAGTGCGTCAAAATGAGTATATGAGGGAAAGGGTTAATTGTGTGGTTATATACCTAGGTATGTGTTGTCTCCAGTCCGTCTTTATCAGGGCTGTTTTCAGATAAGTTGATGATAGGTTAACCCATTCCCTCATATTGACTCATTTTGACGCACTCAGTAGGTACCACATAAAGCCTGATCTGCAGAAAACCACAGTTAAACCTACCAAATTTAATTATAAAGTCCTCATTTCCAGACCACTGAGGAGCAGTGAACAGCATAAAACCTGATCAGCCTGCGAGTTATTCGCAGGCTGATCTGGTTTTATGTTGTTCACATAGGTCTTTTCATGGTTTCCTCTATGAGAGAAAGGGTTAATGATTAGTTAGTCCTTAGCTAAAGCACAGAATCAAGAAGGAGTACATTTTGATGATATTTATTATTTATATATTTGTGTGAGATTTATCAACAATCTGTTATTGAGGCTGAATCCATGTTACTTAATGCCAATGAAAATAAATGATATCACAGTATACTTATGTCATGGTCTTGAGTGAAAAGGGGCATAAATATAATACATGTAATCGACAATAAGACCATAGTTATCTCCCCTTCAGGGGAAAAGATTTTGTTCATCAACTCTCTAAGTTCTGAAAAGCAGCATTTTGCATAAACTTTTTAGCATTTTTCAAGAGAAGGCCCATAAAGCTTTTATTTCTTATTTTTTCCCAATTTATCTTTGCAAAGGATGAAATAATCATTATGAAAAATAATATAATATTCTTTGTCATATATTCCGCAAAAAGCCTATTCCTCTTGTATTAACATTTTGATTTTTTGAACATACCAAAGTTCCATGAATTTACTGGTATGACTTTTTGATATTCATTTATTAATATAATTATTATAATCTGGTTTTATTCTCTAGGAGTCCCCGGCGTGTTGTGTTGTAAATACCCATTTTAAACCCCAACATATTATCATTCCTGTATACAATAACTATCCCAATTTTCTTTTATCTTTCCCTCATTTTTATATTATCCTCTGCAGCAATTTTCTCTGCCAATTATACCTCTGTAAAAAAATTTTTTTACAATTTAAAAGGTAAATGATTTACAAATCCTGTAATTTTTTTTTCTTTGTTTATTATATTTCCGGTTTTCAGTAAAACTTCTTTTACATAAACAGTTATCATACAAAAAGTTAATCAGCTTTTTAATCTCAGCTTTTCTTTTAATTATTATCAGCATGAATGGTTTCATTTATTCTTTTTTTCACTTCTACATAATATATGAATTATAATAAATATTGCTAGAGAGATAACTGAGTTTGTTTAAATTATTTGATTAGAATAATTAATACAATTTCATTACTAAGCAACATCATAGGAGATTTTTTACATATGGTTGAATTACGCAGTTTCCTTTAAGGCATTCATATAAAAGTTTGGAAAAAAACATTTTGAAAAATGTCATTTCGGTAAGATTAGAATAATTGTAACCATATTGTTCATTTTATTTTTCTTAAGTGATAGGCATCAGATATTTTAAGTGTAATCAATGTTATATTCTGTATCGAAGCACTGAAAAGCAAGTTATCTGTTAAATCCTTAACCCTTTCCCTCATAGAGGATACCATGAAAAGACCTATGCGAACAGCATAAAACCAGATCAGCCTGCGAGTAACTCGCAGGCTGATCAGGTTTTATGCTGTTCGCTGCTCCTCAGTGGTCTGGAAATGAGGATTTTGTAATTAAATTTGGTAAGGTTTAACTGTGGTTTTCTGCAGATCAGGCTTTATGTGGTACCTATTGAGTGCGTCAAAATGAGTATATATGAGGGAAAGGGTTAAAACACTAAGAATTTAATGTCTAGACAAGAAATTTGATTGGTCAGTGAAATGTCAGTGATCCTTAGCCACCACAAACAGTGTTTTCCCTGGATTTGCTGTGAACTTCTGTTTGATTTGTCATCTTGTATCATCAGGGGATCAGCTTTCTGTTCACTATCTGAAGAATTCTTTAGCATGTTTTTCCCACTTACTTAGTTATATGTATGACCATGACCGTTTTTAAAATTGTTAAGACAGGAGGTGAAGCTAGGTTCTTAAATCCTTCTGTGATAGCGAGGCATTGGTGTTTGTATTAGATATTATGTTAAATTTGTATACAACTGAAACAGTCTCACACAAGCAGAACAGGGAACACACTTTGCACATCTTGTTTATTCCAAGAAAAGTAGCACAAAGTGACCTTTCATATATTTACAAAAATCCAGATCAGCCTACTTCTACGGTTATTTTCAGGCTGATCAAGTCTTGCTTTGTTACTCAGTAACTCATTGTAAAATCTGAACAAGTTGAGATTTTTTTATTTCGGTTGAACAGGTTAATGTGTTTAATAAAATGAATAAATAAAAAGGAGAAAGTTATGTTCAAAACTACGTAATTGTATATGATATATATGAAAATGTAGGAAGACATGAAAGTTTGGGACAATATGTGTTACAATGGAGTAAATAGTCCTAGAGAGAAGTTGTGGTGTTCACTGTGTTTTGATCATGATTTGACACGTTGTGTTGCACTCTATCGTTGTTATGTATACAATATAGTCAGGAGAGTCCAGGCGACTCGAAGCGTGGATCGAGACCATCACAAATACCCGTGTACTCGACGAAGCAGCGGAGGTAATGCTAAGCCTGGTGGTGACATGACATACTATAGTTGTGGTGAAAACCTATATCTCACAATCCCTAGACTTGTGTGTGTGGGCCAATCATATAGACTGTCATACTGAACTACTGCTTGCCATAGATATACACTGCACAGCAGGCATGTAGGCATGCTACCAGTCTAAAAACTGTTTTGTTTTTTTTTCTCTCTCTTTTTAATTTTTGATGATTTGTTTATGTATAAAAGATAACTGTGTGACCTTGTGTTGTAAAGTTTGTATACTCAGTGGCAAAAGAAGTATGTGCGTTAATTTAAATAAATTATTATATTTCTGCTTCACAGAAGTGGGGACTATTTAAAATAATTTTGCTTGGTGTGTCACATCCTACATTCACATTACATGAGGACAATTTGGAATGTAGGGGAAATTAATCACCTTTTAGTGATAGTTCTAGTCTATAAGTTATATAGTTGCTAAAACATCTCTTTATATCAACTAAAAAAAAAAAAAAAAAAAAATAATACATTTGTGTGAGACAATACTCAGATGATTACTGGTATTTTAAACATAATACATTTAGGAACAAAATAATGCATCAGAATTAATGAAGCCCTGAATGCACACTTTCTCTCTTGCATCTTTGTATATTTTACTTGCATTAATAGTAGGAAGAATTGAGTTTAGTATGGGAGGCCAGAAATTGCATTAAAATATATATGTGATACATGCATAATATATGATACTATTCATTGTAGATGTAGTATGCATGATACTGAGTATTGTGTGTGGTTGTCAAGTTGACACATGTAAAGACTGGAGGTGACATTTGGTATGATTATCAGTCACCAAAAATAAATAAATAAAGAATAATTCTGTCTGCGTTTAGTATGAATAATGCTATTTCACGTCTTTTGGCTTTAACATTTGAACTCAAGAAAAATATCAAGGGGTTCCTTGTAGCCATGTGGTAATGGTCACCAAATAATTGTCATGTCCTCACCTTTGTGAGTTTGATTTATAGCTCTCCAGATCTGTAGTGACTCTGTGAGGTGTGTTTGGAGGAAGGGATCACTTAATGATAGAACAGTAATAATAAAAAAATTGAATATTTAAGCCAGTGAATACTATAATTGTTGGTTGCTCTCAGTGGGTATTGCAAAGAAACCTTGTTAATATGATAAGGAAATCATTGATAAGGGCTGGTAAAGATATACAAAACATACTTAATTCTGAGAAAATTGGAAAAAGATACATGTTTATATAGCCCTGATGTGTTTACTGTGTAGTGTATATTTATGGCATGTCTAACCCATTGTGATGTTGTTTTTTTTATTCATACCAGATGTGTGATATTTAACATTGTATTTCAGATAAAAATCACAAAACGTCCAATATGTGTGTATACTCATCCGTGCATTACTTAATATAAGTGTGGCTTTTCACCAGGGCTATACTTGCATGCTGAAGCAAAATGTAATCTTAAAAGTGTGCAGGCTGATCAAGATTGGCTTAAGTTGTATTGTGCCTGTACTCAAACCAAATTGAATATAATCAGCCTTTTGATCTCTGTATGGAAAGAAAAATACTGTTTAGTTTGTTGTAATGTATACACTAAAATGTACACATTAAGTTAATCTGTAGACATATCATTTGTAGCTAACTTCAGTATTAATTTCCATCGTTTTTCATGTTTTATTTCAAAGTGTAAACAAAAAATTATGGGATCCATGCAAAATCCTTTTTTTTGGTCAATAGATCTCTCTCTTTTTTTTCTTCTTTTTTTAGCTCACATGAGCACAACGTGCTCAAGGTGAGCTTTTCTGATCGCCTTTTGTCCGGCGTCCGTCGTCCGTCGTCCGTGCGTGCGTCCGTGCGTGCGTGCGTGCGTCCGTGCGTGCGTCCGGCGTCAACAATTGCTTCAAACAACATCTCCTCCTAAACCGCTTGGCCAATTTGAAAAATATTTTGCAGGAATGTTCCTTGGATGAAGCTCTACTAAAGTTGTATAAATGGTTCTGGTCCATTGCATAATTAGGTCACAGGAGCTAAAAATAGATTTTAAAAATGCAAACTTTGAAAATCTTCTTCTGCAAAACTGCAAGGCCTAGAGCTTAGATATTTGGTATGTAGCATCATCTTATGGGCCACTACCAAGATTGTATAAATCATAGCCCTATGGTGATAAATGACCCCGCACCAGGGGTCACTTGTTTTACATAGAGTTATATGAAAAATCTTAAAAAATCTTCTTCTATGAATCCATAAGGCCTAGAGCTTAGATATTTGGTATGTAGCATCATCTTATGGGCCACTACCAAGATTGTACAAATCATAGCCCTATGGTGATAAATGACCCCGCACCAGGGGTCACTTGTTTTACATAGAGTTATATAGAAAAATCTTAAAAAATCTTCTTCTATGAATCCATAAGGCCTAGAGCTTAGATATTTGGTATGTAGCATCATCTTATGGGCCACTACCAAGATTGTACAAATCATAGCCCTATGGTGATAAATGACCGTTTTACATAGAGTTATATAGGAAAATCTTAAAAAATCTTCTTCCATGAATGCATAAGGCCTAGAGCTTAGATATTTGGTATGAAGCATCATCTTATGGGCCACTACCAAGATTGTACAAATCATAGCCCTATGGTGATAAATGACCCCGCACCAGTGGTCACTTGTTTTACATAGAGTTATATAGGAAAATCTTAAAAAATCTTCTTCCATGAATGCATAAGGCCTAGAGCTTAGATATTTGGTATGAAGCATCATCTTATGGGCCACTACCAAGATTGTACAAATCATAGCCCAATGGTGATAAATGACCCCACACCAGGGGTCACTTGTTTTACATAGAGTTAAATAGGAAAATCTTAAAAAATCTTCTTCTATGAATCAATAAGGCCTAGAGCTAAGATTTTTGGTATGTAGTAGCATCTAATGGTTCATTACAAAGATTTTCAAAGTCTTGGCCCTACGGTGATAAATGACCCTGCACCCAAGTCTTCTCTGAAACCATATGGCCCATTGCTTAGATATTTGGTGTGTAGTATTGTAAGGGGTAAAATGTTTTAGATTAAGTTATATCAGAATCCTTGTCTGTTTAAAAACCTTGACATCAGTTGAAGCAATGGTACTCAGGTGAGCGATTCAGGGCCATCATGGCCCTCTTGTTTTCATTCCTTTTAAGTACTATTTGGTACATGGGTGCACAGGATTTTTTTTTCTTCTATTGGAAATGTGGACTTTCTTCTTTTTAGAATTTGTTCTGGTGTGGATTTCCTAGACTTGAGACGTTCTTCTAACATGATTGATCAGTACAAAAACATTCATGAATCATCTGGCTACTTTAAGCTAATGATTTGGTTTTCTGTGAAGTGATTTGCAATTTAGGCTCTTGTGCTTGGTGTTTTACTGGAAAAAAAAATCATATCACACAATACTTATATTGGATGTATATATGTTTTTTTAAATTAAAATAAATCATATGCCCATGTAGATATATATTTACCATTGTTTTTCTAAAACAGGTTTTGAACCTGCAACTCCATCCCCAGCAGCATGTGCACCTAGCACTAAATTTCAGCATAGATACAAGTATTCAATTTATGAAGCTGCTAATACATGAATTGAAAACCTTCTCTTTGATGATTTGAAAATGGCAGTAGAATATATGAGAAGCACCCTAGAGTTCATTTATACTACATGCAGCTCATTCATAGAAAAATTTCTAACAAAAGAACTCCATATTTTAATTATAATAGACAGGTCTGAATGACTTTTAGAGGTCAGATTAGGGTCACACTGAGGTTAGAACGTTCCCCATTTGTCTTGTCCATGTGTTGCACTGTAACATGTGTTTGATAACCCAACTGTCACTTGCTGTAGATCGAAGATGACACCAAATAAACACCATCAGTCACTTCTGAGGAATCAGGATTTCACTTGTAATATCCCATCCAGTTCACAGTTTGTAGATCAAGGAAATTGCACAAAAAGATCTGGCAAGTTAGATGTTTTTAGAATAAGATATTTGAACTGATAGAACACTGGAAATGTTACAGATGTAGAAGAAAATCCCCCCATTACTGTAACTGAAGTAAAAAATATACATTCATACATCTATTCATTGGATTAAATACATGTTTAGCTTATTTTTATGGCAATTAAAAACATTTCTTTTTATAAAGTCCACTAATTCCTCTCAAGAGTTCTTGAGTTGAATCAATTCTTAATGCCTAAGAAATATAAAAAAAAGTCTAACCCTCATCAGGGTTTAGAGCCACAGTGCCATTCTTTGTGTATAATAATATTCATATGAAATAAACAAAATGTACTGTCCGATACACTCTTGTTATGAATAGAACAATATTTGCTGATTTCATAAAAATAGATAAGCCATCCTTGAGAAATAGTTTGTTTGCAAGCATCTCACTTACCCATTATAAAAGCCCCTATGCATTTTTTATGCTCACCAAAGGTGACGCATATTGTCGCCGCTTCGTCCGTCACACTTTCCTTGTCCGGACTATTTCTCAGGAACTAACGGCTTGAATTCAACAAAACTTTATGGGAAGCTTTATTACCAAGAGGAGATGCGCATATCCTCAGCATGACCCGGTTCCTAAATTTTTCAAAGAGTAATGGCCCATTGACTTTTCGGCCGATAGTACATATTGCATGATTCTTGTCCTGGCTATTTCTCAGGAACTAAGGGCTTGAATTCAATGAAACTTTATGGGAAGCTTTATTACCAAGAGGAAATGCGCATTATGGGAAGCTTTATTACAAAGAGGAGATGCGCATATCGTGAGCATGACCCGGTTCCTATATTTTTCAAAGAGTTATGTCCCCTTGACTTTTCGGCCTATAGTACATATTACATGATTCTGTCCGGGCTATTTCTCAGGAACTAATGGCTTGAATTCAACGAAACTTTATGTGAAGCTTTATTACCAAGAGTAGATACGCATATCGTCGGCGTGACCTGGTTCCTCAATTTTTCACAGAGTTATGGCCCCTTGATTTTTCAGCCTATAGTACATATTGCATGAATCTATTTCTCAGAAAATAATGGCTTTAATTCAACGAAACTTTATGGAAAGCTTTATTACCAAGAGAAGATTTGCATATCATGGGGGTAACTTTGTCCCTCAGTTTTTCACAGAGTTATGGCCCTTTGACTTTTATGCAGTATTTTATACGGTATATCTAGTATGATTCTTGTCTGGGCTATTTCTCAGGAACTAATAGCTTGATTTCAACAAAACTTTATGTGACGCTTTATTACAAAGAGGAGATGCGTATATCTTCGGTTTGACCCAGTTCCTACATCCTCCCACCCATTGACCAAGGTTTTATTTGTAACAATGACGTTCTTCGGGGAGCATCTGTCAGTTCTACTGACCTTCTTGTTTTATATATACCTTATTTTTAAAAATAGGCTTTTCATTTTCAGATTTGGGAAATTAGGGGGGCGGGGGCATAATTCAAAGACTGTTTCAAGATTTAAAGGGTGACATCTGTAAATAATCTAAGCCCATGTTTCCTTTATGATCTGTAGCAGTGACATGATCGTGCTGCTCTCTTGTTCAGACATCTTTGTCACTCTTTCTTAAGAAAAAAGATTGTTTATTCTTGTCAGATTCAATGTTAACAGCATCCGTAATTATTCAGGAATGTACTAAAATTGCCAAAGGAATGCTATGGCACTGCCACTTAAGTTAGCATTCCAGTAAATTAAGAGATTTATATCAATGGTAATTATCACTAAATGCAAAATTAGAAGTCAATTTATTCAGGACTATGTATTGTATTGCCAGTAATCGGTATTACTTCTCACTTAAATAGCTCAATCAGTATATATTTTCTTGTTCCAAAGTTTCTCTCTGTAATCCTATATCATAATGAAATGGAAAATTGTAGGCTTGTGCTATTAAATATTTAGACCAGCTCCGAAATTTGATGTTGAAAACTGAACTATAAATCCAATTAAAATAACCATCTATCTGTGTGATTGTGTTGGTTACTCAGTTATCACTGGATCCATTGTCAATGGCCTCTTCGAAATTAGTTTGTGTAGCCCGTAACATCGTTTCACCAGCTAATGAAGAAGTAGGGCAGAAATTTGGTTGTGAATTAAACATGTAGACAACTAGTTTAGTATCAATTTGTTTGGATACTTAGGGAAACTTTTTTTTTTTCTTTTTGTTGAAGTGGTGTTGTAGAACTACAATGTAGACTGCCAAAAAAAAAAAAAAAAAAAAAAAAAAAAACAATGTAGAAATTTTTTAATAAAAGGTAATAATATTGCAGAAATACAATAGTTAAAAAAAAATTAGACTGTATAAATTATAGTGACCTCAAAAGAAAAAAGGTCAACTAATATTTCCAAAAGACTGTTGTAGTGTTTGCCCATAGTATTTTTAGACTTCAAAAGGTTCTAAAAGATTGCAGTAATTGAAAAAATGATTTTGTAGTTGTTTTTCTTGTCATTTTGTTTTAATTGATCTGGCACTAAAATCAGAAAATGGTTGAAAGTCTAAGACATTTTTATTCAACCTTTTTATGGTTGGTTAAGGAACCATCCATGATTAGCTTGTGATCATAGTCATCAAGTGATTTTTAGAATTTATAGTAAATGCAAGCCTTTATAGACTTTGAGCAAAAGAACCGAAAGTCACACTCAATAGATGCTTGCATCTGCATTGATTGAAGTCTTTTTAATCATTTGAACGGCCGTGATTATAATTTAATGATAGATAGATTACCTTAAATCATGTTTTGCTATGCTTTTCAATTTTCTTTTAAGCTTACCCTATTTTAAGAATGCATAGCCTAACATATGATTTGTTGATTTTTAATGTCCAATCATTTTGAATCTTTCCTAGGAAAAACCATGAATATTTTTTGGAAAACAGACATATTGTCCTCTCCCCTGATACTCTGAGCCCTTTACCTTGCACAGATATGATTTGATAGCCTTGGCAAACTGAGCAGACCTAGATCAGACAGATATGGGGAAGAAAAATCCATTTTTATTACAATGTATATTGTTATCATATCATTTTAAAGTAGATTAAATTTATTCCTTAACCCTTTCCCTCATATAGACTCATTTTGACGCACTCAATAGGTACCACATAAAGCCTGATCTGCAGAAAACCACAGGTAAACCTTATCAAATTTAATTGTAAAATCCTCATTACCAGACCACTGAGGAGCAGCGAACAGCATAAGACCTGATCAGCCTGCGAGTTACTCGCAGGCTGATCTGGTTTTATGCTGTTCGCATAGGTCTTTTCATGGTTTCCTCTATGAGGGAAAGGGTTAAGTCATAAATTGTATGTGAATATTCATGAGGTAAAAGGTTAATTTTAGTTGCAGTAATACAGGCCATTGCAATCCTCTTGCTCATTTCACTATTGGTTATCTAAACCAACCTTTAAATATTGTTTTCATTCTTTGTAAATTGTTAAGCATTGTTGTGCATGGGTAAATTTGTATTTTGTACCATTTACATTACATATTACATATATACAGTGCCAACTCCATTAATATAATGCTAAATTGAGGTCTGCATCTTGATACCGCACTATATTGGATCACATTATAAATTGTTACAATTCACCCTAACCCATTTTCTCATGAATATTCATTTACAATGTATAACTAAATGAATATTAATTAACTGAACTTTAAATTATATACGAGACAGTGGATTTTTGTGTCACCTGCTGTAAGCAGAGGTGACACATAGAGATCACTGTTCCGAGGTCTGTTTGTCCATCACACTTATTCCGACACACTTCAGCAGGTGACACACGTGTTCCAAGGAACACTCTAGTTCTTTGCTGTACAGGACGTGTGGAATCTGAGCTACATTACTGTATGAGCAAAAAAAGGAGACCCTGGTCATACAGACCTTGGAGGAGCTATCTGATCTGGGTCTTCTCTGTTTGCCAATACATCAAAATGAATCTATAAAAGGTAATGGGTTATTAGTCAGTTAAACAAATTATACAAAAGTTTGGATCAATGGCTGAGTCACTGTATGTTGGCTATTTTGATATAATGGGGAGCATTATAATGGATCTGCATTATATTTATATTTCAGATTAGTGACTATATATGGTATCAGCAACATGAAATTTTTGCAGTGGAACCTCTGTAAACCAAACACTTCGTTTGCTGTATTGTATTCCCTGACCGTAGATATTAAAAACTTAAAAAAATGTTTGAAAAAATGTATGTATTACAAGTAAATATTAAGAAAAAAAACCTGTGAAACTTTTATTAATCAGTACATGGAAGACATTTTTAGGAGATATCTATCTAAACCATTGACAATACTCAGCTTGTGAGTAGGTTGCATGCTGATCTGGTTTGATTCTTGTAGCACAGGTTGTCCTCTCTAATGTGATAAGGAATTAACAGATTAGCATTTCTTGCGGACCAGCTCTGGTTTAGTAGCAGGGGACCAGCTGTAGTTTAGTAGCTTAAAGACCAGCTATAGGATAGTAACTGGGAACCAATTGTGGTTTAGAGAGGTTCAACTGCACATATAGATGGATGACAACATTGGGTGGTCCTTGATTTTTCTGTTGTTGTTGTAGTGAGGAGAAAGGTAGAGACAAGCCCACATCCAATGGGTTAGGAGGACCCAAGTCAGGGAGCCCATTGGGCCGGGGCTCCTCTGGTGGGGGGATGAGCTCGTTGTCTGGGCTTCCCTCACTGACGGGCGAAAGACCGGCAAGGAAGTCACGTAAGTATTTAACTGTATGTTAGGATTTAGTTTAATAGAATAGCTGTGCAATACACTGATTAAATTGATACAGGAAATACTTTTGATCTTAAGAATATTGGAAGTGCATAGTATATTTAAATTGTTCAGAGATTTGATTCAGATTGGACATTGGTCATTTTGCACATGGTTTATCTTGTTTCATTATTATTAGAACTAAATCATCATCATCATCATCATCATCATCATCATCATCATCCAGTTTTGATTATCAAGGCCTTGAATTATTCCTTTTCACAAGGGTTAGGCCTGGCTGTCCAGTCGGGAGCGAAGTCTCCCTCTCCATGCCTGGCAATCTTGTGGGTTGGTACAGTCCATCCCTAGAGACTCACGATCCTGTTTCACTAGGTCGTCTAGTCATCTTTATAAGGGAATAATCCTGTTGTAGCATACTATAAAAATGTTTCCATGGCAAAAAATTACCAGTAGCAGTCAAAGTGGTCTGGCTCGAAAGGTGAGTGATATACAATAGTGATATATTATTCACCTTTCGAGCAAGATCCCTTTGGTAGCAGCATTTGTTGTACCAACTTTCTGGGTTGATTCACTGTCCATTTGGCTTTTAGCACCCATGTCCAGTATATAGCATACTTTTGGGGTCAAAATTAGATTTAATCTGACAGGTGTAAAAAAATAAAGTCGCATTTCCTTACATCTATCAGTTTAAAGTGCCTTTTGACCATAATGGTAAGCTATCTTAATATGTGTTTAGTCAGATGTGTGTTAGACTTATGTGTTGCTTTACTTGTGTTAACAATTATGTGTAGTTATGCTTTTACGAATATCCTGGTGGAATGCCATAATCAGTTGCAAATTATTTTAATTTTTTGGTTTCTCACACAAAAATATTGAAAACCATCCTTGGAGCTTTATTTATTGTCTGTGGGCTAGATCAGATGAATGATTTCAGCCATACACGTGTGGGACCCCTTGTTAAATATGCCCAAGAGCATCAGCATGTTCAATCACAATAGATGATATTCGGAACTCAGGTGAATGGGATTTTCCATTTAGGTGCAAGCAAGGTGTTCATGCAATGTTGCTGAAAAGCATGCAGCACAATAGTAATTACATAATTATTCTTTTCAATTCTAATGGTAAAAATGTGTTTGTACCTACATGGAACTAAGAAAAACCCACTATGTTTGCTTTTCCGGAGTAAGTCTATTCAGCATCGAGCTGATGAAGTCTGCAGTATATCAACAGAAGCTTTATGATTAGAGGTTTCAATGCTTTTGCGTAAGAAAATGAAAAAAAATCTTAATATATTTTGCAACTACAGTAGCCCCATGTTGACAAATACATGTGGTATATTTAGCATCTCATAATTTTGACTTCAGGAATATTTTCAAAATTGATTTATCAATGAATTCCTGACATTTCACATATTACAGAAAAGTCACACATTTACACAATACACTGGTCCAACTGGTCACATCAGTCAACCAAACTTTGAATTGTATTGCTGCAATAAACAAACTATTTTGAAACAGATATATAAGTATAAAAAGTGAAGTGACAAATAACAGAGTCCTTTGGTTTTAGAGCAATTTATAATAATTTTAGTATAGTCTGCCATTTCCTAAATGCCGTGATAATGAAAATCACTGACAATTAAAGACATGTCGATTCCTAGGTCAGTTACCAGTGTTTCGCCAGACAAGCAATTTAAGCCATGCGAGTTCAATAAGTGGTAAGCTTGATCAAACCACACCGTCTGCCCATAAACCACATTGTGTGCTAAAACTACACTGTGTGCCCAAAACCATGTAGTGTGCCCAAAACCACACTGTGTGTTCAGTGTTGTGATACAACCCCTAACCATACTTGCTTACACATCCCCAAGCTGAGAGTTGTGTGGTGATGCACTGACCTGAATATTATGAGGGAGTAAATATGAAAGTTTGTTACCATCTCATAATTAGGACAGAAAATTACCCTTGCATCCAGTATAAAACCTGTTTATCCAGAGAGTATTTATAAGACAATATGACACCTGTTTCACACTTTTAAATCATTTATTCTTACATTGATAGGGTAACAAGGTCTAACTACATCTACTTATTCCTCTCAGTGATTTCTGGGTTGGACCAGTACTTTGCTCCTGGAATGACATAAAATATTCTTGTCCCAAATAGAGTTTGAACACACAACCTAAAGATCTGCAGTCTTGCATGCTACCTCTTAACCACAGCACATATACAGCCAGAGTTACATGCAGGCTGGTTTGGGTTCATACAGTTTACAACCCATCACTTCTTTTAATACTATAAAGCCAGTTCGAAATGAAAATTGCTTTCACTCTGTTCTTACATTTCAAATGTCAAACATAGTGTGCACT
>CM037779.1:35387069-35437069 GCA_021229015.1 Solen grandis | reverse complement strand
GGTGTGTAGTTGGTGATGGTTTAACCCAGACTGTGTAAAATCAGAGCTATGTTATTTTACAGTACATCAAAATGAGTCTGTATGATATAAAAGTTTAATAAGTATGATGTTTATGAGCCCTCAGTGTCTCTGTTTGCATCAGACAAGCATTTGCTTGAACTAAATCTAAAAAAAAAAAAAAAAAAAAAAAAAACTGGAAAAAAAAGCTTCTCCATCTCACTTGATTACTTCCAGACATATTGGTTTAGAATTAGAAGTCCCCACCATTAATTGATTTGAGGCCAGAGGTTTACATAAATAACAAGAAACACAGTCTTATCTTATTCCCTTATCCTTTCTGTATTTGATGAGAAAAGCAACATTTTACCTACATTCTGTGTTTTAGGAGCTAACTTTAAACATACCTTAAACCGTTATTGGAAAGATTTTAACATGGATGTAATTTATTTGTAAACATTTGAAACTGTGGATAGTTTACTGATAAAAAAAAGGTCAAGTTAGAAAATACAAACTGAACACAATACATTTAATTTTGCAGCTGTCTACTGAATCATTTTAAACAGTGCAGATGCATTGCGTTCCTGGTTTTGGGGTCCCAATATAATTATAAAACCAATTACTGTAACTGTATTACATATGCTTTTAAGTTACTTATGTAGCACATCTGTAAAGCAATAGGCCTTCCCCGCTGTAGGTTGGTTCTATTAACCCTTTCTCTCATAGAGGAAACCATGAAAAGTCCTAAGCAAACAAGCATAAAAACAGATCAGCCTGCGAATAACTCGCAGGCTGATCAGGTTTTATGCTGTTCGCTGCTCCTCAGTGGTCTGGAAATGAGGACATTATAATTAAATTTGGTAAGGTTTAACTGTGGTTTTCTGCAGTCAGGCTTTATGTGGTACCTATTGAGGGCGTCAAAATGAGTCTGTATGAGGGAAAGGGTTAAGGTGCCTTTGTGCACACTATGACTGAAATAATGTTGCATCAGCTGCTACCCTTGAACAAAATAACAACAATGGTTCTAAATGTATTTGCAATGTTTAGAGATAATTAATTGCAGGATGTGCACAATATTTTTGCTTTTGGTGTAGAGAGAGGTGAAGGGTACCACAATGAATGTCACGGCTTCTGTTCATATTGCACAGTACACAGAGATGATTGTTTTGTGTTTTACAGCAACTGGGGACTCCTCAGAAAACCTACGGGCCATGGACAAACGAATGGCAGATCTAGGCCTTGATGGTGGTGGGTGCACCAGTTGTTACTGTGTTAAAAGAAATTATATGATGATGATAGTGAAGGATAAAAACTAATGTCAGCAAATCTGCAGAAACGTATTAATAAGCAAAGAGATTGAGTAATTTGCTATGAATTTTTATACCAGTATTTGATGGACTTTGCAGAAGAAGGTTTGTTTGGTGGTGGTTGCACGAGATTAATGAGTTTTGCTTCCCTGAATTGTATGATCATAAAATTATGCATAATATTTTGTTGACCAAAAAAGTTAAGATATTCATTATTAATTTTTAAGAAAGGTAATCTGTATATCACAAAAATTGTAGGTTTTTGCAGTAGAATGATAAGACAAGGTCTTGTTGCTTTCAGAACTTATCAGACTGGTCACTTGACAAAAATTCCTCATTCATCCCTCAAATTAGCTAAGTAACAGATAAGAACATTAGATTTTAGGGTCATATCTCAGACAAGAAAAACCAAGGTCAAAAAGTTAGATGTCAAGGTCACTTTGAAGTGTTCGATATCTCATTAGCCAAAGGTTAATGAATTATAAAAAAAAAAATGACTACAGTGAGCATAATTCATTCCAAACAAAATGCATGGAGGTCCCCGAAATGATTGTTTGCATTTTTGCTCTTACAGATGCACAGGACTACTCTTATGAAGATGATTTCCAAAGTGAAGGGTAAGTTTAATAATCTCTTCATAGATATAGCAAAGTTGGAAAAATAACATGTGATAATTTATGCCTTCAGTGAGAAGCAATATCTGACATGATTTTTAATAACAGCTGCTTGCTTAACCCTTTCCCCAATAGAGGACACCATGGAAAGACCTATGTGAACAGCATAAAACCAGATCAGCCTGTGAGGAACTCACAGACTGATCAGGTTTTATGCTGTTCGCTGCTCCTCAGTGGTCTGGAAATGAGGATTTTGTAATTAAATTTGGTAAGGTTTAACTGTGGTTTTCTGCAGATCAGGCTTTATGTGGTACCTACTGAGTGCGTCAAAATGAGTCTATATGAGGGAAAGGGTTAAAGCAGTGACTGATGACTCAGTAGTTACAGGGTCTGCCTCAAGAGTGGCAGGTTGTGGGATCAAGTCTGTCTGAAACATGCTTTAGTCTTGAAAATGTGTCATTGCATGGTGCTCAGCATAAATAAAGGGTAGTCCCAGAACTGATGGGCCTAGTGCCAGAATAAAGTGAATCATGCCATATGTTTTTGACATGGCACTGCATTGTTTAGGACTATATTTGTGGACATGGCCTCCATGTCATTAAATTATGAAACTTGAGCATAAGTGAAATAATAAACAAGCAAACAGAAATGTGCAGTATAAGGTCATATTATCATATGGTGCCAAGCCAAGGGTATTGACAGCGTGGATATCATTTCAGGCACAGTATCAGTCAGAAGAGTCCGCGGGCCAGGTCTGAGGCGCGATCCCAGAACGGCAGTATAGCGGAGGAGATTGAGGAAGACATTGACGAGTTCTCAATAGAGGGAGACGATTTGTTGCGGAGTGAGAAGAGCGGGGTATGTTGAGAATTATGTCCTGTCGTAGATGAGACGACTAATGTTTCAGCTTGTCTCTCAAATACATCATTGAATATTCTAGTACCGGTATTTGTTTTTAAACAATAGGGCCAAGATGGCCTTTGATCGCTCGCCTGAGAAAGATGATTGCTTAAGAAATAAAGATGCTAGAGTGTAAACAAAGTGAAATCTGGCTTTTTTATGGTGAAAAGGGCATAACTTCTAAATTAACTAGTCACTATCAGTTATAATTGAACCTGATTGCGAGATTATGGGCATAAACATTGTCTTAAAGTTTAAAAAAGATTGTTTAAAAAAATGAAGATGGTAAAGAGTAAACTCCTGACCTAATTGGCCCATCTCAGCCACAATTGAAGTCAATTAAGACATTATGGTCAAAAACATTGTCAAAAAGTTTGAAGAAGATTACTCAAAAGATGAAGATGCTAGAGTGTAAACAACGTGAAATCTGGCATTTTTTGAATATTAAAAGGGGCATAACTCCTGACCTAATTGACCCATCTCAGTCATAATTGAACTCAATCGAGACATGGCCATAAACATTGTTTTATAGTTTGAAGATGATTGCTAAAGAAATAAAGGTGATAGAGTGTAAACACTGAAATTGTTGACGCTGCACGACGCACACCGCACATACGGACGACGGACACTCACGGGATCACAATAGCTCACCCTGAGCTTTGCTCAGGTGAGCTAAAAAGAAAAACTTATTGTAGAGTCACTGTGGTATAGCTGGGTTATTCTTATTCCGTGAGCTACCAGTGATAGCTCTATTTCCTTTTTTTTTTTAGTGAAAAAAATATATTTCAGTGTCTGAAATAAGAATGACTATTTCAATGCTTACTGGACTGAAATGAGACTATTTTTATATGCCTGAAGAGCATTATTATGTTATGCCACTGGTCATCCGTCTGTTAGCAATTTCATGTCCACTCTGTATCTTCAAAACCACTGGAAGAAATAAAAAACATATTGCGAGGATGTGCAGAGCATAGGTTTTGATGTCTTAGTTCAGGTCAAGGTCACACTTGAAGGTCACATGTCATACTGTTATAATGTTAGCAATTTCTTGTCCACTCTGCATCTTTAGAAATGCTGGAAGGAAATCAAAATTATTTGGCAGAAATGTCAACCATACTGAGGTTTTGGATGACTTGGTTCAAGGTCAAGGTCACATGTCATGCTGTTATAATGTTAGAATATTTTGTATCTGCTCTGTATCTCTTGAATGACTTAAGCAGATTTAAACTATTTGCCAGAAATCATAACCATACAGAGAAGATGTGCAGATCAAATGCAAGTTTCAGCTGTGCTGGGTCAAGGGCACAGTATGAAACAACTTGTCATACTGATATAATGCGAAAATATTTTGTGTCTGCTTATTAGTCCCATACCAATGTTTACACAAGAGGGGACTATAAATTCTCCTTCTTTCTATCTGTCCTCATCTCCTTTTTAAAGCATTCTTATTGATAAAGTGGTTATCCATTCATCAAAGGTAGTTCACTTTCAATACCTTTCTTTGGGCGTATATTGCCCTGCTCTCAGCGGAGCTCTTGTTACAAAATAGCTTGAAAGGGTAGGGTATCAATTTTAGAATAGAAAAGTTACTTATGTAAACAGGAAATAAGATATAATTCAAGAAGAAAGAGATAAAACCCAAAACATTTTAAAAAGTAACTTGCCTTTTGGTAAAATATGTAAATAGACCTTCTGAGTGTTTGCAGTGAAATTTTCAGCCTGGCTTCTTTATGGGGTTATTTTTCTTTAATGTCTAGGTCAGATGCACACTAACAGCATCGATAATTAAATTAGAGGCATTTTTTTTGTGTGAAATCAGGTCAACCATTGAACACATGATATCCCAGTGTAGCTATTGGGTAATCTGATTATCTAATTTGAATAAATGTGTAAACATTGAATAGGTCCATATTATTGTTACTTTAGAGCATAGAGTTAGCATCTTTTAAGTTTTTAACCCATCACCTCATTTTCACATATTGGCAAACAGAACAGACCTAGATCAGACAACTCTCTTCAGGAGCTGTTTGATCAGGATCTCCTGCTTGTAGCTCAGATTCTACAAAGTCTGCATGGCAAAAAAAAGATCTTTGTTTTATATATGATATCATTTAAAAGTCAGTTATTCAATATTCATCAAGTAATAAATTTGTACCTGAATATTCATGAAGTAAAGGGTGAAGGGCAGATATGGAAGAAAAACTGACAGAAATTTTAACAAAGGAGGTAAGCTAAGTCAAAAGTATCAAGACCTTAAATGGAGTTTTGGTTGTAATGTCAGTGAGTAGTTTATGGTGATAGCTTGTTGTCTCCAGGAGGAGACTTCTACGCGACATTGATTAGATGAGAGTGCGTGTCACCAATTTTTTACACGTTCCGACAATGTTAGGTAATCCAGTGTGGTCCCTGGTGCAACATATACTGGAGAATTTATCGTAATTCTCTTATTATTGATCTGTTATCCTGAAATCCTTCTACTCTTGTGACAAGAGCAGAACTTTTCCTAGAAGACATTAGGTATGAAAAGTGCATCTTTCAAGCATCAGACTGACATCATTGACAATTTGAATGAGATAATGTGTCAATTCATGTATGTTTCACAGAATTTCGTTCTAACTCACTGTCTGTATCAACATTGCCAGCTTATACTGCCCTTTTGAGACCGAATGAATATCATTTGCTTTTATGACTTTAAACTCCCTCGTATATGCAGTAGTAAATTCTTCGTCAGATACAGATTCAGGAGATGTGAAGTTAAGCCTGGCTCTCGTTGTGTTACAGTATGACGACATGACGACAGACAGAACCATCTCCCAACACGAGTCTGGCTTCGACTACATGGAGGATCTGCAGTCGCAGTAACAGATTCCCGCTGCACCAAGCCCACATGGTTTACCAGACCATATATACCATATGGTTACCATAGCAACAAGTCAGCATCTGTTATAACAGTTGAACATCTGTGATGGAAATAAATACAGTATTCAGATTCCTTGCTTAAATGGAGAAAAGGTCTGATATGTATATGTAAACAGTGTTGAAATGATAATACAAGTCATGCTATTTATACTCTTATTATGCCCAGAATTAGACATCGGCTGCTTTTGCCTAGCAGCTGTGATTTATATGTATGTGTTTATCACAAGTACATGGGATGATTATTCACCAATTATGTCAATAATGATAAATTAGAGATGTGTTAAGATGTTTTTGTTGAGATTTCATGTGATAACTTTTCCCTGTAGTAGCCACCTAAAAATTGGCCGATACAACAAACATGAAGTCAGGCCAGGTCAGGCTGCAAGTGACACATGGGCTGTTCAGGTTTGATACTGTTTGCTGGTCAGTAATCGTGTTGAGACGAGAAGTTATTATTGCAAAACTAACTGAGAGTTGCTTTTAGTCTTATCTGGCTTTTCATTGGTCTATTGGTGCAGAATGATGGTGGTACAGGGAAACTGTGATGCTGCAGGTCTCTGGCAGATAAAGTAGATATGTCATTTCTTAGCCTTGCACTTACAGTTAAATGTTTATCTGTTCAAAAATTGACAGAATGTAGGAAAAAAGGTTTTTGTTGAGCATCTTCTGGTAAAGGATTTATAGAAGTTAGAAGTTTTCTTAAAACTGCAAGACCTTTGTGTCATTTATGTAGTAATTTAGGCAAGGTCTGGAGGAGGCCATTTTGGTTTCTTTCACAGCAAGAGAAATTGATTTTGAAGATAAAGGTCTCCTCTACCTGATAACATACTGATAGATATTACTCATATTTGACAATCCTGTAATCTCTCTCTCTCTCTAATATATTAAAGTTAAGTTAAAGAACATCTTAATAGTCCAGAATTCCAATTTAATCAAGTTTCCATGAAAGCTCTTATCTAAAAGTTTCAAGTGTTAATTAAAATAAGAAGTAAATAGCTTCAGACATTTTCATATTGTTAAGTCATTATATGAAAATCAATAATTTTAGAGCCATAAACATTTGATTTAATTTTGATTCAATGGTTCACAAGAAGAGTGTTGTGTATTCAAAATGTGATCATACAGTTGTATATTCTCTTTACTTCAAACAGGATTGTTATAGTCAAGTGTACTTGCCTTTTGTAGTATTGTTTGATATTCAGTTTGCTAATATTAAGGGTAATCTAACATGGAGTAGTGATTATTTATAGTCATAGACACATTTCTATACAGTGCAGCCCATTATTGTCCTTTTGTATTTACAGAGTTAAAAAGTCATTAAATATGCCATTAATAAAGTTACAATACGGCACATCATAAGGCAGTGTCAGGACTTGGACACCAAGTATAGCATTATATCTTGTATGAGCTGCACTGTATAGGGATGTTTTAATTTTTGTTTAGGGCATTGGCATTAAGTTGATAGTTGTTATAGATGATTTCCAGGAAAATATTGGAAATAGCAGTTTAAGACTCATTTTATAACTATTTTAGTTTTTGTTGTAGACTGTGTATTTGAGTTAATAAAATATTGCTTATAAATGTAAACCTAGAGATTCAAAATTCATTGAAGTTTAGAAAAGAGGAAACATTTTTGTGTCGCCTGTGAATCATGGCAGACATATAGGGATCTTTTTGAGTATTGGCATCTTCATTAGATGTCATCACACTTTCTTTTGTATTTTGATAGAACAAGAATGGATATTGTTTTTGTGTGTTTTACATGGGTGCATGCTATAATGTTCAGGGTGGATATTTTTTATTTTATTTTTTAGAAACGGGTGTTGATCTTACATCAAGGACCAATTACAAATTGAATGTTGACAGGTTAGATAAAGAAACAACAATTTTTTTTTTAGAGAGATTTAGTTTTCACTATTACAGCCATTGAAGATGCTGTTACATTGTTTCTCTTTATGATTCACCTCAATCAATTTGTGAGAGATACTGAGTTAAGGTACTAAATGCAAAATTATCATTCAAGTAACCTTCATCTGTATTCAGCAATCAATAACTTTATTAGGGAAAAAATCCTTATTTCTTTCCACTACATTTTTTTTTTTTTTTTTTGCTCTATTATTGATCTTCAAACATTGGCCAGTCATTTCTATGCAACATATTATTTGTCTTTCATCACTTTCAAATTGGCAAACACAATAATGTCACAAATGTTTTGAGCTGTTTGCTCATTCTAGCAATTTCATTATGGATTATATGCACTTCAGAATATCATACTCTGCTTGAATGCTTTAGAGTATATCACATGCCATGTCAATAAATGTTTTATCATCTTTTTGCAGGATTAAATTGTGATATTATTACAAAACTGCCAAGTGTATTTGAACAGGCAAATTGATGGCTTTAAATTTGATTGACACAATATAATGTATATATTTGTGTATAGAAGATCTTTTGACTTTATAGTTGTATCAGATATAATTCAGAAATACTTAATTTTTCAAGCCATGTTCGAAATAATTGTTTAAACAAAAATTAAATCATACTGATTTAACAACTCTGTTTTGTAATATAGAACTGATCTTATCCATTTTAAAAAGGTATTTCAAGGAATGTCTTGCATTTTTTTACCATTGTATTTCTAAGGTCAGCCAGCTTTTTACATTTTACACTTAAAGCATGTTCTGTTTGAATTGCATGCTGATCAAGTTTTATAAAGGTGCCATGGTCATATCAGCATGACCTTGCAAACAAGTAATGTTTCTTTGAAATTGGTTCAATTTAATAAGAGGTAATCAGTTTCATAAATGGTTAAAACTGTCAAATAATTAATTCTAAAATAATGTCCTACTCAAAATTCAAGGATGTACTAAGAATTCAATAATCAGGCATTGGAAATAGGATTTGGAACTTGAATTCATATATTTCTTTATTGCGTAAAATTTTTCAACTATCCATTCTACAAAATTATTTTTTTTACCAGTCTTGGGCTTAGGTGCTCTTGATAGTTTCAAACACTGACAGATGAACTGTAAATTCAATTATTTTCAATTGAGCAGAGCAGAAAATATATCATACTATTCTGACACAACATTTCTGGCAAAAATCTGGCAAAATATTTTTACATTTGCAATACTTTTCAAGCACTTTGTACATTTATTCATTTAAATCAGTTTGGATCTTTGTCCAGGAAGAGGTCACTGTCTCATACCAAGTGTATAAAGCCATTGTAAATAAATGTTCTAATACTCATGACTTCATCTGTACACAGTGTAGTGCTACTTCTTGTCCAGGGTTCAGAAATATTGGCTTTCTTTTGGACCCTTATCTGCAACTCCCTTAATTGTGTCAACTTCTGTTGAGAGGTGACACATAGGGATCACTTTTCCGTCGCCTGTCGCCCGTCACACTTTTTCCATCATGCTTGTCTGTCATACTTTTTCATTCATGCTTCAACAGGTGACACATGTTCCAAAGAACACTCTTGTTTCATTAACAATGAGGTAAGTACTTTAATTCAGTTTAAACTCAAGCGAATGTACTAGTACACCCATGAAGTGTGCCTGCACTTTCCAAAAAATAACTTTCACAAACTCTGCTAATATACACCATGGCTAACAGCAGGTTGTTAGTTCAACATTTGTACACTCTGGGTCTTCTTCCATCGGTATTTAGCTGGATGTGGCTCTATAACTGGAAATCTGTCACACTGCAGGTAAACTGCAGCACAACAATAGATGTTCACATAAAAAAATAATTGCGAGCTGGGTCTTTGGTTGCATTCTATATGCTATTAAATAACGGGTACAAATGCTTACCATAGCAAATCTTAATGGCTACTGGATGCAGGGCAGATGGATCTATAGACAATGGCCTTGTAATATCAGAGAATGTAATTTAAGAAAAAGAGATTGATCAGGTCAAAGGTTATGTTTCAGTTACATGAACTACAGGTCTTTCCTACAGCAAGCCTTGGTCAGAGGTGTATCTAGAGTCATGAAGTACATGTGTACTTATCACGTGAAATCTGCATCTGTTTGAATGCATACCAGCAGTTCTATTAGATTTTAGCTCAAGAAATACTTTTCTGCTAAAACTAATGCTTTTTTTGTCTGAGATATTTAAGATATTACATTTGATGTGACCAATGATATTTATGTGAGTGTATTGCTTGAACTCTTTATAGGGTTCGCTCAGTCTGGAGATGTCATAACAGGATATTAAGCCAGTGTTCTTGATATCAAAGTATCATATTGCACCAAATTTCAGCTCTAATACTTGTACGGCAATACTTAATGCCATTTTAAATCTCTGTTTTCCACATTATAGCTTCCAACATAAATATATGTGACAAGCTATTTGTATGTAGTTATAATATTGGATTTCTATCGCAACACTTTGATCAAGGAGGCAGAATATGGCTGGAATGGATTTTGTCTGAATTATTTTGCTTATGAATTGGTCAGTAGGTTGGAATTAGATCAAGTTGTGTTAAATTAGAAGGGATTTATTATGTCCAAATAAGTTCATTTTGTAAAAAAAAGAAATAAAGGTATAAAAACTTTTTTAAATTAAACAAAAATAGAAATAATAGGTATGGAAAGGAAATTCAGTCTACATCCAAAATAAGATATTTTGTGTCTTTATGAAAATAAGTACAAGCACGTTTTGTTAATTATTTCTGAAAAGAATTGTTGTAGATATGCAAATTTGATCTGACGAGATTGTAGTTTTTCTTTCGAATATACTTGTCATGTCTGGTTTTGCCAACAAGATACTTGACTTTACACCAAGAGCCATAATATGTGGTTTATTTGTAATCATTTATATTTTATGTGATGGCCTTCATGAATGAATTGTGATGCCTTCATATCAATTATACAAGATCCTATTGACTGTCAGGTAAATTTTGTGCATTCGGGGTCTTCCTCCACCTGTAATTAGCTGGACATCGCTATATGACTGAAATACTGTCAAAGTGACAGTAAACTCAAATAGTTAAGTCAGGTTAATTTTCAGTCATACTTTCGGAATAATTTACTTTTATTGTGCCACCTGCTGTAAGCAGAGGTGAGAACACTCTTGTTTCATTCAAGAAAATATTGAAGCATATGGTATAGTAAAGCTTCAGTTTGTGTTGTCTTAGATCCTCCCCACTGTAAGCTAATATCCCATTCTGGTCTCTCAGTTTTTTCAAGTGAGAAAGCCTTCAAGTTGGCTTGCTGTAGGTTAGTGGTTCTAGCCAGGTGCATCACCTGTAATTAACTAGACATAGTTCTGTAATTGAAATACTGTCGCAGCAGATCCAAACTCTTAAACAGCCATGTGTGTTTTAAAAGTTTCAAGAGTTTAGATCCATTCTATCTCTGGATGTCAGACTTTTCTTTAAGGGAAAGTTATTATGGTTACACTGTTGTTAATGCACTTGTTGATATTATTGTATGTTGTTTTGACAGTTCCTACCACAACATAAGTTTTACTTTTATCCCAACTCTAAGATTTGTTGTTAATGATTGTGAAAAAATCATTTGAACTTTGAACTGTCAGACATATTTGAATATTTCACCACTAGGGTGGTGTTTCTTCAGTAGGTCAGCATGCTTGTCTTGCTTGTGGTTACAAATGTTGATATTGAAATATTTGCTATCATTATCATGCTCTAAGGTTTGCGTCTGCCTGTATCTGTAGTATGACAAAGCTGTGTGGCACAACAATATTTTACAACATCCTGTCCATGTATGACTAAACTGCTGTCTGTGGGACATCAAACCCAGTTGATACGCAAAATGGCTTCAGGTAGGACATTAAATTTTACACCTGGGAACATTGCTTGGAATGTTTTCACAGTGAATGTATTTAATTGAGTATTTTAAAAAAAATACAGAAACATCTTTCATTTCAGTGCATTCCTACCAGGGAGCCCTCAGTGCATGGCACAATATGCATATGTCCTTAAGTTATTCATTGTCCCCTTATTAGGTAGACATTGCTTTATTACTGAAATACTATCTAGCAGGCGTGAATTTAAATTAGTTTTGGGGTAGTTGAGCATTACTTTTGTGTTACATTCAAACGTAGATATATGCAAAAACCAGTTTGGGTGCGTATGTTGTAAGTTGTTTAGAAAAGTTGCAGACAGTATAAGCATTGTTATAATGTTAGTATTTAAGAATCATGTTACAGCTTTTGATTTTAATGTGGATTAATCTGTTGTATATTTGTTTTGTCTCTATGAAGATCATGACATCTTGTTATTTCGTTTTATTTTGGTCAAGTTCATAAGACTGACAAATGAAGGAATGTATGTACCGGTATTGCAAAAGTGGTCCATGTAGTAACAAAAGATGTGAAATAAAGATATAGAAATTAATATTTTTTGCAAAATTTGTCATTAGAAGGTATAGATTTTCATCTTTTTCAGTTTGGAAATTAGCTGTTTGATTTCTCTAGGCATATTAGTTTGTCTTACAATTAATGAAATTCCGTCCAGTCTTTATTGTATGAACCCAGCTGAAACAACATTTGAAGTTCTAGAGTCATGACTGACATAACATGACCTTAACCCTTTCCCTCATATAGACTCATTTTGACGCACTCAGAAGTTACCACATAAAGCCTGATCTGCAGAAAACCACAGTTAAACCTTACCAAATTTAATCACAAAGTCCTCATTTCCAGACCACTGAGGAGCAGCGAACAGCATAAAACCTGATCAGCCTGCAAGTTACTCGCAGGCTGATCTGGTTTTATGTTGTTCGCATAGGTCTTTTCATGGTTTCCTCTATGAGGGAAAGGGTTAAATTAATAACTTTGTGTTATGTTTGACAGTTGTCAGTAATTATACCCCCCCGCAACGAAGTTAGGGGGGGTATACTGGAATCAGGTTGTCCGTCCGTCCGTCCGTCCGTCTGTCCGTCCGTCTGTCCGTCCGTCCGTCTGTAGACACAAAATTCTGCGGACTACTCCTCCTAAACTTCTGGAAGGATTTTGATGAAACTTGCTGGCAATGATCCTTAGACATTGTATTAGCGCGTTATCTATATAGCATTGAGTTACCTCCCCTATTTTCCAAGTTATGCCCCTTTGATGATTTTTGCATTACAAACTTCTGCGGACTACTTCGCCTAAACTACTGGAAGGATTTTGATGAAACTTGCTGCCATTCATCCTTAGACATTGTAGAAGCATGTGTTAGTTATATAACATTGGATTACCTCCCTTTATTATAGTTATGCCCCTTTGATGATTTTTGCTTTACAATTTTCTGCAGACTACTCCTCCCATTGGATTACCTCCCTTTTTTATAGTTATGCCCCTTTGATGATTTTTGCTTTACAATTTTCTCAACCTACTCCTCCTAAACTACTGGAGGGATTTCAATGAAACTTGCTGTCATTCAACCTTAGACATTGTAGTTTTTTTGAATCTTAATGATATTTATCCATAACATAGGTATATCCATAGGTATGTGTTACAAAGGATCACTAGATTTCCATGTAGTTGGCACATATGTCCTCTATATACGTATTAAGATGGAGTGTTGTATGCAAGAATCTGATTTCATGCTCCAAAGCCATGTTTGACAAAAACACTTGCGGGGGGGTATTAGTAAGCCCTTAGGCGACAGTTCTAGTTCAGATCTGAATATGTCATCTAAAGCACTTCATCTGATCTAAAGGATTTCAGAATAAAACAACCTGCTTTAAAACCATTATCCAAACAGATGCACCATTTCAACCAGCTTTCTGAAAAGCAAGCTCTGCATCAAAACTGACATTGAATTGAATAGACCTTTCCAATTACTCTTTGCAGAGAAAAGTGAAACCCCAGCTTTACTTATTGTTAAGCAGTTATTTTACATTCATGACAAGGTCATCTACTAACAAACAGAATCAAGGAAATCTAAATGCTGTTTTGGGTATATTAGGTTAGCAATGGATCACATGATATCCCAGTGTAGCTATTGGATAATCTGATTATCTAATTAGAATATCTCTGTAACCATCGGAATGGACTATTTTCAATGTGAGTTTCATTCATACTGTTTGCTACTCATTTATAGGTTTGTGACGAAGTAGCTCACAGAAACCTGTTTCAAACTGAGATTTAGAGATTTTATGCTGTAAATTGTTGTTTCTGTTGGTGAAGGGCCAATCTTCATCTCCCCAAGACTCATTTTACTTTAACCCATACCATGCAAAATTTCCTAAGTGGACTTGTCCTTTCTTCATTCTGGACTGTATCATTAATTGTTTATGGGGGGTGTTTGATGAAAATTTATCGACTAAATAGTGCAGACTATGATCTGACTGCATGGATGTGCAGGCTGATTTTGGTCTGCACAGGACGCAAAGGCAGTCAAAAGTGCCCACATCATTGTAAGGGTTCGATAGTCATACTGCTTGCTCTAGAACACATTATTTTTTAAAATTTTTTTTTTATATAGCTTTTTATGCATTTTTGTTAAATGCTAAAATAATGCATTAGTATAAAATATATGTCATTATTTTTAAGCCAGCAATGTACTGTCAATATAAGTTACTTTAAATAGATTTATAGTATTTAATATGAAGTGTAGGAAATCTTTACCAGGTTCCAGTAGCTTCTTCAAGGGAAATGTAAGGTAAGGTCATCCTTAAGAAAATGTTTGTTTGTAGTCACCTGACCCACTTTTTTCAGAGCAACATGGCCAAATTACCATTGTCTTAATATAAAGAAGTATGAGAGGAGAAAAGGTTAATTACGAGTTCTGACCATTTTCCTCATATAGACTCATTTGACGTACTCAATAGGTATCACATAAAGCCTGATCTGCAGAAAACCACAGTTAAACCTTACCAAATTTAATTACAAAATCCTCATTTCTAGACCACTGAGGAGCAGCGAACAGCATAAAACCTGATCAGCCTGCGAGTTACTCGCAGGCTGATCTGGTTTTATGCTGTTCGCATAGGTCTTTTCATGGTATCCTCTATGAGGGAAAGGGTTAAAAAATTGGCTAGGGTATTGTATTATTCCTTTCAAGTTAAAAAAAAGTTTTAGAAAAAATGTTTTACTTGTTAGGTAATGCAGGTAAACAACATGACTAGTTAGTGGGTAGTGTACCTGCAAACACAATTTTTTAAGGATGACCATACTTAAAAAGAAATATAGTGGCTTATAGAGATTTTTTTTCTTATTTCTAGAACAATAAATGATTACCTTTTTTTTTGTAGACTTGAATCAGTGAACTAATACAGGCAGTAGATCAATTTAATTGTGTAAATTGTCATTTTATTATGATGTATAAATAATTAAGAATAAAAACTATATTTATAAATCTACAGAGTTCAGTTCTCTCTTAATTTCCCAGTCATTTTTATGTCGCTGACACATGGGATCACTTTGCTTCATGTAAAAAACATCTTATAATTCACTCTGTCATTTGGTAATTAAATTATTTCTCTAAATTGATTAAAAAATGTCCTGAGGAGACTTCAATGTCGGTAATAGATTCCCTCCAAACTTGAAAACAAATACCTTACGAGATGTAGAAGTGTAGTGCTTAAGAACCCTAACTATAGCTCATTTTAATCTCGAATTATCCTACACGATAAACTCCTTCTAGGATAATCGAATTATCCCCCTTAGTTGAATTTGTTTAAATAATATTTTTGGAGAGTAACTACAGTATAACATCAACACTTGCATGGATTCACTCATAATTTGGAACATGGATACCTATGTTATAATTATATGTAGATGAGATTCATTGCTTAGGAACTGTAATTCTAGTTTATTCAATTCTTAAATTGTCCCCATTAGTTCATGTCTTTTTTTTTCCTGTCCAGAGCATAACTTCAACAATATTGCATGGATTCCCCATGGATAATATGTTTTAGGTGTTTAAGTGTAGTTAATAATAACCGTAACTCTAGCTTATCGAATTCTTGAATTACCCCCATAGTTGATTTTGTAAAACTAATGTCTGGAGCATAATTTCAATACTTTATTACGGATTCATAACAGATTAAGAAAAAAGATCTGAATCCTAAGGGTTTACAAAATCTGACTGTATGATAGCTCTCTTGTTATGACTTGTCTAAAGTCATGCAGTAGGCCGAATGCGGTCTGTCTCGCGAAGACTGTCTCTCCCAATAAATGAAATGATGTTTGTGGGTTATTTAACAACCCCACTTTAAAAAAAAAAGAAAAAGCTACGTTCAAATGAACGTCATGCCTCTTTGGAGGGGAGGGGGGGGCTTAGACCTTGCTTGTGGGGTCAAGTCATTTGAAGGTCAAGGTCACCTGGCGGGTGGAGCTCATCAAGATGCATGCACTTGTGAAGTTTTGAGGTTCTGTGTGGAATGACTTCTGTGTTATGGTCGATGCGGGACCAAACAAAAAAAACAACAAAAAAAACTTTCGGATGTACACAAATTGCTTATCTCTAATGTCAGGTGACTGGTATCCAACGGTGACTCCTGGTGCGTGTTTAATTTCATTCATATGTATCCCAGTAGCAGTATGGGTTCAAATATCTGTCCCGTAACCGGGACGGCTCCAGTTGTAGGTTTGATACCCGACCACGGTAACATTGCGTCCCTAGAATGGTCCTAATGTTTCACTCTTACTTTTGCGCTCCGTACAAGAGAAGTTCCAAGACTGGTTGGCCGAGTGTCAAGTTAATGTGATTGGGCGTGGTATAATGCCACTCGCCTACGGCGTGATATATCGCCGTGAGACACCACTATATCTGTCTCAAGTAGACGAAATCTCTGTATGCTGTCTGGATGGATGTTAAGACTCAAACAAACAAATAATAATTCCATTAATCAACCATGATGGTGATACTCATCCACTGAAGTGCGACGGACCTGAAAATCCTATAGGAAAAAAAAAATCCGGTAGGTACTTTATCCTTCCTTCAGCCATTTCCTAAAAGCGATTTTGATATGCCTTTGGGATAGGAAATGATTAATTCCAATTCCTGACTGAAATTGAAGTGGCCTGATGGTAGTTTTTTTCTTCACTGCAGTCTATAAGTGATGAAACTTCGTCGTAGCTGCTTTATGTCGTCTCAATTTTTAGTTTGACTGACAAAGGGAGGGGTTGATTCCTTCCTATGGGTCTAGCCAATTCAGATGAGTGTCATTTTCGCTTTTTTCCCCCCAATAGAATAAGATTGCACAATTTGATTTCAACACCAGTTGTGACGATCAACGGGGATTGTGAAAGGAACTGTATGTGCAAATGTGTATGTGTGATGGGAAAGAAAATTTGACGTTATTTTCTGCATTATATCCTAAATTTAAATTCAAAAAAGGAAAATTCGAAGAAAAAAGTAACCTATTTTATATATTTGAAATACAATTATTATAGGAGTTCTTGTTGCGCAATTCTCGCGTTGTCTCCATTCACATTTTACTTGAGGGCAACATGTACCACTTGACTGCTTTCTAATTAATATTGGAAATTGTCAAACGAGATTGAGGCATCTGCAATATCGAAACCGGTTTTCAAATCAACACACGTAATTAAAAAAAAAAGATAGTTATTTCATAAAACTCAAGGAAGTAAAGTAGAAATATATTGTTATCATAACAAAAATTTTTTTCAATTTATAAGAATAAATCACCAATACTTGTTTTCTGTGGGTTTTCTGGTATGATAAAAAATGTTTGCATTGTTGATATTTGAAAATAATAAATGCATGACCTATATGTTCGAGCAGACGGTAATCTTTTTGAAAGTTACACAATATCGACTGTCATCTTTTTCAACGTTCCGAAATAAATATCAATATATGTGCAATGAGACAATAAAAATGGCATAAGACTCAATAAAAACCAACATTTTTTACGATACGGAGTCATTATTCCTATGGGAGACATAGAAGCGGTGTTATAGAGCAAGTACATCACGATACAATAAAGTTCATAAACGGTTTAAAATCGATATCGTCGCGCTTTAGAAATGCAAGAGAAACTGAGCACTCAATCTTTGTTAATTCATTTTTTTTTCTTTCCGAAAAATGTAATATTTATGTTGATATAAAACTTACTGATTATTGTATGACCAATATAATGTCCAATCTATATTTCGAAAGCATTTCTGTTTTAAGGAATGTTACAGATATGATATATTTCTGAAAGAAATGACACTTTCCTTTGCAAATGGCAATATACGAAGGCAATAAGAAAAGATCTAATACCCATGGTTTTAGGTCTTTGGTCTTAATTAGACTTCGTTCGGATAACATTTTTTCCTTTTAAAGTTACAGTCTTATGTTTTAACGATATCACATAAATATCATCTGACAAATCCAACTAAGGAAGGAAAATGCTTGAAGCCTAAGCTGTGTATTGAAATGTCAAGTGCAGACTCACTTCGACCGCTCCCCTAGGCCTAGAGGTTAGAGCGTCCGCCTCGGGAGTGGGAGGTTGTGGGTTCGATCCCCGGCCGCGACATACCAAAGTCGTGACTTGACATGACCATTGAGTTTACCGTCGCGTCGACAGTATTTCAGTCATACGTCCAGCTAATTACAGGTGGAGGAAGACCCCGAATGCACGGAGACATCCAGGAAAAACCACCGACCTACCGTAAGCCAAAGTCGTAAAAAATGGTGCTGGTTTAATAATAATAGCCCTTATAGTCCCCTTTCTTGGCGCTCTAGCTGCAGGACTGGTTGGCCCGGTGTCAGGATAATGTGACTAGGTGTGGTATCATGTCACATGTCTACGGCGTGATACTGCAGTGTGGCAACACTTTTTCTGTCTAAAGTAGACATCGTCTCCAAATGACTGAAATACTGTCGGTGGGACGTTAAACTCAACACAAACAAATAAGCTGACTTACTTCGATATAACACCGTAGACATGTGGCATGATACCACATCCAGTCACATCATCCTGACACCGGGCCAACCAGTCCAGAACTACCTTTGTATGCAGTGGATTCACTGCCACACTGAGTATCACGTGACCATGGTGTGTCCCATGTGATATCTTTTGACAAAAACTGGTCGACCAAACTCGTACTCTCAAACTGTTTTCTTGTGTGATCGACACATTGTATTTCAATACAATACGTGTAGGGACAACTGGGGCGTCATAACCCTGAACAGCGCCCAGTATAACCAAACTTTGCGAAAGGTGTCAGACCGGCAGACATGTTTGACAGATTTCATTTCGGTCTGATAAAAAATGCTTTTTCCTCAGTCCAGGTGACTGGCAGGAATTTTTCAGCGAACTCAAACTTATTTTAACTGGATATCATGCCATTTTCCAGATAATTATGTGAAAAAATGCTTGTTATCCACATAATTTAACTGACTAACTTGAAAAAAGGCGAGAAATCCAGTTATCTTAAGTGAATATATGGCTGGCAGTAGTGGGCACTAACAGGCAGTTTTATTCTGTAAAGATACCTAAGAGGATAACACGAAAGTTTTCTACTTGCCAGATACTAACTGACTATGTGACAATTTTTGAGAAAAGTTTCGACATAGCTAAGTGGATAAGTGGCTGGCAGAAATATGCCACCATAGTAAGTAGAAGGGGGAAACAACTTTTCTTGTTATATACTTATCTTGCTTGATTCTTGTATTCTGAATGTTTAATTGACTAGAACTATGCCTGAAGAAAGACAAAAACTAGATATTGGAATATTTTCTCTTTTGTTTTTCGGTCTGACAGATTTTCTTTTGGTCTGATAAAAATTTTGTACTTGTCAGACCAAATGCCTTTCGCGAAGTCTAGTATAACGCTTTTGAACATTTTTCTTTCGTGTAGAAATGCTCTGATTTAAGTAAAGCATTTTTTTTTGTTATTTGGACTAGAATATTTCCATTTGTTCCATAAAATATCCAAGAATGAAAATAGAAAAAAATATTATTGAAATTATGAAAAATCACAGCCTGTCAGTGGCGTGCCTAGACCCAAATCTTGGTATACGCACCATGGCTAGGGTGGGTCTGGGGTCATGCTATATGAGAATCGTTCAGAAAGATACGCACTCTGAATCACAGGGTTCTGTTTTTATCGTTCATTTATTTATGTTTTGAAAAGGACCTGTTTGAATGCCACCTTTATCATAATTCTTTAAGGATCCGACTTTAACGGTATTACTTTTAAATAAAGTCGTGGAATGATCACTGGCAGCCACACACACGTTAGTAATGACGCTTTAGGATTCAAGTTACCCAGCAGAATGGTAAAGTCTCGAACGGCGTTTGTAAGCAGCAGCCCGTCAAACCCTCTTTCACTTGAGACACACAACTCCAGTGCCTTCAGCGCTATGTTTTGTTGGAACCAAAGGATGAGCCAAATTTGAAAAATTGGAGCCATTTTTTTCTTTTCGTGAACCATTTTATTGGCCAAAAATATAACCATAGCGCGAATATTTTTAACACAAGTTAAGGACTCATGTATGCATGCATAACATTAATAAAGATGTTTCAGTGCTTATATAACTAATTACAACATTTTTAAAGTATGTTGATATCTTCTGAACTTGTGTATTTTTCAAATTGATCCATATTTTTTTAAATTATATTTCCAGTTAATAATATAAAAGTTATATCTTACACTGTTCATGCTTACGTACATGTTGTTGCATGCCTAGATACATTTGTTTTCTTCATGATTCATGGCAGAAATGAAATAATGAATATCTAAGCCTACATGCAGATGTTACAGAACATTGCCCTAGTATTTGCATCCGATCTCAGCCATGTGTAACCATTTGCCACACTTCCTTAAAATGGAGTTAACAGGAGAGGTTGACATATTGAATCTATTTTTAATTACTATTAGAACACATGAATGAGAATAAGGAAAGATGAGCTGATCAAGAAAGTATCGTACCGTAAGATACAGACCTTAATATTGTCGGTAAGCCTATATGTGCTCATAATTTTGTCTTTATAGATAGGATTTTTGTAACAACGTTCTAGGCCAATTCATTAAAAATAGATTTCTCTGTATCTAATTATGAATATACACAAACGCAAACTTGCATATTTTACTCAGAGTATATAGACCTGTAAACACCCGACGTCGCTTTGTGTCAGGATGGCGTTCAGGTGTTTAGACAATTTGGATATAAAGTCTAAGTACTGCTTATAGACCTTAAGTCTAGACTTCGTTCATGTTGGAAAATCTCATTTATGAATGTAAGAAAAATGTGGATGTCTATATATGTTGTCTTTGTTGTTCTCTGTTGTTGTGATGTGCTGAAGTTGTGCGTCTAGACGGAAGGTTTATAAAACTGGAGTTAAGCGCTTAAAAGCTTAACTGACTCCTAACGACGAATGTATTTAAGCTTGATTTTTAATAAGTTGGACAATTAACGACTGACGAGGAATTGCGGTTGAACTTATTCTTTATTTTTTATAATACACCGCAGTTATCTCATGTATTTACATAAATTAAGGTTTAAAGGAATACGCTCGGCTGAAATGAAAATTTAACCATCAATAAACCTTTTAGTGTAGATCACTTTGACATGACATTCATTTTTATACACGCTATATTTGTGAAGATATAGCTGTTTAAAGTTTGTGATTTCGATCGGCTATGGCCGCCGCCATCTTTGTTCATATTTACCTTTCTGTGACGTCACAAATACCCATTGAACCATATCCCGATCGATGAGTGCGATTAATAGGGGTTGTGATAAAAGCATTAAAGGAATACACTCGGCTGATTACAACTAGGTTTCAATTGAAAGATATTGATATAAATAAACCAATTAAATTTCTCATTTCATTGAATCAATCGTAACAAGAAAGAAATTGTAAGTTAAAGACGTCTATTTAAACCAATTTGCTCCGCGATATTTTTTATTTCTGTAATACATCTTTGTCATCTTACCGTGAAATGCTTGCAACTGCGGTTATTGAAAAGTTGTGTGGTGTTAAACTGATTGGATAAGAAATCACTGGCAAGCCTTTATAACAGAATAAGCGTCATATAAAATCGCACCTCAGGGCCATAAAACACGGCCATAAAACGAAGCGTGCGACCGAGTCACCATGTCAACAGACAATTGATGTGCACGTTTTACTGAAACGGACATGTAGAGTATAATCATCACCACAAACATACTAAATGCATTATATAAATATGAAAGAAAAGTGTTGAATCCACGTTTTATATTATAATAATCTATATTATGCTATTTTACGGAAAAAGTCTGTTTAAATAAATATATATAAGTAAAAGTATCGTATCGCAATGAGCTCATGTTATTGTATACAGAAAGTAGTTAGCATAATTTACATTATTTTGCTAAATTGCGAGCAATTAGGTGTGTTAATCATAATTACAACACGGTGTCCCTTTGATTCGTCTCTATAGTATTTCACAGTTACCATCATTGCAATTAGATTTCTACTTACATGATACCGCCCCTTTTATATATCTATATGTTTGATTAAAAAACTGTTTAAAAATTGTAATGATTTGCGCAATTAAAATAGCGATGTTTGTGAGAATGTGCATAAATGATTGCGTGACAAGGGGTATTGACTTTAGTTAAGGTTCGATCACTATAGCAGGAAGTTTAATAAAGTTTTTGAGATATTTCTTAAAATGGAGTGTATAGTTCCTTACGACTTTGAGCCCGAATATACTGAGGAAGAGCTGCAACTGCTTCAAGACAATGACGTACGGGAGGAGGAATATTTATGTGCTGAGGACTTTTGTCTGTGTGATAACTGTGTTATGATGCCATCCAATATGGAAAATGTATGTTGCAAATCGAGTGACTTGGTTGTTGGAAATTTAGATGAACTTACGTGCATTACGAACCATACGGACTTTCACACCTTAGTTCTGAATGATTCTGTTTTAGAAGTTGCATTCATTACCATTCTGGCATACAAAGGTCATAGGACGAGGGCTCCAGACTCTCTCACTCACGAGTAAGAAAACAATAAAATGATCATTTAATAATATATTTTCATCATATTCAAATAATAAACATTTTTCAAACAATTTCTCCACAACACACGTAATTCCCTTCTATATTTCAATGTACGTACGCAACCGGAAGTGTGTCTGTGACGTCACGATTGTTGAAAAAAAGTCTCGCGAGACCACGAGACGTAAACAATGTCTGCGCCCATGTCTCGGAGAAAATTGGTGTAAATAGACGTCTTTAACTTGCAATTTCTTTCTTATTACGATTGATTCAATGAAATGAGTAATTAAATTGGTTTATTTACATCAATATCTTTCAATTAAAAACTAGTTGTTATCAGCCGAGCGTATTCCTTTAAGTCTAGTGCGTCAGACGTGACCAGTTGCTTGCTATTATATCTTATATTATTGTTTTGTTTACTAAATTTTATCAAAAGATATTAAAAGTAGAGTTAAAATAAATCTGCCTATTTATAATACTTCATTTCTAAATGTTAATTCTGATACCTTTAGGAATTCTAAAGCCGCCAGGCAGATTACAAGTTGGCAGAAAGTTCATTATTGAGTGATGTTGGAATTTGAAGGTCGCGGGTTGAAAAGTTGCAACTGATGATGATGCTGACGCGCTCTCACTTTTATACTGATTGGATGCTGGCGAAGCTGCTGGCATGCTTTCAGCCAATCAGAAAGTCATTTTCTAATCCAGCAATGCTGGCAGCTTCAAGTAGGTACTTCGGTTAGGGCCAGCATCCAATGAAATCTTACAATAAATAAACATTAATAAAAAACAACAAAAATTAACCTTAAAATAAAAAACAGCTTTAAACTACGTAAGTTTTCTGCCACCTTCCACCAAATTAGACAATAAATAGTGTTGACAGGATTTAAATAACAAATATAATACTCTGTAACAATGTAAATAATACATATCTTCATTTAACTTGGACAAAAGTTAAACAAATGTATCAATAACAATAAATATTTACCCTAAAGAGATTAAAATTATAAAATAAAATTCATAAATTAGTGCGCTATATCCAAAAGTTGCAAATGGCGGCTGCTGTCAAAATGAAAGAAGTGTGCCAGCAAATGCTGGCGCTTAAAATAATGGCTTACTGTTAATAAATACGAATGAAACATTAAGCTTGCTGAATTAAGGGAGTTCTATTCTCTATCTCACATATGGGGAAGTGCAGCAAAGTTACGAATGAAATGAAAGGTAAGTCAATTTACAAATGAACTGAACGTCTGTCTCTAGATTAAACTGTACCAATTTTCGGATGTAACAGAACTTGGATAACTGGCTATTACAGACCTAATAATTCTCTTAAACTGTAGCATATTTAGGGACTGTTTTATGCGACTCCCTGTCTGATGTGACCTTTTTGTCTTACTCCGATGGAACAGGGTCTCTATACATACAGGGTCATGAAACTGCAGTGTAAGCGTAGTTTTAAAGAGACCCTGGATGGAAGGTCACATAAGACAGCCTCGACAGTATGTCTTACCGGGGTCTCTTTAATACTATAGAGACCCTGGTCTTACCATCATAAGGCGACGATTTTTATAGCGTTTTTGGCGTTTTTAAATTTTCGATTTTTTTTTTCAAATCAGTTGCACGCACGTGCGTAAGCGTAAGCCAACTCATTGTAGCACAGAGATCTGTGTGAGATCTCCTGCTTGGAGATTGGCATAGGAGATGTTCCACTATCCTTTTTATGCCCCCCCCTTCGATGAAGAGGGGGTATATTGCTTTGCTCATGTCGGTCGGTCGGTCCGTAGGTCGGTCCGTCGGTCCGACGGTCTGTCGGTAGACCAGACCTTGTCCGAGTGATAACTTAAGTTTTATTTGACCTTTAAGTCTCAAACTTCATGTGGTTGTTGCTCATGATTAGTAGATGACCCCTATTGATTTTGGTGTCATTACCTCAAAGGTCAAGGTCACAAGGTCACATGTTGTGTATGTATAATACCAGACCTTGTCCGAGTGATAACTTAAGTTCTATTTGACCTTTAAGTCTCAAACTTCTTGTGGTTGTTGCTCACGATTAGTAGATGACCCCTATCAATTTTGGTGTCATTACCTCAAAGGTCAAGGTCACAAGGTCACATGTTGTGTATGTATAATACCAGACCTTGTCCGAGTGATAACTTGAAGTTCTATTTGACCTTTAAGTCTCAAACTTCATGTGGTTGTTGCTTATGATTAGTAGATGACCCCTATCAATTTTGGTGTCAATACCTCAAAGGTCAAGGTCACAAGGTTACATATGTATATATGTTTGATGACTTGGCCACTATATGGAAATTATGCAAAAGACTTTTTATTACTTAGATCAAGATAACATAATTTATGTTGTAATGTTGTTTTGTTTTAAAGTTTGAGATATTTGAAGGATGATGTATCATTTTCTTTCATTATTGTGGATGTTTGTGCTTATGGCTAGCAAGGCTGATTTGTTAATTTTTATAATAAACCTAGAGCACTAAGTCTTAATGTTTTGTTTGTTTATAACTGACAATGTTCTTTCACTTAAACCTTTGTGGACTTGTGTAAATATTTCTCCAGCCCATTTATTTCAGTAAATGTTTAGTTCCACATTTTAGCACATTATATTTTCACTCAAATTTTTGAAGTTTGAGAATTTTTTGTGACAAGCCAACATTATGAAGGCAAACTCCTTGCATGTAATATAGCTATATACATATTATGGCATATGAGGGGGGCATATATGTTTCACAAATATTTCTTGTTAAGCTTTGTCTTCCCGGTGTCACGTTATGAAAGTTACCCCGTGGCGAATACCGCGGATTTTACATACATAGTAGTTTCGGAAAAAAATCTTACAGTTTCTCACCCTTACAGTAACCTAATTAACTCTAATCTAAACCCCAACTCAACCCTAACCCACCCCTAAACCCCTTTTCAAAGAATACGTGTTCATGTGTAACTCCTTTACCACTCTCTCACACATCGGCTTACATTACATTCATCTCTGTGGTGGGCTAAGAAAGTAGTTCCAAATATATGACGACATCCAGACCGTTGTTCAAATATTCAATTGAAGGAGACTAGATAAGCTCCTTAAACTGTGAAATATATATAAATAGCATCACAGATCCTGATCGAAATAGTCATTAAAATTACAAATTATGAAAATAAAAAGCTGTCTTCAATTTACGATATCCGGCTGAATCTGTGAATATTTACATTTGCAGACGAGCGTTTGCGGATTGTTCCCATCGGCGAAATAAGGCAAAAAATAGTTCCGATAATAACAACTGAAATTAATATTTTACACACGTTTTATGATGATTCAAAAAATATTTATACAATGTTTCTATACTTTTGATCCGTAAAATACATTTAAATCCGCGTTAAATGAGTGTTTTCTGTTTTGACAAGATTCTTGTCATTGAGCCCATTGCAGAGATGTTATGTGAGGAACGAACGACAACTCTGCTTGGAGATTGCTCCTTTATAAGGGGTACCTTTCATAACGTGACACCGGTTACGGACCGGAAACACTCGATCAAGTAGACTGATTTGACGCACTGGCAAACAGAGCAAATGAGGCAGGTTCCTTCATTGTGGCTCAGATTCTTTACACTCTGTCTGACAAAAGAGAGAAAAAAAAATGATGTTACCTTGACATGGATAAAAGTTTGTACCAATCCTTCTGATCTGGATCAGTACTTGTCATGAAGAATCTGTGTCTAAAACGACAGGGTCGAACTCACAACCTTTGGATCCTGTAACACTAGTGGTACACTAGATTGAGAAAATATTAGTGTCTGTATTTTCACCAGAAAATGTGAGAGCATTTTTGCTTAATATCAATAAAATCATTAAATATACTGAAATGAGGCAAACCCTTTAACTAATACACATTTTGTATAGACTTGATCTTACGACTTGGTTTTTTTTTTGTTTTTTGTTTTTTAAAGCAGAACCTACTTTCCCCTTACATTTGACGGATCATTCACTTTAAGACAAATGGAATCGTAATCTTAACCACTACAAAGCGGCCAAAACAGCAGCAATAAACAGCATACAAGGCCCTGACAAACCTGTTAGGATTTCGGGAGGTTTTACGGCAATGAATATTTCACGCAGTTCACACCTCTTTGTAAAAGCTAAAAAGTTTCTCGGAAATTAGAACTAAGGGTATGAAAACTGAATCTTATGTCGCTTCATGTAAGAGAAAAAAAGCTTCTAATCTAGTTTATAGGACTTGACTGACGGTTTTTTTTCTTACTTCCAAAACGTGCCACATTTCCAGGAGTTGATGGCAAGCATGCGCGGATCCATATGGAAAGTCTTCACCCCCCCTCAAAACCCCCCCCCGAGAAAATGCGGATCTGCGCATGCAAAAGAACCTGTCTATATAAGAAGTATAATCCCTTCTTGCTAAATGGAAATGCATTTGTTAGGTATGAAGACAACCAGATCTGTCTACAGCTAATGGTCAATATAATTCCATAAATGTTTAATCGCTTACTTAGGTTTATTTCCCACCGACACCATTTCAGTCATTTTGGGATCTTTTGTCTTATCAGAGGTACATATGTAATATATAACTGTTTAATCACAACAGAGAAAGAGGGGGCGGGGGAGGAGACTAGCCGCCCATTGAAACAATGTTTTTTGTTGTTTTTTGTTTGTTTTTTGTTGTTTTTTTTTTTTTTTTTCACTTAAATATTTCTAGCTCTCTAGTGACTGAATACATTTCTACCGGTTGGCCGGTAAGTCAGTACTTTGCTGATATTAAGAAAACAACAGTTAATTTTACTACAGTCAAATCACAGCTATTCGGAAAAACTGGGGACCAAGTATAAGGCATGGTTTCGAAGACGATCGTTTAGAGAAGAGCCCATCCCATCCAATTTAATGTACGTAGTGCTAGTAAAACATATATCGTTTATGTGCTGTTGTGATATATGAACGTATTTGAAAACGAAATTGATTTCTTTTTATCACTTTATAATTTTTATCTTTTTATGCAATTTATGCATGATTTACAGCGTCGGAAACCTTCGAGCGCATATTCCATTACTCCATACATCGCCCGTGAGATTATTAGTTAGCATTTCTTTATTATCGATTATTTGAAAGGCCGCGCCACTATTCGCAGTCCCACTAGGTTGTGGGGATTTTTGGACCAATAGAAACTCTCGTACTTATGGCACTTAGACAAACTTTTACCAACCCACAGATTTTATATCTCCAACTGAAGAGTGCTCATTTATGTAAGCAACACTTTGACTGGTCGACATACCTCTTATGAATATCCTTATAACGATAAAGTGCTAGCCAAGTATCCCACGGCTGACAGATGTAATAGGCAATCGTGGGTGTCCGACGCTAGCATAAAAAGGGCTACATAAGTAACGTTTATCATCATCATCATCATCATCATCATCATCATCATCATCAATGTTTAAGACTGCAACTAATTTCGATTGATTAGTTTGTTATCTGAATGCATGTTGTCAAATCATTTCTGTACAGTATTATTTCATGGTGTTATCCTCATATCTGTGCCTATGGAAACTTGCAATTGTAATCCCTCTTTTCAAAAAAGGTGACAAACAGAAAGTTGAAAACTACAGACCCGTATCTCTCCTAAGTTGTTGTGGGAAAATATTTGAAAGAATAAAAATTAAGAATATGCATATTTTTTATATATCAAATGACCTATTATATAAGTATCAGTCAGGTTGTTTTTTTTACCTCAACACTCAACAACTTATCAGTTAATAGATGTTTATCACCATATATGTCAAACAATAGATACTAAACAATATGGATATATCATTTTTTGTGACGCTTCAAACAGAAAACAAAGAGTAATTATTCAGTCTGAAGAATCAAACATTCAGTATATAAATGCTGGAGTTCAACAGGGATCTGTTTTGGGACCTCTCTTATTTTTAATCTATATAAATGATATTGCAGAATCTTTATTAAGTTAAATATGTAACTGTTTAGAAAATTAATCATGATCTTTGCAATATTATTAACATGGTCAAAATGGTTAATAATTTTAATGCAAATAAGACAGAAGCATTGTTCTTTACAACAAAAATATGAAACATTACCAAATATCAATTTTGAAAATACTCCGATAAAGTTCGTAAATAATCACAAGCATTTGGGAGTAACTTTATTTCATAACGGTCATTGGGACAATCATCTTAATTCTATTCTTAAGTCAACATCAAAAGTTCTAGGTACATGTATTTTGCGTAAATTGAAATATGTCCTTAGTAGGCAGGCACTTAATTAGATTTATATATATCTTACATTCGTCCTATATTAGAATATTCATTTATCGTTTGGGATGGCTTCTCTTTACAAATGTCTTATTCTCTTGAACTTCTTCAACATGAAGCTGTGTTTCTATAAATACACTTTTTAAAGAATGTGGGTGGGAATCATTAAGTGCAAGAAGATCTTTTAAAAAAAAAGTGTTTTGTATTTAAACTGAATAACAATATAGTTCCATCTTACATTCAAGACTTGATTCCGCCTATTATTGGAAACATTCAAGAATATCCCGTTAGGAATAGCAATGATTATTCGCACACAGGACTGCATTAATGAAGAAATCATGTATGATATCCCATCTTCTATCTCACTATGGAATAATATAAATGAAGATACAAGAAATTCTATAACATTGCAATCGTTTAAAAGTAATCGGCTGAACATAAGTACAAATAACTTTATTGTTCCTTTGTATTACAATCATGGAGAAAGGCTCTGGTCATTAATACACGCGCGGTTGCTAATAAATTTAGTATTTAAATTACTTCACAAAAACCATCTTAAAATTGACCCTCTCTGTAGCACTTGTCATACTATAGAAAATGCAAATCACTTCTTCTTGATTGTCAACGACTTAATTTGCAAAGGAATGTATTACACAACACTTTAAACTATTTTTCCCAATTAATACTAACACTTTATTATTTTGGGGATCCAAACCTATCATTGATAGGTAATAAAAAATGTTGATGTAGTTCATTTATAAATAAAGACAAGAAAAAAGATTAAATTAATTGTTGTCATTGTGATAATGTTATATATCAGGGATAGTCACGTTTAGAGTCATAATCAAAACTACCCCTATCTCTCTCTCTCTCTCTCTCTCTCTCTCAGTTAACTGGAGTTTATACATAGTGTGTTCATAAGGCTTAGTGTTTTCATCAACGTATGCGAGTTGATATACTTTTATTATATGTTCTTGAAATGACTTTTATATCACACCTGTTTGTTAAAATGCACGTCATTACTGTAATATTGGAAATTGTATTAAGATAGGGGAAGGGCCGTAACTAAGTTGGATAGAACTTGTAGCCCGACCCCATTTCAAATATTTTGAAATAAAATATGTTTAAACTAACTAACGTTTATCATTAATAATAATTCCACGTCACATATTGGGATAAATTAAAGCACATAAAAAAGCGGATATAACCGTTGTCTAACTTATCACACAAGTAATAATTATATTCACATCCAACATTTTAAAGTTACTTACTCAATCTGCTATATTTTTATTTCCCCCATTATTATATACATACTGTTATACAAGCAAATTATAAATGTTTAAGGCGGCTGCATTGCTGCTTGAAATCAATGCAAAAATATATTCACACAAATATCACCCAAACATGATGTGAATTAAAAACAAATAAAATGCATCTTAATTGAAATCATGTACCAATTTGATGCCATTTATGATCAGCCTTCCTTTAATCGAAACATATGTCACATATCTAGTACGAATAAAACCATTAAGTATCATCTAAAAGTAAAATTGACAAAACAATCAACCAATTAACAACTGCATCGGCAGTCTCCAGTCCATTTAAAACATTCCGATAATTAATAGGCATTCGCGCTGTTTCAATATATTTTCAAAATGGCATAAGTATTTTTTTTTTATTTTTTTTTTTTTTTTTTTTTTTTTTTTGTAATCGACTTTGAATCGCAGATGTGAAAATCGCAGTAGCCTATCTGTATGGTCAAAGAAAATAATTTAAGATGAGGCCATATTTTCTAATAACATAAATCTGAATGCCATAGGGTGTTATATATAGAATCAAGAACGGACGGGATTGGGACCACAAAAGTATATCGAATAACGCCAGGTATTTGAATAAGGGGCTGTAGGGTAACCCTGTATCTATTTAATTTAAACATTACATCAGATTTTCAGTTTGTAAACAGATTGAGCCTACAAAACAAACATGGGTTGGATAATATCGTGCTGATTGACGCTGATCTTGAGTAATATATGGGACCATCTATTTAACCCAAATGTCATATATACATATGAGAATCTTATCAAATATTCCCACATCATGCAAAATTACTGCTATAAACAATGGTTGAATTATGCCATCAACACACATTTAGGCCACAAAGTTAAGCAAATATCGACATATATCTCATCTTTTAGACCCCCTTTGACACAAAATGGGTTTTGTCTCATCTCTTTCTTTCAAACTATCATCAAACAATGGAACTATTTTCTGTTCCGGAACTAGGTAACGCGGAAGAAGACATACAATGGCAACATATTTCTGACTCATTAGACAGAAAAAAACGCCTTAGATGCGCTAAGCTAAGAACATCTTTTTTTTTTTTAAAATCAGATACAGATTTTTTTTTAATTTTATATCAGTATGAATAAACGTTCTTTATTCTTAAGCGCGGAAGCACATCGATGTTATTTGACGGAAGTATTCTGATACATTCTGGGAGTACCGTATAGATTCCAATGCAGGCGGTGGAGATTCCGCCATAAAAATCAACATACCGCGACATTTATAGTCATTAATAATTAAAGGCCATAGTTTGAATATGAACAAATGAAAATATGTCACCAACTGTCAGTCGATAACAGACCAGTACTGCAGGTAAAAATAAAACATTTTTGTCCATTTCGCGGTATAATAATAGCAGACCGGAGCCGAACGACACATGGTGACAGGTTATATATGGATGTGAGAAGCGTGCGTAGGCGAAAATAAAAGGCTACATGTACCCTGTAGGTCTAGCTGATACAATGAAGCAAATCAAAACGCTGATGGAACATGGTTTTGAAAGCAATGTTGTCGCAGTTATTTTTTATATTATAGTGAGTTTAGTAAACAAACTTACAGTGTTTTAAGCGACGCCAAAAAACTTAATTTTATACACAAATTGTTTTAATGGACTACTTACAATAAGTACATTGTGCATCCTGCAGTTTGTAAGATTTACATAAATATGTGTATCTAAATCAAAAGGAAGCAAATATAAAACATTTTATTTTATTCATGTAAATTGAAACATTATTAAATAAAACAAACACACACACACACACACACACACACACACACATAAAAAAAATAAAAGGAAAGTAAATCAGCAATGAATTGCGATTGCCTCGCTTGTTCATTTATTTTTTTATTGCAGTTTATTAAAAACATGTTACAAACATATTCAATTCAGTTTGACTTCCATAATTCAATCGTATTAGATAAACATAAATATGAACATCATTTAGTCATACGCCAGAAACCATAATTTGGAATTATATTCCCGCGTAGTAAAATGTCAGTGCCTAAATATAGCCCCGAAATATTGTCCAATCAGAATTGTGTGCTACCATAGAAAAGAGTTCCAAGCAACCTTGTCCAAAAATGAAGAAAATTGATCATGTGAGTGAGTACGCAATCAAATGAAACTGAACTGTTTTTAAAATTAAATTCATTAAATCGTTAAAAATAATAAGTTAGAATAATGTTTGTTTTGTAAACACGAGTTTTTTTCCTAGAGTTTAGTAGGAACACACTATGGTTCTAATCTTTGGTTTTGAACACAAATGTGTCACGTACTGACTCCGGTGTGATACTGCAGCGATGTAAAACTTTATTTGATTCATTCAAATATAATCGTGTCTCGAAATTACTTACATGCGTCGACGGGACGTAAAAAAAGTAAATGAACATTGGATCTGCAACGCTTGTTCATCGGCACGTACCTAAGTCGCCAGTATAAATTCTAAATGCGCTATAGACTAGATGCTTTAAAACATTTTGATGAAATCAGTTTCAATGATCTTCGCTACATTATGACTTATATCAAAAGTAAAGAGAGTGAAACACCTAGTATTCAAATCTTTAATAAACGTAAGAATTGCTGGCACTTTTTTGTGACACAATTATTTTTTCTCGAGCGTTTCATATTTTTTTCTCTAAAATGACCAAATCTTATCAAAGCGGATGTTAAGTTCAAAATACACTAGTGTACGAACTCAGTGTTAATCAATGTCCCGAACTTCTGTAACATCCTCATCAATGTCATCCGGCTTGTAGAAATTCCATTACCACCTAGTTGAAACAATTATACACCGAGTCTTGCTGGCCCTAGAGAAAGAATCCAATATACATTGCTTGGCGATTTCTTCGATAATGGTCAATTTATGGACGGATTGGATTATTTCCTGTGAATATGCTACTGGAGTAGAAAGAAACTAGTAGACGAGTTCTCATCGGTGTACAAGGGCCGAATCTGATTTGCAATATTTGTAATTTACAGCCGATAATCACCGCAGAAAGCAACGGGCACCATTGCTGTACTAGGTCATTTCTCAAACCTGTCCTTGCGGAGTTAGGCTCTCCAGCTGATGATACGTGGAAGATATATATTATGTATATGGCGTGGGTTAATCTGGATGTATGGCCTGTATAATCCACAGCGAACTAATGAGCTTTCCTGTAAATATGTAATTCTTTACACTTGATATAGAGGATAATTGGTAATATGTGCATAAATGTAACATTGAGAATCCGAGAGACATTTGTTTCATTGGTTTAGCAGAGCGTCAAATCAGACAATATGTTTCTGTAAGACCATTTTCGATACACTAATGTTTTATGAAAGTGGTTTTGCACAGCTAGAAAGCGGTACGGTAAAATGGTGAATTTTCTATGGGCGAATATCCGAATATCATGAACAATTCAGAAAATATTCATAATCGGTTGTCACGTGCTCAACTGCTTCCTTCGAGACGAAACGCATACTCGAAATCTTTAAAAAGTTCCATGTATAAAACTTCGATAATTCACATTATTTTGTTATTTCACAGGCTGACCCTCAGTTAAACTCATATTTTCCTTAATAGCAGGATATGAAACACGCACCATTTTATTTCTGCAAAATAGCTCATTACATTTCTAAAGCATCTAAAATCGTCTGAAAAACACGAAATAAATATTCGACACTTTTCCAAGATTGTACGTTTTTAAAGTCGTTGAATATACATTTACGTTCTTTCGAAATTTCTTTATTTCTTTATGATGATCCAAGGATTTCGTAATTCCCCTATCCCCTCGAATTATTTTCTGTCAATCTAAGCGAAGAATATCTATAAATAGGTGAAAATTGATGCAAACTGCTCTGAAACGGAAGTTGTGGGTTCGGAAAAAAAACAACCTTAAGAGCATTTTCAATATTTTTCTTTAAAATTAACTTTTCATGGGCACTCAGATGTTATGACCAAAACAACTTACAATCCATTTCCTAAACATCTTGAAAATTATCCTAATCTTCTCAGAGAAGGAAGGGTTGTCATGGAAACCAGAGAATGGAGATGGAAGAAAGGGGATTCAACATCTATTGATAAGAATTCACGAGCCGGATCAGAAGCTATTTATTTTGATATCAGAGAAGAGCGGATAAAATGATATTAATTTTGTCTCATTAGCAGATCGTTGGTGGTTAGATTTTCCGATCATATACGCTAATTCGTGAAATTTGGGACAAATCTATGTCGGTTGTAATTAGATAAGATTAAGATAGTTGTCTGTGACAGTTTTATAAAGGGCGTTTATCAATTTACGTCGAACGTTTAAAGCATATACATCTTGCTAATTGTATAAACTTTCTATGAATAACCCAATACAAAGAGCGCTGTTGTCAAGCAGCAGTTGTCATTGACAACGGATCCGAAGATTGGTAGTTCGATCCCAGCTGGGTGCGAGAATCCTTCAAGAAACCTTCAGGTGCAAAATTCTCATCCAACTCAGAAACTGTCGAGATGGATGTGTGTGTGTGTGTTCGGATAACACCTTGTTACGTGCATGACATTAAACGCCTTACGTCATAAGCCACGCTTACCCCATATCCGTATAATTAGTGAATCAAATCACGAGATAAAAGTAATTGGGAAGAAAGTAAATCAAACACACTGTCCGTGATGCGTTCTTTAATACCCAATGAACTCTTTGTTTTTCTAGAGACAGAGATGGGTCTGACCCGCTATACATTTGGGTATGCTTAACAAAATGAACATTGTTTCCATACCAGCCCCGTATAATAAATACTTGAATGCTTCATAAACTTTTTTTCATTAGAACATAAGTCAAAATTTGCAGAAGAAATATATCTGAAGAATATTAATACAGGTATATATGCACTATTAATAAGCTATTCCTACTGATGACCATCGTCGAATAAGCCATGACTGCTGATTACACCATGGAGAATATCGGAACGAATTAACCGTGGGTATCTGACGATGGATGGGGACAAGCATTTTTTATATTTTTTTCGGCGTAAAGCACGTGTCCAATCTTCGATAGGGATTAGTATGATTTTGGGAAAAACGTGTTTCCCAGTCGACGTAGATATGAACTACTCAAAGTCTGCTAAGCACAAATCGTATACTCAGCAAAAAGTATACATGCAAGTATCATTTTTGAACTAATATTTTTGTTATTTTAAAGGTTATGAATCTTTAGATGAGTGGATGTAAATTAATGATTTTGTGAACTTTTTTAAGTTTTGATTTATTTTTTGTTGTTGTTTTGAAAAAAAAAATTTTGCATTAAGGGCGTATCTGACAGTTTGCTACATTTTCTATTATAGTAAAAGAAGGAAAATTTAAATTGTTATATAGATTTTTTTAAAACTTTGCATGATTATAGAGATTTATAAAAGAAACAATTTTAAGGAAAAATGGTGGGTCACTGTCCTACTTTTTGAATTATCTGCCCCTGAATGTGTTATCTTTGCACTTTTAGGTCATATTCAAGGGCAGATAACTCAAAAAAATCTTACTGATACCAGTATTTCCGTGGAAATTTTGGACATAGAAAAGTTCATTGCTGTAAAATGATTTTAGCTTCATAAATGTATATGTTTTTTAGATTGTGCAAAAGGAAACACGATTGAGTCTTGTTTATGTTTTAGCAGACAAGCTCGATTTCAAAAGATTGCAATCGCAGATTTGATTTTGAAGATATATACACAATGCACATGTTTAATCTTCGGGTTTTTTGTTTGTTGGTTGTTTTTTCCCATTACACTGTACATGTATATTGAACATAAACATAGTAGAGGAGAACCAAAAAAATCGCTTATATCTTTGATAAACAAGAGTCAAATGAAAATAAAGGCACACAATCGGAGTATGTGGTTCTAGCGCCAGTGTGTATATGACATCATAAATATTCCTTTCTTTTACGCAAAAAAATCATCTTATTCGAGTACTTGCTGCTATCTTGGTTGTCGCTGGGAAGATATTTGACGAATTTCATCGCGGCAATGTTCAGTTTGAAGCCCAAAATTTCTATTTTGAAACCACGAAGACGACATAGAAACGAATGAACCAACATAACTCGGTCGATAAGCGGAAGCTGCAGGTGTTTAAGATTTTATAATCCTTATTTAATGTTTTTCTATATGCAAATTTATAAAAAGAAATTCATTATTACATGTTTCCGTTACCTTGATCTACCATTCGTTGGTAATCAAAGTCTGTTAGGTCACTTGAGAGGCTTTTCCACAACCGACTTTAACCCTTTCCCTCATATAGACTCATTTTGACGCACTCAGTAGGTATCACATAAAGCCTGATCTGCAGAAAACCACAGTTAAACCTTACTAAATTTAATTACAAAAATCCTCATTTCCAGACCCATGAGGAGCAGCGAACAGCATAAAACCTGATCAGCCTGCGAGTTACTCGCAGGCTGATCTGGTTTTATGCTGTTCGCATAGGTCTTTTCATGGTGTCCTCTATGAGGGAAAGGGTTGAATATAAGGGTTTATGATGACCCTATAACGTTATACCTAAATCTAGAGAGAGATCAATATTTTGCTCAGAAATCGCGTCTCTCGTATATCTAATTAGTCTATAAACCTTGGCTCATATGAATAGCCTTGTTCATGACCCTCTCTGACGTCATAGGCAATTTTAATAAGGAATCATCTCTGATAAGGCATTGATAACCCGACATATTTAAACTACTTTTCATCGTATGTAGTTGATGGTAAAAATAAAATATGTTTGTCCATGTTTTTGGAAATAAAATTCAATCATACTCACGGACTCAACATAAAACTATAACCCACGAAGTGGAAACATACTGTTGGAGCATCAAATATAGAAATCCTGAAACTCATGGTAAAGATACTGGAATCATTCTTCAAACTCCACTTTGTATAGTTTCGATCACTCCTAAGTATGATCGCCATATCTGTAAATCAAAATGTTATTTTCGCGCTCGAATCGAATCAGCTGTCTATCGCAAATGGTTTATTCCTGTTCTAGATTCGGGGACTTTCCGAAGTAACTGTACATGACCAAACTGAAATTAGAATTAACAAGACAGGATGTCCTCGTCCCGTTTCACTTGGACCTAATTTGCAAATGCCTACTAAATCAGGTTTGATTAACAAAAGAATGGTACGATAGGAGGAGTAATGTATTTCGGAACCCATGATGTCACACAACTCATTTGTTTGTATGGAACCCACTCATGATCCCGCTGAACCAGGGGTTACCGGCACGTTTACGATTGGGAGAAATCTGTAATATATGAATGAAAACATTAAGTCATGTTTTATGAGGGACAATTTTGGTTACTTGTTAGTACTAATTTGTTATTTGTTACTAGCTACTATATTGCTTGATCATTTTGTACATCAACAGTCAAGACGGGATGTGATTGCCTTTTATCTTTTTCAAAGTATGTCAATATTATGTTTATCTTATTGCTATACAATTTTTCATGTAAAGAAAGTTTCTTGGTTTTAAGTAAGAAAGAAAAAAAAACATTTTCTATATTTGTCATCTTAATCAAAATGTTTGGTATTTAATATTGTATTTTAAATCTGTAAAGTAATAACATATAATATTTATTTTTTTCAGTCCATTTATCTTTCCATTTATCTAACATATCTTTCTATCATATTTCTATTTCACAATACAATCAGTTATTAACATTATATCTTAACCTAGGCGTAACACTTTAGAAATACGCCGAAGCAGGAGATCCCTTTCATCTAATGAGCCTCATGTTCAACCACGGACTTCATTACACGGAGATAGCGTGCTCATAATTCCTGGTTAACCGTCAATCAACGTCATCTATAACGTTAACCAACCTCAACAATGACATCCTCCCCAAGGCTTCATTAATTAGATTCAAAGAGGTCAGCTACCTATTTATCATTTATCGGACCATTTTTATCAGTTTAAATGAGCTAAATGATGAAAATTATCGCATCGACGCATCGTTCCGACGGAAGAGCTATACATTCGATTGGTTTCTTACATTGTGTTTATATATAACGAGAGCTTTCACAGAAATTCAAAATTACATGCATGAGAGAGAGAGAGAGAGAGAGAGAGAGAGGCTATACTTTTTCATCAAGGAATTGTTAGTATATCTTTAGCATTTGCATTTGAACTTCCGGTGAGTTTATATCATTGCTTTACTCAGTGATGAAAGTTACAAGGTTTTTTTTTTTTTCTTTTTTTTTTCTTTTTTTTTTCTTTTTCTTTTTTTTCCCGCAAAACTAGAATATAACACATTACCATACCATCCCACTTATAAGGAACTTTCAACACGGATAACTTTCTTAACGTTACACAGTTTGTGGAAAAAAATACTTCCTTCATTTATCAACTTTTTTGCATCCCTGTCTTTTAAAATCAGATTCATTTATACCTACAGCCTCATTATCACGTACGAACTTATTCAACATAAATATCCATGAACTCCTAGAATATCTAATGTTTCAACCCATAAATGACACGAACCATTGTGCTGAGCATCAAATGTAGAAATAATGCCAAACGATACCCCAAAACCGTGATTTAACATTTTATAAGTAAAAAGATGTGTTGTCATAGGAACGAATATACTTTTCTGTAAAAAGTAAATCGCAATATTCTGTAACTTTTTAGTTTAACTTTTGATAAATTCAGTGTTTTAGATCACGTGTCTCGATAAGAAAACAAATATCATATCCCTTGAAACAGACCTACAGGAATCGAAGACAAATGTCTCCTACTATCTCATATAAATACTTCCAATTTGGCGAGAAGAGAAGCTAAAAACATGAATTCCAAAACGGATAATTTAAACGAAAATAAAATGGGGAAAAACTTAATCCGTTCCTTAAATAACGACAAGAGCGATGGCAGTGCTATAATAGAAAAATAAGTTTGAGTGTGCAGTCAAATATTTTTGTTTGTTTACTCACACTTACATAGACTGAGTTTTGTTTTTATCATTTCGACAAATCTGAAACAAAGTGCATTTGGAACTATCAGTACACATCGATAACAATCGTTTGTTTACGTTTAGTTTCCCACCAACAGTATTTCAGTCATTAGATTATTTTGTCTTCACGATATCAGAATTACCAGCATAATATTCTGATAGTAAAACTGGTGCTTTCCTTAACTATTTAAGTACGTTGCAGTCAGGGATCGAACACTCGACTTCCGGTTAAAGGATGGACGCTCTAGTCATTCGGAAGTTAAGACTGACCATATTCAAAACCACATTTATTACGCAAGGAACTTGTGTAGGTGCTGATTCACAATTATCTAGCAAGAAAAATACAATGAACGTAACTGCAAATTAAATTATTTCTTTATTTAAGTCTAATGGCAACAATTAGATCACATAAAACAGGAAGGCTATGCAATGTCTTGTTTCTTAATGATCTTCTTTTACTAGAATGTTGGCGTTCGCGTGGGACTGAAATTAAAAGAGAGAGGAGTGGGGATGTAACTGTTCAAGTATAATTAGCCTTTACTATTCTAAATTTCTTAATTGGACTTGTACTTTCATCATTTTGGACTGTACCATTATTTCCTATGAGGATGTTTGCTAGAAAATTAACTGAATAGCGAAAATGCAGACCATGAACAGACTGCACGAATGATCTAAGACCATGATCAGAATGCACGAATGCCAACAGCATCGTAAGGGTTAAAGAACAATGACTTGTGACATATCTCCACCATCACGTGGGTGCAAGTAAATTATTATATACAAGGAATATATGTAATTTTAAATTCAACTTTTGCGTTTTGCTTTTGTTTTATTCTTTATCAGATTTATGACTTTATATATGATTAACATGAAGAACTTGCACTGAGAAATATAATGAACTTAATATTTTATACGAAGAAACACTTATATGCCTGTACAGTTGTTATAGAATATACCTTCAATGTGACTTAATCTACCATGTAAGACACGTTCAGTTATACATTTGAAATGATATTTTATGACCTTTATCACACAACACAGTAACTTGTGGCCAAAGATAACCCATAAATTCTACATGTGACATATGTTGACATAGATTTACCGCGATATTTATCGATCATATCGGTTATAAGCAGCGCTGGGTATCGATCACGACACGCTAGCATTGTTACCCATAGCTAGCTTTATGCCAATAATGTGACTTCTTCCGGTACGATTTAACGCTAGGCAATTAAGTTCGCCACGCAGGATCTAATCTATCGATCTTAGCCAAACTTTTTGAATAGAATATTACAATCTTTATGGACAAGTGCATACGACACCCACAACATTGGTAGGAAGTGAACTTCCCTAATTAAAGATAATTGTTTGGCTTGTTCATATTTATTTCTCCTTTTTATAAATTGGTTTTGGCATTTAAGTTCCAAATGCAAACCTTTTATACATTTTTTAATCGAAGTGGAATATGGACAAGTGCATACGACACCCACAACATTGGTAGGAAGTGAACTTCCCTAATTAAAGATAATTGTTTGGCTTGTTCATATTTATTTCTCCTTTTTATAAATTGGTTTTGGCATTTAAGTTCCAAATGCAAACCTTTTATACATTTTTTAATCGAAGTGGAATATTACACGGTTGTGCTGATTCATTCACATTGATAATAATTGAAATAAAACCTTCGTCGGAAACCCACGAATGACTTATTCCGGAACTCTCCAGACAATTGTCATGTCGATACGGATTTATGTCGATGAAACAAAACTGGTGGTATCAAACTAAGTAATCGTCATATTAATTTACATTTCAATTTATGATAATGCATTACTTCACTTCACATGCTAAGTTGACTAAATATGTTTCCCTCATTTTCATTATAACTCTGAAGGATCACAGACTGCCTCATGAATTCGTGCTCCTTAATACGCATCTCTTTAAAGTTATAAATTAATTGCACGGTGTTGAAAATGAATTGCTTATATATAGTCTACATATATTTGATCAAGTGTTTTTTTGTTTTTTGTTGTTTTGTTTTTTGTTGTTGTTATTTATTGGGTTTAACGTCCCACCGATAGCATATCAGTCATTTTGAGACGATGTCAACTTGAGACAGATATAGTGCTGCCACACCGCATGATCACGCCGTAGACATGTGACCTGATACCACACTCAGTCACATTATCCTGACACCGGGGCCAACCAGTCTTGGGACAACCCTTATATGGTGAGCGCCAAGCAAGGGAGATCTACCAGTATCATTTTTACGACTTTGGTATGTCGCAGCCGGGGATCGAACCCACGACTTTCTGATTCCGGGATTGATCAAGTGTAACCTTCCAAATTTAAAAAAATGTTAAAAGTATTAAGATTGTGAATAGAAGGGATTTGTAGAGGTTTAGATTTTTCGGTCCTTTTCATTGGTTTTGAAATTGCTTTTGCCTTTTATATTTAAAATCATAGCACGGTTAACTTATTAATTTTACTGCTGCATGTCATGATCAAATATGTATAACAGGAAAAAGAAAATCTTAAATTCATACCTTAAATAAATAATATATAACAGCTTATATCATGATGCAATCAACCAATTCAATATTAACGCGGTAGATTTTTCACAACACTGAAATATGAATACCTTTAACCGTTGTGTGCCGTCCTTCTCATTTTGAAAAACAAACAAACAGATAAACAAACAACTTCATCATACCTCATGTTGAAACTTTACGTTATTAAACGAGATATATTCATATGTTTTAAATACCAACGCCCCATGCATCTATTACAGAATTCTGATTGACATTTCAAGGCAAGAAAGATCAAGCGGGTATTCAATTTAGTGTGAAATGTAAGATCACTATGTATGTCACGTCCTTATTTTCACGACTGACAAGCCAGTCGTATTCATTTTCATGTTCTATGATAACGAATCAGCACGACCTTACTCTAAATAGACAAAGAGGAAACGTTCACCATTAAGAAAATGGTCACATTTTATATTGCATGATGCATGATATCATTTATCATTAATGGGTATATCTCAGATCCGTTTACCAAAAGTAAAATAAGACATAAGACAGTTCTCCTTCTTAAAGCCACAAACATGTCAAGGTCAGTCAACTTTCGTTATCTTCAATCCTCTTTTCTCCGTCTTTCGAAACCATACAATTTACAATGCGTTACAAGCTCCTTGATTCAGATAACTGACATGGTTTCACCGGAAGCAGATAAGGCAGATAAAAGCTATTTTTAATGTCTGCTGTGCAATTAGTAAACCTTGGGGTATTCTAATCTCCTTCAGAACATTTTGGTTCTATTAATTTTGGCTGGCTAATTTCTTTAACACTTTTTACTCTCTGTCTGCAAGAAACAAAGCACCTCCGATGGCTACAGAAATGCACCTGAATGATTCCATAGCTAAAAGAAACAGACGATGACTGGAAAATTTCGACACCATGAATTTGTTCTATTTCATTTATTTTTACTTATATAGTTAGTTATTTCATTATTTGAACTTATTATCCAGGTTACTGCATTGAAAGATTGCAGTCACCGTGGTCTCTCCGTAACTTTTTTTTAACGATTGCCGTTGGATTCATGTTGTGCATTATTTCTCAGAAATCTTTTCCCGCTGGACCACAAATTGAATTCTTGCAGGAACGATTAACGTGCTTCATTAATTGACCAAGAAGGTCGTTAATCGACCAAGAAGATTCGGTGGTTGAAACAAATTAATTCCAAATAACGTAATACAATTTAGCACCAATCAAAATTCAAATGAAATTCGAAGGTGTTACGGTTATTCTTCAAGGCTGTTAAAACTTGATTTATTTTTCACGTATTTTTGTTAGTTTGCTATTCTCTGTGCAGAATTTAAATGCATTTATTATTACGTAATCATTCATGCACTCAAATGCACCTAATTCAATATCGGGGTCATTCTCAAACGGTTGCATGATGACGTAGCGCTTCCGAAAAAAAAAAATGACATGCAAGTAACTCGTTTCACTGTATTTAATTCAAAGTGATATTACAATTAACCGAGTTATTTCTGGAACATTTTGTTTGGTTTAAATTGAAGTCATATACATAAAATTCACACGTGCTTGTAGTTATGAAAGGAGCGAAACAAATCTGAAATACTGTTTGACAGTGTTAAAAGTGTTGAAATACAGGTCAGCGGGGACTCCACTGCTGTTCAAAATGTGTTCCATCCTTTGCTGCCTACTGTTGCTGTTGTTATTGTTGTCTTTTGTGTATTTCTTTTGATTTATATACCCTTTGCTACAAATTATTATTTTCAGCAAAACAAAAAACAAAAAAAAAAAATGTATCACCTCCTTGATTTACAAGCATATTGATGCACAGGTTTGCATTATTTTTTAAGAACGCTGAGTGATAGAAACCAATTATCTTTTATGTATATTTTGTTCTGTTCTGTATATAAAAACGCTCTAAGTTAACATGATCATTTATCAGACTTTAACATACTCATGTGTCAATATGCTTTAAAATAGGGAAAGTCGTGTGAGTTTTAAGCTGTTTGTGCCAGTATGTAGCTGTTTATGTTCTTATTAAGCTGTTGTTCTTGTTGGTGAACAGAAAAATAAATTCTTATATTAGGTAGAAACGCTTTCCATTCAATCCTGGTTAGCGAAATATTCATGTACATGACTAAATGGAACATGATATATTAAAAATATTTGCATAGAAATTAAGTATTTGTGTATGTTTATAAGATAAACAAGGACTACGATTTTCGCCCCCATGCAAGTGTATGAAAACATTACTTATCGTTATGTGTGGTTTGTACATCCATCCCTCGCTGTTTCCTGGGCCGGACTTTGCAGTCAACCTAAGTTTTCAACCTATAGCAGGTTTGCAGCGCAGTTCTGTTCATACGAACGATAATAAAAAAAAATGCTTTTGACGCCGCCTAAGCAAACCTGTTCTGGTAGCGGGGATTTTATTATTGGTTCCGATATGCAGAAAATAACAAAGACATTGTTACTTTGAACACCGTTTTAGCAGAATTGTATTAAATTATTCGATATTTAGGTTGTTTTTGTGTTGCAATGGCCTTTATATATTAGTGATTAACCTCACATTTGATCTAGCGTCGTTTCACTTCATTAACGAATCCGGGCGTAAAGTACCAGCCAAATTTCATACAAATGTGGGAAATGAAAATCGATTTTGAAAAAAAAACGCAATGTGACATTGTAATAGGGGATTGACAGAGAGCACGCGTCAGAAATTGTGTAGGTGGAGAGAAAATTAAGAAGTACACGGTACAGGAAAAGTTATTATACTGGAACCGTTCAATTGTTTTCTCTCTCACGTTAATTCTCCCGGGAGTTCTAATGGATTTTTAGCGTTGATGACGTGGCTTGAGAACCCGCGCGCTCTGCGTTGCTTTGCTATTGGCACTATGTCAGCGTTTCATAACCGCTAGTGACAACGAATGGTCTTCTCTTGTACGGTAGTATTTAGAGATTGCTGCAGTAAACGGTGGTTTAGTAAACACATCCTCAGTGTCGTAAACGGGTGTATTGGGGATAGGGGAAACTAACACACAGTTGGGGACATGGTGACAAACTGCATCGGCTGCCTAGAATTCTGGATATGCTCTTTAAGGTGTGTAAATCAGTATTGTTATTTATTGATTTTTTTAAGGTTTGTGTCTTTTTAAAACGGAGTTTTTCATTGCATTATGTATTAATATTTCATTTACTCAGAAAGCGACACGTGTAAAAAATAACCAATAGGCTTTAAATTATGAGATACATATGTACGAGTGTAAAGACTCTACAGGTTCTTAACATAAGGTATAACAAAGAAAATTGGTTTTAGCAAATAAAGAGATGTACAAATTTGCAAATGCTCCATGCCATACTTTTCATAGAATCATGAGTGTGATTATTTTTCTCATTCGAGTTACATTGCCTTTAATGCCGATTTCTCTCTCTCTCTCTCTCTCTTTAGTTCTCAAATATGTACTGTATAAAGATACATTTCTTAATTTTCATAATTAAAACATTTTTATACTACACGATGAACATATCATATCAGGAGGGAGGGCCCATATCACTTAATTGGTACGGAAAATAAAACTCTTGTATAGTAAGCGTAAATATCCTAATGTAAGATAATACGTTTCCTGTGTGTTTTTTTCCTCCAAAAAGTGTTGATAGGATCACATTATTTATGTTTTATTGAACCATTAATAAATTGATATACACTTTATGAAACAACATTCCTACCACTTTGATCAAAATTCAGTGAAAGGGTCCCTATCCCGTCAATTTACACGCAATACTCTAAATATATATATATATATATATATATATATATATATATACACACACGAGAGACTTATGATGAGTATTGTGACAGAAAGCAATATACCAAAATAGATATTGTTTCAGTATTGATATATGTTTCTCTGAACATATGTTTTGTGTTCATTAATTACATACACATGTTTGTCGTAAGCGTTTAATCTAAATATATACAATATACACACATGTCTGCCAAATCACTTATGTATTGACTGGATAACGAACACAAATACAGCGAAAACAAATGAATACATGAATAAACAAAGAGGATGAATAAATTTATTTTTACATGTTCCAACACCTCAATCATCATCATCATCATCATCATACCATCGTCTTGTTATTATTATTGTTACTATCTTTAAGGGGGGTTGCATTAAGTGGTGTAGTTTTTGTTCGTTTTCTTTTGATTCATAAAATCGGTATAAATGTCTAAATACATCATACAAATATATGCGTTATTAATGATAAGCTGTCCCTTCCTTTTTCAGTTATCTTACATATATATCTTTGACTCACCATTGAAATTTATACGTAAAATCATATCAAGACCTTACAGAATGATAGATAAAAATCATCCCATTCAGTGAAAATAAAATGACCAACGAGACTTTATACTTCTCGCAACATTTAGCATGTTGCTAGAAAGTTTGGTTTCCTCCCCGCAGGATAAAACATTTCAAATTCCCGCACGGTTTGCCTGACAGTCACTGTGGTTCCCGGCTTATGAAAAAGCTGTAGATGTACGTTTACTGTTCGTAATATTTAACTCATACTTAATTCTCGCAAAGATTTCTCTAGATTTGTCCTTGTATAACTGAAATGTCTAGTGTGAGAAAAAAAAAGGGGGATTATCTTAAGATAATAGTGGGGGAAAAGAGAGTAAGATGTCGACATAGGTACCACAGAGAAGAACTTGCGATCTTTAAAGTTACAAATACAAAACAATCCCACTGAGGATTCTACAGGATTTCTCAAAGTCTGCTTCTTAGTAATATCTGTGCTTTTTATGAGTCGCAAGACTCTTTTACAATCGATATAGGCCTTGATACATTCATAATAGTACATGTATTTATTTTTGTGTATTTGACTATATATTTCCATGTGGATTTTCAACTTTGTACGCTCTATTCCTTTAACCCTTTCCCTCATAGAGGACACCATGAAAAGACCTATGCGAACAGCATAAAACCAGATCAGCCTGCGAGTAACTCGCAGGCTGATCAGGTTTTATGCTGTTCGCTGCTCCTCAGTGGTCTGGAAATGAGGATTTTGTAATTAAATTTGGTAAGGTTTAACTGTGGTTTTCTGCAGATCAGGCTTTATGTGGTACCTATTGAGTGCGTCAAAATGAGTCTATATGAGGGAAAGGGTTAATCATCATTATCATCATCACCACCACCACAACCATCATCAACAGCGTTTTTCGAATACGAGTATAATATAATGCCTCATCTATTTTCGGATTACCTTAATTACTTCGTATTTGAATTCCAAATAACTGCAAATAAGAGCCAATGTTGAAGTAAGAGCACAATAGACATTGCTTATCAGGTCAATCAATGTGTTTCAGATTACATCAGTTGAAACATTTTCCCAATTAGACCATACTTCATGAATGTTAATGGTGATTTGTTCCAAATAACCCTGAAGCCATGGGGGAATATGTGTACAGTATATGCAAGATACAGCTGTAAACGTTGCAACCGTAGGTTTTAGATAAAGTACTTAGCAATTAAACTGGTTAGTATTTTTAAAAGCTTCAGATGCAGTACTTAACAAAAAAAACTATTACTGTAAACGTTCAGATGCAGTATTCAACAACTAAAAAATATAAATTAGAAGTACTAAGTAAAATTTAATTCTTAGCAAAACAACTGTGTTGCATTTAAAGATTAAGTTCTGCACTTGGCAATTAAACCGCATTACCGTAGAAAGCTTGGTAATGTAACAATTAACTGTAAGAGTTTTACATTTTGTACTTAGCAATATAACTGTAACATTAAGGACGCTACTCTTAACATGAAATGTAAATATTTTAGATGCGGTGTTTAACAAGTAAACTGTAATTTGTATTTCCAAATAAATACACTTTGTCTAGCGCTATCTTCAACACACAGGGTACGTCGAGTCATAATCAAGATCAAAAATGAACTTGTTGCTGATTCCGTATATCCCAGTGTAGTCAAATATATCATATTTATTTCAAATTTCATGAGACAAACATGGTTCAATGAATTTAAACAAACAATTTATGCACATGTGCAAATACAAAAGATTGACTGATTTCCCATGGTGCACATTTCAAACTTGACGCTTATTTATATTTCACCGGTAAAGCTTTGATGTATACAGAACAAGTATTTAATGGTCTTCCTGGCTAAATATTTTAATATTTGAAGGACAAAATCTACTTCCTTTCTCATATGAAACGTGTTTATGATCTTCTACGTAAAATTTACCAAGCTATCTTCTATTTTCAGATATTTAAAACGCGATATTTTTCTTTTAAAATGTATCGTAGTAAATTCGTTCGCAGATTGCTGTAACTTCTGATCATGTATGTTAAGGCATCAGTTTGTTCCCAAAATGGTTCTATATCAAAATTAAGTAAACTTCAAAGAGATTGAATGCTACTCTCTATAAATATTAAACGATATTTTTATCTCTCGGGGCTGTCTCAAAGTCTTGGCTAGAATATACTGGATCGCACAAATATTCTGGCTTGACTTGACTTGACTATTTGAGTTTACCGTCGCTTCGACAGTATTTCAGTCATATAGCGACGTCCAGCTAATTACAGGTGGAGGAAGACCCCGAGTTCACGAAGGCATCCGGGTAGAACCACCGACCTACCGCAAGCCAGCTGAAAGGATTCCTCACTTGAAAATCCGAATGACTCTGCCGGGATTCGAACCCACGTGGTGAGGGACTGAGTGAGTGTTAAAGTCAGCGACTTTACCCTCTTGGCCACGGAGGCCCCCCATTTTAGATAGAAGAGAAGCGTTAAAGGTATGCCTTTACTTACTTGGGGTATTTGACGTACAACGATCAAATAAAATATTGTATCATTATGTACTAATAAAATGTAGCGGCATTGGCGGTCGTGTGATTGGAGCGTCCACCAAGGAATCGGGAGGTCATCGATTCGATCTCCGGTCTCGACATACCAAAGTCGTAAAAAAAATGCACTGGTTTAGCCCCCTGGCTTGGTGCTCCGCATATAAGGGTTGGTCATGAACTGGTTTGTCTGGTTTAAAGATAATGTGACTGAGTTTGGTATCATGCCACTCGTCTACGGCACCATAGCGCATTGTGGCAGCACTATATCTGTCTCATATAGACAAAGTCATGACTCAAATGTCTGAAATACTATCGGTGGACACTAGAAAAAATATACCTCAAAAATAATACAACGTGCATTATATGTCAATACTCTTTCTAAATTATCTTTCCGCTTCCTTTCCATCCTTTTGTCATTATTATCATCGTTGCTATTATCAAGATATCTACATTAACGTGTTATCATGGTACACTGACATTTTCACTATAAACATAAAAGTCTCCATGTCCTTGAGTGTGTGCTCTGCGGTATCATTATAGAACAACAGCTTGTCCCACATTGGCATTTCAACAGCTGATTATTCCATGGCATTGAGTTGGCGGTGCAGAGTAATTACCGTTTTTTTGTCAAATTGTTTTTTAACCTGTACTTCATTGGCTAAATATGTCGATGTACATCGTCAGATTCACACGTCCGATCGATCGATATCATGAAGAGAAACGGATAAAAAAATCCACCGGAGGTTTCCGACGGTGGTTGACGGGATGTTAAATCCAACGTGTCAAAGAAAGCAAGTTATTTACAAACTGACTAACATTTTTTGTGATAAAAATAAAAGATTTCTGATACCTTATAAGATTTGTGGAATGCGCTCGTATTAATACGTAGAACTGATGTTTTCCTAACTAATAACAATTAAATGTTATATCACTAAAAATTAAATACGATGAAGGTAGACATACAGGGTAGACATATGTTAGACAGTGTTGATGGTAATCTAGTTATAAACAAAAATCAGGGAATTGGAAGTTTCCGAAGTGTTTAACTGGTAAATATATAAAGAAGAGAAGGTTCATGAAGCGTGTGATTGATTAATAATTCAAGAATATAATCTGTCATAAGTCATACAATAGTAGATCGATATACAATGATAGATCGACAAATAAAATAAAAAAATAAAAACAAACATGTATAGACAGTTCAAATGCATACAAAGGACACTTCTTGCTTGTGTAGCATGGATTTTAATTCATTTATCAATGTTTTACTCCAAGAAGTGTGTGTGTGTGTGGGGGGGGGGGGGGGTGATTGTAATTGAAATCTTTCAAAAACAGATATATGAACGAATATTACACCTCGTGATAACATGCTCTTGTAGAAGA
>CM037779.1:35336969-35386969 GCA_021229015.1 Solen grandis | reverse complement strand
ACACTGTCCTTTTGTGTCCTCACATCACAATCTGTGACACTGTTAAAAAAAAACAAAAAAAAAAACGTTGAGTAAAGTTGCCGTAGTAGGGGTATTAATCAACTCAGCGATAGCCCTAGATGTTCTTGATTTGTTAAGTACATCTAATTTTACTGTCATCTGACCATTAACCATATTAGTAAAGCATTATGGGGAAAATATTTTCCTCAAGTTATTGAAAATTTTCTCCTTTTCTATAATCAATACGAGTATGAGCTTTACAGATAGAGAAAGTAGCAACTTTGTTGTAAATAAATGATCTGTGTGTTCCAGGGAAGGATATTCCCCTGCCCAAGTTTCACAAAGTCGTGCAGGGAGACCAAGGTAAGGCACCATTGATCAATTTTGAATGGTATTTACACTGCATGTAATCTGACATGCTTCTGAATGATATATTGCTTTTCTTATGCTGTTGACGCTTACATGCAACCTTTGTATGTGTATAATGGTGTAAAATTGTTGTGGGAGTGACAATCTTGTTATATTGCCAGGATTCTGGGCTTATGTAGGTGGGTTAATGCGATGAAAGAGCTTCTATTGGATTGATTCTTAGGTTCTGATATTGTTGAGATAATGAGCAGAACAGACTATATCAAGGGTTTCTTTCCATAGAAATATATAACACACTTTAGGATGGGGAAATGTGAAACAAATCTATAATGGGATGGTCCTGTTGTTTTATGTATCTAGTATAGGCAGGGTACTTAATCCCAGTAAACTGTCCCCAGTGGCCAAATGGTTAGAGTATCAGTCTGCACAGTTGTAGTTGTGGGTTTGATCCCCAGTCACGACTGGTTGGCACAGTGTCTGGATAATGTGATTGAGTGTGTGATCATGCCACGGTGTAATACTGCAGTGTGGCGGCGCTATTTCTGCCCTAAGTAGACATAGTCACTAAATGACTGAAATACTGTTGGTGAGACATTAAACCCATCAAAACAAACTTCCCAGTGAATAAGGCATACATCACAAAAATTGTAATCATGACCAATTACTGACATTATAAGCTTAGGGCCTAAAAATGCATTCTGTTCTTGTTTTGATCAATCAGTTATGATAAAATGAGCGACTTTGTCAATCTTATGACATTTAGATCTTTCCTGTCATAAAAGATTTAATTATTTTATTGGGGGCCATATTATATCAAGAAAAAACATTCTGATGGACAATTGTTGAATAAGAAAGTGCTATCTAGGGAAGAGTTGTTTGATGCTTGCCTACTATTGTTTTACTTATCTTACTGGTTTATCCCTTTCCCTCATAGAGGACACCATGAAAAGACCTATGCGAACAGCATAAAACCAGATCAGCCTGCGAGTAACTCGCAGGCTGATCAGGTTTTATGCTGTTCGCTGCTCCTCAGTGGTCTGGAAATTAGGATTTTGTAATTAAATTTGGTAAGGTTTAACTGTGGTTTTCTGCAGATCAGGCTTTATGTGATACCTACTGAGTGCGTCAAAATGAGTATATATGAGGGAAAGGGTTATATTATTAATGAGGCACTTGTTGTTGCAACAATTACAGGCACTGCAACCTACCAGCAGCCGGTCAGTGTGGCAGATAGTGCTAACATCGCAGAGAGGTAAGTGTATTTGACGACATTGGAAGTTACCAATGTATATAGAAATGTTCTAATTGACTCATAAGATAGGTATGATTGGATATTACACAAGATCAGTGGTTGACCTGATATACTCAAAATAGTTCATGGGTTTGTATAAGATTTTGCTTTTGAGAAGTTGACCTAGTCATGTAAAGAAAACAGTCCCCTGGCATGGAGAAATGTAAGTTCAGATATGAGTTTTTACTCTGACTTTCAAGGTGAAAACTTAAACTCATGATGAATACAAAGGTTGATCTAGATAAATCTTAAGTAAATCACTTTCATCTCTAACTTTAGAAATATTGTCAAACCTTAGAATATAAAATGGTAAAGCCTTACGTGACACAGAAACATCATCTGATGGCCATATCTTTTCACTATTTAATTTGGATATAAAAACGCTCTTTACAGAAGCATGTTCATTCTATAATATATCAGACTTCACATTACTGTATATCTATTTAAGACAACAACAAGGCCAGTTACCACCCCCGCCAACATCAGCCAAGAAGTCCCATGGTCGGAACCTGTCTGGCCAGTTCCGGGGCCTCAGTGTGGACACCAATCCTGTCCAGCCTATACCACAACAGGTAGGAGCTTCTTTTGTTGATACAAGATGATTTTCATTCATGTTGAAAATTTAATTTTTGTGTCGCCTGCATAGCATGGCAGACACATAGGGATCACTTTGTCCGTCGTCGTCGTCGTCGTCGGCGGCGGCGTCACACTTTCTTGTCCGGAGCATAACTCGAAAAGTATTTGAGGTATCACCTTGAAACTTAAAACATGGATAGATCACATTGAGGTGGAGTGCAGTGCACAAGAATGATAACTCTGACTTTCGTATTTTCTGAGTTATTACCCTTTGTTGATTCTGAGATTTTATTTTTGTCCGGACCATAACTCAAAAAGTATTTGAGGTATCACCTTGAAACTTAAAACATGGATAGATCACATGGATTTGTAGTGCAGTGCATAAGAATGATAACTCTGTTTTATTTTCTGAGTTATTTCCCTTTGTTGATTTTCAGACTTAATTTTTGTCTGGGGCATAACCGAAAGTATTTGAGGTTTATATAATTTCCTTGAGTTATTGCCCTTTGTTGATACTCAGACTTCATTTTTGTCTGGAGCATAACACGAAAAGTATTTGAGGTATTACTTTGAAACCTCACAGGTGGAAAGATCTCATGGAGTGCATTGTGCAAGAATGATAACTGTTGTATTTTTGGAGTAATTTCCCTTTGTTTATTTTTTTGGATTTAATTCTTGTGTGGTGCATAACTTGTAAAGTGTTGCCTTAAACATTTATAGTAGATAGATCTCATTGGTCTGAGTGCAGTACACAAGAATGATAACTCAATAATGATAATGATGACTACAAACTTGCAACATATATATAATTAACGTCATAAGTGCTTAATGACGTCATAATTTTTCTTACAGTTAATGTTTTGAATTCATAGTCATTCTGACACTCCTCTGATGAAGACTGTATAGTCAAAAGTGCTCGGGAAAATTATTACATATTGCACTGTTTGAATATTTTATTCCCCCCCCCCCCCAAAAAAAAAAAAAAAAAAATATATATATATACAAGGATCCTAAAAACCGATTTTTTACCGGTTTTGACCGATTTTGATCTCAATCGACCGGTTCAGATTTCAAAAAGTACCAAAAAAATCGGTCGAAAAAAAATCCATAATCCTCGTCTAAAACTTTCAAAATCGGTCCAAACGGTTCATAATAGTCTCTCTTACACACCAATTGACCTACTTCTTGAATTTCCGGTGTGCCCTCGGGGCAGGTGTCAGTGGGGGTCAGGCAGGGACACCCGTCTAGGATTGGGCAGTTAAGATGAATGGATTGACGGTTTGTTAGGGTTTTTAAGGCCTTGCTTTTTGCAAACTGTAACCGGTCGACTTTTAAATGCGGTAATTAATGACAATATCAAAGGCTAATCAAAATGTTTGATCTCCTTAGTAATTTGTAAGAACAAAATAAAAGAATTAAAAAAAACTGATAACTGTTTGGTGTTATTACTCAACTTTATATTTGGTATATAAGGGGATGGTATCAGTGACAAGCTAAGGCTGCATTTCGTTGAAATGGCTCAGCGCAATTTACTTGCGATGTTTAAAAAATCAAATGACCGGCTTGGAAACCCGGCTCATGATGATAAAGAAAACGGGAGTGGTGACCCAGTAAAAAGTACATTTCAAAGTCGGACTGGCAACCCGATATGCACACAAATCCGGCCTGGCAAACCGGTCGAAAACACTGGGAATGGGGCAACCCGTGATGCATTTTCTATTATGAAATGCAATCACAGGGGCGAACGCTACTTACTTACTTACACACATGGTAGTGGCTAGCTGCAGCACAACGCATTTAAATAAAAAAAATAATCAAAAATAAATAAAAGTTATTGACAAAAAAAATATATATAAACACAAAGGCACATAATAAACAACACCAAAACGACTGCTTCCAACAATTTATTGATTCGTTAGAGTCATATACAGACCGTCATATACATGCACTTCCGGTAAACAAACTTTCGATTTCGTAGAGGTAAATATTGCAGAAAAATACCTTATTATGCTAACAGGATGCTGAAATATAATAAAAGATCTATTTTCACACTGCAAATGATTCAGGGTATGTTGATTGAAAATATCAATGTTATTTTTTTTTCGGTTATGTTTTTTTTCGGGGGGGGGGGGGGTACGGAACGGAATTGTTGTAAAGGGGGGGGGGGGGGGATTTTGCCGTCGACCGGTTGAGATTCCAAAATTTTAGGATCCCTGTATATATATATATATATATATATGTGTGTGTGTGTGTTATTTTGTACCTCACAAAATAGATTATGCTTTATCAATAATTTGTCAAAAGATCGATTTTCTAGTCAATTCTTTCATCAAACATGCTTAAATGCAGGCGACACAAGTGTTCCGAGGAACACCCACATCTAGTTAAAATAGAGATTGCATGCTGAAAAAAAAAAACAACTTTTACTGTAACAGGACTGACAGCAAATATACAAAGCTATATGTTTGAAAGATGTTTATTTTAGACTCTTCCGTGTAAAATTTTTATGAGATGATGTTATTTTCACTGTAAGACAACATTTTTACAAATATTAATACATTTGTATTACTTTGCTGCTTCCTTTCTTTTATACACAAAGGAACTGTTTTTCTTCCTGTTTCAGACTGCTACTAAAGACGGTATTCTGACAGACACTGTATCTCCGCCCTTCACTTCTGGACAGACACAGATGGTCCCCCAGCCCATCATTGGCAACCCTCAGTCCCCGCCCACTTCACCTCAAATCACGCCCAGTGGACCAAGGTTCACTTCCCCTGCCCCGCCTGCCCCAGCCACTGTGAAGAACAGCTATCCTCCACAGCCCCAGGGTATGAGTGTGCCAGGGGTTGGCCCTGGGGGTAAAGACCATGAGGGTGTGGCAGGGCCCAAGGTACCCCCACAGAAGGGGACAGAGGAGTGGGCCAGGTTTGAAAGTGATGATGAAAAACATGGTAAGATTCACTACTTATCTACATGGCTGTTTTAAAATATTAACTGGACTTAGATTTTTTAACTCACCTTAAAGTTTAAACTTCATTTATTCTGGTGACATCTAGAGGACCAACATAACTTGATCATGTCCCTTCTCCTCCTTAAGTTCATTCATCTTACATTGATTTACGAAAAAAGTTTTCACAACTTATACAATCACTCTCGATTGCTCTGGTGGCGGCAAGTATGGTCATTATTGTGAGAGGAAACTGGAGAACCAGTAGTAAACCCACCTGTCCTCACTTATGTACATGACCACTCCAGGAATCAAATCTGGGATGTATTGGTAAGAAGGGAAGCATGTTACCAATACGCTATCCAAGCTCCCTTTCTTTTTCCTATCTGTATCCCAGACTGGTAGATTAGGTGATGTTTCTATGCATAATGGCCTTGTGTTACTCTCATTATTGTATCCAGGTCTGCTAGGGAGCGGTAAGAAGGAAGGTTGGGAGAATATGAAACTGCCAGAGTTCGACTCATCTTCGTACAGTTCGGACACCGAGAGCGTGGAAGACGTGTGGAGCATCAACGATGAGCAGCGGGAGTACTACGTCAAACAGTTCCAGAACATAGAACCAGACATTAATGGACATGTAACCGGTAACATTGCACTGCTTTGTCACTTTTATGTGGTCATCCTTGAAAAGATATTTGATTGTTATAAAACTTATTCATTTTTGGGGAAACAATTTATTTTGCAAGTTATATTTTCTTTCAAAGGTTACCAAATATAATGGTAGATGTTTGACCTTTGGCCTATTGCCTGGATAATGTGTGTTGGTGTGATCTCATGCAGCTTGTCCTGGGCATGGATCAAAGTGGGACAGCATAACATCTGTCTTATGTAGATAGTATCCCAAAATGACTGAAATACTACCATTGGGATCATAAAACCAAACAAAACAAAGAAATGGAGAAAAAGGAATATTGGAGGTTGCCATTGAATTTGTCCAACAAGCAATTCCTTTATATGTATTATTACATTGTTTGATATTTTTTATATATTGTCTTTTTCAGGGAATGTTGCAAAAGAATTCTTTGAAAAATCCAAATTGTCAAACCATGAGTTGTCAAAGATATGGTAATTATCACCTACACATGTTTATATGGGAGAGCTTTTGTCAAAACGTTAGATCCCACTACAGTGGGGCTTTCGTTCATGTTGGCAAACGAACCGCACGATACACGCACGATAAACGCAAACGAACCGCACGATACACGCACGTTACACGATAAACGAACGAACGAACGATAAACGAACGATGCATATACACGTTTGATACACGATGCACGATACACGGACCGCACGAAACGAACGATTGCAGATAGGCACGGTAGCGAGGTTAATCGATTTACTCGGTTTTTTTTCGCCCAAGTGCACAAGGCAATTAATCAATTTATAAATAAAACCATCATTAAAACTAACACATACACACACGAAAAAAAACAACGAATGTTCTATAATAGGAAGTCACATGTTCTAAATCGTGTCGAAATTACAAATAATTGTTGTTACACATTGAATTTATTAGATCTATAACGATCCTATGCTTTGAACAATTATTTATTCGCGCCAAGCGTCATTGGTAACCGCATAATACGATTTAATTGGCTATCTCACAGCAGGTGAAGTGATCTCCCTTTGTACACAATACAGGGGAGACCACTCTACGTAGTTAACTCATTATTTTTATTAAACATGAATCGATATAAGACTTAAATTGTAACAGACAACGTAAGTAATCTACAGTTAAATGTTGCCATGCGGTGAGTAACCACTTAACTGATTTTGAAAAGCTGAAATTCTAATGCTGGCTTTTAAGTAAGCGTTGAACTCAAAATATATCGTGCGGAACGATTCACACGGAAGGAACGATGCGATAAACGAAACACGTTACACGACACACGAAACACGTTACACGAAACACGTTACACGATACACGAAACACGTTAGAATCGTGCACGATAAATGCACGCACCATACACGAACGATACACGGAAACGGAACGCACGATACACACACGATACACGAAAAATATGCCAACATGAACGCAAGCCCCACTGTAACTCTGAAAATTATCTGTCTTTCTACATCTTTCACTGATTCTCTTTATGTCTCCTCCACCTCTGGTTGCATTTAGCAGAAAATAGACAGATGTCTTATTGGTATGCATGTTTTGGAAAGTAAGAGAAAGTATTAAAACAAAAAGCGGTTTCAGTACTGATTTTACAAGTCATTTTCGATAATCTGATTAACAAATTAACATAAATATCCACCCATTTTCTTGGAATTGGTTGATATGTTTAAAATTTTATGGTATTTTTTTTAAAGAGCTTGAAATGATCCTAATCATCTTAAAGAATTTTAACCCATTTGAAATTAAAGAGATTTTTTCTTGATTTAATGATACTGTACATTAATAATATAATTTAAAAAAATGTTAGTCTGACCTGTAAGTCTCCATTATAAGTATAATCTTGTGATATATGATGTGCTTTCTCGCTGATACAGGAATCTAGCAGATCTGAACAAGGATGGAGCGTTGTCATTGGAGGAGTTCTGTATCGCCATGCACCTGGTGGTCCTGCGAAGGAATGAGATAGAAATCCCCGACAGGCTGCCCTTCTCGCTGATGCCATACAATGCTTTCACAAATGGTTTGTTATATTTACATGACTTTTGTGTCACCTACTGTAAGCAGAGATGACACTTAGGGATCACTTTCCATTGTCTGTCTGTCTGTCTTTCCATCACACTTTTTGCATGATGCTGACCTGCTGTAAGCAGAGGTGACACATAGGGATCATTTTTCCGTCGTCTGTCACACTTAAGCAGGTGACACATGTATTCCAAAGAACACTCTTGTTTTTTGTAAGAAATTATGTCAGTGATATTGATGAAACTTGGCATAAATTGTCCTTGGGTGGCACTTACGAAAGTTGCTAAAGTAATCTTGATTTATGCAGAACTCTGGTTGCCTTGGCAACCAAAAAATTTTACATTAAAAAAACTTCAAAAATCTTCTCCTTTGAAACTATGGTCAGAATTTAATTGTATATGGTACAAATGATCACCTCATGGCTTTCTACCATAATGCTAAAATAAAGTTGATCTCTTGACAAATGAGGCCCCTCGTGTGATGGCTAGTCTCCTTATATACTCTATATTGACAATTTCAAAATTCTTCTTCTATGAAACCAGTAGTTAGAATTTAGTTTCTTTTAGCAAAAATGGTTATCTCAGTTGCTGATGGAGGTAACCATGCAAAAGAATGGCTTTAAGTAAGCTAATGTGCTCTGTTGAGCAATCTAGGGCCATTTGGCCCTCTTGTTTTTCTTAACTTATGAAAAAATGAAAAGTATATTCCAGTATTTGCATGATATTTTTTGTTTTATGCTTTTGGTTAAGAATGGAAAAAATCATGAAAGATAAATCTTATCATTCACCATAAGAGATTGTTATTATTATTTTCATGGCATAAGTAGTTGTTTTCCTATTTTAAAGTAATTTTATACTGACTAATCAGGGTTCAAAACATGATTAATCAAATTGATAACAATTATACAATTGAGGCACTCTGTAGGGAATTTAAAAGACATAAGTGAAAGAAGAAAGAAAGGCAATACAAAAAATAGCAGTGGAAAAAAAAAGAATATTTCTTTGTTTTATCATAATCTCCTGTCATATATCTCTGTGATCATGGTGAATATTACTCATGGCTTCATCACTTCTAAAATATACTCTCCTTTATCTCTCCATCAAACCCACAGAGGATCAAGAACCTTTTGCAGCAGACCTTCCCCAGGGGAGCACGCTGAAGCGGCTGAGTCCCTCCTCGTCGCAGGAAGCTGTGGCCACGTGGGACATGGCGATGGTTCAGGAGTCGCCCCAGATATCCAGCAGCGAGGTCTCGTCCCCTAGCATCACGCCCGCGAACTTTGATTTCCAGAAACCAGAACCATCAGATCCTGTAGGTTACCCTGGGTTTGATTTTAAAGTTTTCATATTTTCATGTTTCATAAAGTGATGGAGGTGGTCAGCAAATATCAATCACACACTGATTGTCACTTCCTGATTAACAAGTTCAATATCTTTACCTAAATCTTTTATTCAATATCTTATCCTACTTGAAAGTTCCTTGGTTGGAAGTACTGCACACTTGGTCAGGTTTTTGGAGATTATGTTTGGTTATTTTTTTTCTTTGCACTTCTTGCCAAAGATATGCATTACATTTACATGAAATAATGATTCTAACTTCTTCATTTTAATGATGCTTTTATATTTTTTCCAATATAAGGAAAATATATTTCTGATTTCACATTTTAACTACTGTAGCATTAATATTTGAAATATTTGTATATCATTCCATCCATTTCACCAGTTTAAATGTGTATAACCTTTTTGATCATTTATTTATTTCAGGAATCTGTACAGCAGGAACTATTTCAATGTAACAGAATTGTAGACCTAAACATGTTTAACAGCTTTAATATTCACACATCTATAAGTAAAATTCTAGCTACATGTACCAGCATTGGATAGGGGAGAAAAACTTTTTCTTCTTTTTCTAACAATAATTTTTCTTTGTGCTGACATTTGTCTTCATAATGTTTCACTATTTTGAAAGTCAGATAAAACAGGAAAACATTAATTAAGAACCAAAGAAAATACTAGCCCAACAAAAATCAATTTTGGAAACCTTTTGTTTTTTAGAACATAAACCCACATTCTGACTGAAAAGCCTAACATGCAAATTCAACATAATTGATGTCAATGAAAATATATTGGTTTACAGTATTGGTTTTAGGTATATATTTCCTGTATTAGAATGTTTTTAGTACAGCAAATCAAGGTATGTACCACATGACCTTTAGAACTTAACTGGTCAGAGCGTCTGCTTTTTTACCACAAGGTTGTGGGTCACAATTTAATTGACTGACGAAGATTTCTTATTACTACAGGAGGCACACATAGTTCACCCAAAGGCCCGTCGGTTGTCGCCAGAAATGATGTCAGAGTTAGGGGAAGTGCGTCCAGAAAGGGGTAGGGCATTTTCAGGTAGACTACTAACCTGGGTGGCAGTGCTTGAGCCCAGCTTTGTTCTTACTAATTCTATTTACAGTAGTGCATGTTTGGTCCAGGTACAAGTCACAAAACATCTTCAGGTTTTATTGCTCAGTGGTAATGTGCTGAACTGCTATTCCAAAGGTCTGGGGTTCAAATCCCAGTCAAACCTTGAAAAATTTCTGGAACACTTTTTAGTAACTAGAAACATCCAGACAGTTGTTAAGGAGTTTGTCCTTAAAAAACCGCACTACCATGCATAATACGCCTGAGCCAAATGCAAACAACAACAACAACAGCATAGATAGCTTGTGTTGAAATTATGCTTTAAAAAAACAACAAGAAACAATAATGCATTTAAAGTTCTCGAATTTACCTGTTTTATCTTTAAGGCTCCCAATATATATTCATTCGTTTATATACTTTATATATGTATATATTATATACTTTTCATTTAATATATCAGTTGAAATACATGATGGTGATAATGTAAGATTATTTTACATTCTTTGTTTTGATGTATTTTATGATAAATATGTCGAAGATATTTAAATATAAATAAAGAATACTAATGTTAAAATTGCCTTATCATCAAGCTTTTAGGCATTTGATTTAATATGTTTTGTGACTACAACTCTGGCGTTAAAGACAGGGGACCATGCTAGAGGAAAAATAAATAAACCAAGGAAAGAAGTGTTTCAAAGGATAGGTATTTTTCATCCTCACCAGGAGTGATTGTCATGGTTTGGAGATGGCACTAAGTCATTGATAATGTTTTAGAATTTATTCTGTTAGGCTATCAGTAATGCAGTCTTGGTCCAGTCTTATTTTTTTGTCTGAAAGAAAACTTTGTTGCCATTTCTGGCAAATGGCCCTTTTTAAGGTATTTTTTATTTTTCTGAACAAATATTCAGCAAGATTTCTTCCATTTTGATCAATAGTGTACAAAGAATATTCCAATTTAAGGTAATCTCTTGCAGGCAATATTGGAATTACTAATGGATAAGTATTTATATTAAAATTAAGCAAATGACATGCAAAGAGATTTATGGCTGACATAGTGCTTTATAAACAAAATTTCCTGTTCTGAAAGTCTTCTTCAAACTTTGCCAAGTTGCATTTTTCTAGCGCAGCCTCGTATTTCTCTTTCTAGCTAGGTCCCTTACAAGAAATGCGTTATTTTGTATTCATGTAAAATATTTGCTGAGTTGAATAACTGATCAGTATATTGTATTATGTGTTGTAAGGAGAACATTATATTAAGCCATTGTTTCTCATATATGCAGTGATTTTCAATGACATGCAACAAAGTATTAATTAACTACTTTTTCAGATATTGTATACATGAGAAAATAAATTTATAATTACAAGTAATATTACATAAATTACTAGATGTACCAGTTTTCAGTAACCACCGCATCTTCATCATAGTACTTCCCTCATCATCATCATCATCATCATCATCATCATCAATATCATACCCCCAGATAGAAAGTATATGGGAGGTATATTGGAGTCACGGCTGTTGGTCTGTCCATCTGTTGACGAGATTTGTCCGCCCTATTTCTTGGTTACCTTTGGTTGGACTTTTATAAACTTTACAAGACTGATAAGTACTAAACCTAGTTGTGCATATTGTTTGCACATCATGATTCGCTTGATTTTAAATGAGTTCTGGCCCTTTGTTATATTTCTTAAATATATTTTGTCCGTGCTATTTCTCAGCTACCTTTGGGCAGATTTTGATTTAACTTCACAATATTAATAAGTACCAAGTCTAGATGAACATATCCCTGGCACATCATGAACAGCTTGATTTTATTTGAGTTAAAGCCCCTTGTTATATTTATTGAATATATTTGTCACATTATTTCTTAGCTCATTTTCATTTAGTTTTCCAACAATTATAAATTCCAAGCCTAATTACTCCTATTGTAGGCATGTCATGCTTTCTTTAGTTTCCATTGAGTATTGCCCCCGTGCCATATTTTTTATATTATATTTGATCTGCTCTATATCTCAGCTACTATTGGCCAGATTTTGATAGAACTTTATAGTATTTAAGTGTATCAGAGCTGTACCTGGTTTTGGTGTGTTTTTATTTTTATCCTTCAACTTTATCAAGACTGTCTGACATGGTAACAGTAATTGTGACAAAGCAGTGTCTAGGGGTATACATCATCTTCAATGATAGGTCTTGTTATCATCGTCATCTTCCTCTTCATAATCATCATCTTCTTCATCAGCCTCTAAGTCATCATCGTCATCATCTGATATTTTGATAGAGAAATAGTACAAATATGTTTGAATTAGATTTTTTTTCAGAATGATTATTGAAATATCACTAGTTAGTATTACACCAAAGTGGAAATAATTTTGATTATAAAAACATAACAAAAAAAAATATCTAGTTCTTAAATTTGCCGCATGATAAGAATGCTTAAAGAAGATGTTATATGGAAAGGTTCTTTGTAGAATTTCTGTGATAGAGTTAAGGTATCCCTCTGTCATTACGTCATTACCCTTGCTGCAACATTTGTGAACTTATGAAATATATGTCTATTTTACAAGCAAATTATACTGTTCATAAAAAATTCTGGGTTTGATGATTTCCATGTTTGTAGAAAATTGTCTTTATTATTAGATAAAGGATGTATGCTTTGTATACAAATGTCTTCTACACTTGCTAATGACTTTTGATGGTTTTTCTTAATCGATATATCTCATGCACATTTTATATATTTGGCTAAATGCTGAAAGAACAATTTCATTTTAACTCTGTATCATGGGGTATAACTCATTATTACTGACAGTGTACATTTATTTTATGAAATAATACATATAGAAAAATATATTTTTCATTTACTATTTTGTATGCATGTTTAACGTAATTGTTGTAGTTTAATTGTTTAAGTGTAATTAATGTAATTATAATTGATTAATTATAAACATGAGGTTTATGAAGGTAAGCAAGGTTGCCATGATTTAGATAGGACAGATGGGATACCTTAACAGCAGAGATACCTTAAGGCAGTGCTTGTCTATGCATGTATAATGGCATGGTGCTATGTTTATTTGATAGCTGTCCGAGGTGACTAGATAAGTTATAGTATGCTTTCCCATACCGCTGCCTATTGCATGATCGTTCTCTGCATGCAACATGTATCATGTATATGAGAAATGTATTCATATAACAACCCTTTACTTCAATAAGATTTATTGGCAAAAAGATCAGACCCAAATCAGACAGCTCCTTACTGGGTCTCCTGTGTTGGCTTATACAATATTGTAGAGCAGATTCTACACAGTCTGCATGGCAAAGACATTGTTTTATATATTTATTTAAAATCTTGAAAATACTTAAGTATAATCTCAGGCTCAAATTTGAGTATCATACTCGAATCCTTATTGAAACTGATGAAAATAGTTTGAGTCTGCCTATGAATATCATACTTAACCCTTTCCCTCATATAGACTCATTTTGACGCACTCAATAGGTACCACATAAAGCCTGATCTGCAGAAAACCACAGTTAAACCTTACCAAATTTAATTACAAAGTCCTCATTTCCAGACCACTGAGGAGCTGATCTGGTTTTATGCTGTTCGCATAGGTCTTTTCATGGTGTCCTCTATGAGGGAAAGGGTTAAGTACCATTTTTATTTCCGGTATATGGGGCCAGAAATTTCAACAAATCTTAAATTTGAACATGAAAGCACATGAAGTTAAGGTTCCAGTAGCTTATATATATGGATGGCTTAGCTAGTTTACAGGAAAACAGACCATGGTTTTAATTATCTTTTTTTAAGTTATTTGAATTAATGTTGAATTGGAAGGAAGATCTTATAATTTATACAAATCTTTTTTGACAGTTTCTTGGTTCTACCAGTACATTGTGTATAAATGGGAAAGAAAATATTTTTCCCCAAGTGGGGTTTAAACCTACAAACTTTGGATCTGCGGTCATGAATCTACATTGAGTACTAGACCATGTGATTCTTTTTCATATGAATATCTTATGCATAATATTGTATTTATCAACTGACTGGTTTGGGCTTTTAAGTTTTCCTGTTATTGCTTGTTTACACAATGTATCAGTAAACTAACAAGAGAGAATGACTGTGTTATGCATGCAAAGGTTTCATTTTATTCTTTTATTTACTATTATAATGTAGATACTGTGGCATGTCCCAGTAAAAATCAACTTGAAATTGTGTAACCATTTTGTTGTAGTGTAATACTCTACCCAAATTTATGACCTTTCACCCTCCACTCCATGGGACATAATTTTATTTTCTTTATAAAAGGTTAAATTTTATTCTTCATTATTTGAACAGAACGTGATACTACAAATGAAAATTTTCTCCTTGACAATGATGGTATTGTTAAAGTGGTAGTTAATGTGGAAAGAAACTAGAATACCATGCAATTGGAGTACCCGGGTGTTGCAAATTTGCTCTGTGCTTTTGGCCAACTTTGGATTGAACTGTAGTGCCAGCCAGTGCCTTGATCACTTCTTTATCTGGACATCTAAATAAACTTGAGCAATATATCAGACCTGTTTAGATCCACATTTGCTTAGAGATATGATTCTGATAAAAAAAATTTACATGTCAGAATTTTTCTTTGTAAATATAATGCAGAGAAAAGTACCTATGGTATAAACCATAGTCACATGCAGAATAAAAACCTGGAAATAAAGTTTTTGAAGAGGAGTCATTCTCCTTTCTCAGTAGGAGTCCCAGTAAATATGACAAAAATGTTGCAGTTCTTTTCCAAAATGAAAGGGTTTATGGGTTAGAGAGTCTATTATTGAAGAGTTAGTTTGATAGACTTTATACCCAAGCAAGCAAATAAATTCTGTGTAGAATTAAAAGGTCATTTTATTGGTGTCCAATACCCATTTACCGAATGCCATTTTACTAAGTGCAGAAAGTGTTTTAAAAGTAGGTATGGTTGCAGTTTGTCATGGAGTGGAGGGTGGTACAATGCTTGCGTCCATTATGTTGAATGCATCTAGATGTTGTACTTGTTGTTTATTTTGTGTATAACTTTACAGAGCCTGTCCCTCGTTCTGGTGATGGCACTTTGCATGAAAACGAAAATTCACATGTTACTAAACAACGATCGCACACCACGTCCCAATCGGACACAAATAATGTCGATCTCCAAAGCCGTCCTCGACCGCATGGTAAAAAACCATCAGGTACTGACAATAAGATCTTAAACAGATTAAGAACTGTAAACCATTCCTGTCTTATTTGAAGAAAATTAACTGCATAGAGTCTAGACTTTTGTGGAAAAATGTTATTGCCTGTAAAGAAACTCTGAATGTTTGTCAAAAAAAGATATATGGCAGCCATGTATTCTTCTTTTCACCTACAAAGCATCACATGTGATTTGACTTTAAGCTCTAATATGCCCAGCCCCACTTCTGCTTTTTTTTTCAATTTATTACTAAAAAGATATGAGATGAACAAATTGATTATTTCCACCTTATGTATCAAGACTGTTGCTTTTCTTGTGGTATATGTGAAGTTGTTTAAAGCTTACTCCCACCCAATTTTGTGGTGCAATTTTATAAATTTTCCCTTTATTTTGTTAATTTAATTTCATTATTTTGTTAAAAAGGAGAGCTTGCTTTATGGATGAATGGCAATATTTTATATACTCTGATATGATAAAATTAAAGCTTTTTTTTCTCTCATCTGCTGAAAAGAAAAATTAAAATTTGTTTGAACAGAATAAATCTTACATCAAATTAGTAAATCTACTCCTACTTCTCTTTGAGAGATGGGAGATATACATGTATAAGAAATAATGGTGGTGTTACTGCTGCACCCTGCTTTAACCCTTTCCCTCATATAGACTCATTTTGACGCACTCAATAGGTATCACATAAAGCCTGATCTGCAGAAAACCACAGTTAAACCTTACCAAACTTAATTACAAAATTCTCATTTCCAGACCACTGAGGAGCAGCGAACAGCATAAAACCTGATCAGCCTGCGAGTTACTCGCAGGCTGATCTGGTTTTGTGCTGTTCGCATAGGTCTTTTCATGGTGTCCTCTATGAGGGAAAGGGTTAACAAATGTTCAATATCTTTCACATTGTTATGTCATGGTTAAGTGGCATGGGTATTCATCACCTTCAGTGATTATTCTAGTTAAATACCTAAAGTTGGTTTAAAATTTAATATGATTGTCTCCATGAAATGTAAAAAAAAATATTGTCAGGTTTCCTTTTAAGTTTTTCTTTTTTGTGTGTTTTTATATAGAGGAAAGAAATGCATTACATAATATTTAATTCTACTGAGTTCTAAAAAAAATATATATTTATTTTTATATTTCCTTTGCCATGCCTCTTCATATTTTTAGATGTTTGAAAGTGATGATAAAAAAATAACTTATAAGTAACTTTAGATTTTTTAGCTGCTAAAATATTGATCAACTTAATTATGATTTTAATATTTTTTATTTTTATCATTAAAGTTTGAATTATTGATAAATGCGACTAGACTCTAGAAATATGTGAATTCTTTTGTATCAGCATGTTTTAAATGTAACGGGAATGACCTTTCAGTATCATATGTAAAGATATGCCATTGTAGATTTTGATGCATCTTGAAGTAAACAAAGTAGAATTCTACCAAAATGTAAAGTTTCCAGTGTTTATTAAAAGAATTTGGTGGAGCAATGTATATGTCTGAGAAATTCATGCAGCAAATGTAACTGATAAAATAATGAATGAGTGACAAAATAATGAATGAGTGACAATTTACATTATTTCTGTCAGCCATTTTCATGTTGTATGAGAATGAATAATTTCCAGTGTTTGACAGTTGGTTTTTTTTCCCCTTCCTCCTACATGTATGACTTGCATCCTGATTGTTTGTAAACAAAAAATAAAAATATATGGCCTTGCAAGAATATAGCAGTAGTTTATAGTATTTAAATTTGTGAAAAATGGCTCATGCATGGCAGTTGTGTCCTAGAATTTATATGAAATACTAAAAACAGAATTGAATCCACGGACACCTTTCATTAAAAGTCTTGAGGCAAATAAGTGCCCTGTGTCAGAAACTTTAAATTCTGTATCAAAATTGGGTGACTCTTTGAAGAACATACAAATTATCTTTAAGCATAGACAGAGAGGTTTGAATTGCTTTAAAATGGGATGGGAAGCATTTGTTTGAAGTTGAGAGAACCTCATTTCCAAAAGCATATTAACCCTAAGACTCTTGGTATGTTAACTTTATGGGTGTAAATGATGAATATATTACATAGAATTTAATTATCCCACACTGACATACAGACAAAGTTAAGACTGAGAGCACAGTTTGCCCATAGACTTCATATGAAAGACATGAGAGCTGTTTCCTGTGACTGTATCCCTGCTTGTGTCACCAGTTCCAGGTGCTTTACCTGGTCACATCCTGCCACCGGTTCCCCTTTCTAGTCAGACTGAGCCAGGGGGAGACAAATCCCTGTATTCCGGTGTCAGTATTGATGGCGGGGGACCCCCCATACCCCCACCCCGTCCGGGACAGCACGGTCGCAGTATGTCTGTAGATTATAAAGGTGAGTGAACCTGTCCCTTATTTCTTGAAATCACCTATTAAAGTCCCTATTTCTTTAAATCATTATATTATATTTAATGATATGGTTGATATTTCAATTATTTAGAATGCAAGCCTTGCTTTAAAAACTTCCAAGTTACCAGTTTTAGGTTTCAAGCTTGAAATTTTCAAACATTTTAAGGTAAAGTTGATATTTCTTGCAAATCTTCAACGAAAATAATTTGAGACAGTTTAATTTCATGAATGACTTCAAAAACCTTAATCATTGGTTATGTGTGTTAAGAACAATGGTGAGCTGTAACTCTGTACATCATACAAATCTAGTATCCAGTATGCTTTATTATTAAGCATGCTCATTGTTATATAATTTTGATTCTCACTTTCAGCCCCACCTGCTGTTCCCCCAAGAATTTCCCCTAAAGATGTAAGTAAACCTTTCTGTTTTATAGCACCATATTGAAATATGTTGCAAGTGTCCTTATTCTGATAAGAACTGTTCTTGAGTAGCAATGTCTAAAGTCAAAGGTCTTAAGTATACATCCAATATCCAAAAAGGTCTTAAGTATACATCCGATTTCCAAAAAGGTCTAAAGTATACATCCGATATCCAAAAGGTCTTTGGTTCAATCCTTGGCAAAAACGTAAAAATTGGTACTGGTTATTGTCTCCCATGCTTTGCACTCAGCATAAAAGGAGTAGTTCCAGGACAGGTTGGACCGTTGAAGGGATAATATGACAGGATGTGGTATCATACAATTTTATATTGCAACAACATATCTGTCTCAACTAGGACTGAAAGTCTGTCAGTTGACTCTTTAAATAAAAAAAACACCAGTGGGACATTAGCAGTTGTTTCCAGTACAACCATCTATATAGTAGCTTTAAGATCTGAATCACTAAAAATTAAGGGAATAGGATAAACTTGATCAGATCTTACAATGACATTTCTCAAGTCCTATCTGATCTGTAATTCTTGTTGATTGTTCCAGTCACCAAGTATAAAGAAACTTGGTCAAATCAAACATTTTGAGCCAATCCAGTCGCAGGAGGTGCTGAACATAATCCCAGGCACAGAAATCGGTGCTACAGTGGGTACCATGGATATGGAGCGACATCGGCGTTCACAGTCCCTCGACTATAGACAGGTACGAATATATAGATGAGGTATTTGCTTAAAATGGTACCATTCAGATCACTGCCTTCTCATTTTTTCCTGAAAGGTAGTATTTTCATTGGTTCTTAAGTTTTTAGCTTGACTTATTCGAAGAATATGAGAGCTATTGTAGTCGCCCTGGCGTCGGCGTTGGCATTGCAGCTTTTGGTTAAAGTTTTGCATGCAAGTTACTATCAACCTTATATTTAAATAACCATTTATGGTATTGACTTGAAAGTTTATAAATATGTTCAGGGGCATCAGACATCCAAGGAAGAAAACTCATGACTGAATTTAATATGAATTATGGCCCCTTTTTAAGTTTTGTATGTAATAGAAAATTTGGTTAAAGTTTTGCGTGCAAGCTACTATCCAGTTTGTATTTCAATAACCATTCATGGTATTGACTTGAAAGTTTATGAATATGTTAGGGGCATCAGACAACCAAGGTAGATAACTCTTGATGGAATATATTACAAATTATGGCCCCTTTTTAACTTAGAAATTTTGGTTAAAGTTTTGCATGCAAGATACTCTCATGCTTATATCTCAGTATCCAGGCATGCAATTGATTTGAAACATCTTTAATATGTTTAGGGGTATCATACTTTCATGGTAGATAAATCTTGATAGAATATGTTACAAATTATGGCCCTTTTTTAACTTAGAAATTTTGGTTAACGTTTTGCATGCAAGATACTCTCATGCTTATATCTCAGTATCCAGGCATGCAATTGATTTGAAACATCTTTAATATGTTTAAGGGTATCATACTATAAAGGAAGATAACACTTGATGGAATATATTAAAAATTATGGCCCCCTTTTAACTTAGAATTTTGGTTAAATTTTTGCATTCAAGCTACTATCCAGCTTATATCTCAGAAATTGCTTGTGGAATTGACTAGAAAGTTAAGGAGTGTCTTCAAGGGCATCAGAAAACAGGAGGATAACTTTTGGACTGATGCAAATTATGGCCCTTTTCTAACATGGATTTTTGGTTTAAGTTTTGCATGCACAGTGTTATTGTGCTTATGTCTCAGTAACTAGGCATGGATTTGATTTTAGCATTTATAAAATATTAAGGGGTATCAGACTATCAAGGTATATCATTTTTATTTTTGAGGGCATGAATTAATAGTTTCATTGATTCAAAAAGTTGGAATAGTGAGGTGCTGCCTCTGAAGCTGTTACTGTTATCATGTACAGGGTATGTGAAGGGCAAGAATTGAAATAGATTTCATTTGATTTACCAACAAGCATTTTGAATAGTCAAGCGTGCTGTCCTCTGACAGCACTTGTTGTATTCACTGTTGTATGAAGTTACAGATTTTGAAAAACAAACAAAAAGTATACATAAAAAACATAGTAAAATAATTAACACAGTATATTGTATTAGATGATGAGATCATGATTTAAGTACATATTTAGTTTCTCCAAAACTTTGGTGTTCTTGGTTCAATTCCTGAAAGATGTATCTTTCTTGTTTTGCATTCAGTATACATGTATAAGGATACTGGTAGTCCCAGAATTAGTCAGGCCAAGTATCAGGATAATATGAAGAAGTGTAGTTTCAATGGCATGATATGGCAGTGTGGCAGCACTAAATCTGCACAAATAAACAATCTCCAGAAATGACTGATATACTGTTTTGGGGATGTTGAATATTCATGTATATAAAACCCAAACATTTCTGTTTCAGGCTGGGGTGGGACAAGAAGGGACTGGTAAGCTAACGTAGATCATTCTTGTATTTTATTGCGCTATAATACAATATAATATAAAAAATAAATATAAAATAAATAATAATAATAATTTACTTAAGTTACTGAGTATTTCTACAGCCAGAGGAAAAAGCATTTTACTTTCAACTGTAAATTTTTCACCCATTCCAAGTTCCAGGTTTACCAGAAATAAGATAATAGATCAATTATACATATTCAAACTTCTATTTATTTAATGTTTATGTATTATGTTTTATATCATATATTCTAGATATTTCTAAATATGATCATTTTTATATGTAAGATTCATAATTAATTGTTTGCAACTATATATATGTTATCTTTTTCTTGTTTCAGAATCAGAAATGAAAGTAAGTATTTAAATAGCAGTTGCAGTAACCTTTTCTGACTGATACTCAAAAAACGATAAGGTGTTGGTCTAACTTTGAATGATATCCTCACTAATTCTTTATCATCAGAGGTTTAAATGATGCAATCTGAAGAAAGGGGTACTTTACACCATGGAAGGTCAAAAACGACTCGTACCCCCTTTAGAGCTTAATCCAATCTTGAAGATGTATGTTACTGGTGTTTTATGAAGTCCTTATTCTTTATGCAAAAATCCACACTATGATCTTTAAGATCCCAATCAACATATGAGATGTTTGTTTCATAAGGGTGGTCGGTTCACATGGACCAACTTTAATCCTTACCTTTCTAAATTTCTTATTGGACTTGTCCTTTCTTCATTTTGGACTGTACCATTAGTTGTTTATGGGGGTGCTTGCTGAAAATTAATTGACTGAAAAGCGAACAGTGCAGACCATGATCAGACTGCACGAATGTGCAGGCTGATCTTGGTCTACACTGGTAGCAAAGACAGCCATAAGTTCCCACAGCATTGTAAGAGTTAATGACCTTTATATCACCTGCAGACATCTGCTGTAGCCTGGGACCTACTGGGGGATGACTTTGTGGATGGATCTGCAGAGAGACAGGCGGAGTTTGCCCTCGCGGCCCAGAGGTGAGGCTAGCCTTGGTGTATAAGTTAACCCTTTACCTAATGAATATTCATGTATAATTTATGACTTGGTGAATATCAATTAATTGGAACTTTAAATGGCATATAATACATTGGTTTTCCTTAGCTGTGCAGACTGTGAAGAATCTGAGCTACAATATTGTATAAGCAAACAGAGGAGACCCTGATCAGACAGCTCCTATAGGAGCAGTCTGATCTGGGTCTGCTCTGTTTGCCATTGTGTCAAAATGAGTCTGTATGAAATAAAGTGTTAATCTGAGATCAAAAGCTTGAGGTGTAGCACTGTAGTTATATTGATGAAATTGATAATGTCTGCATACAAAACATCCAAAGTTGGCCTTGTCTTTAACAGTTCTTAAATCCTTTGCTTCAGATAGATGCATTTTGATGCATTGGCAAACAGAACAGACCCAGATCAGGGTCTCATCTGTGTGTTCATACAATATTGAAGCTCAGATTCTACACAATCTGCATGGCAAAGAATAAATACATTGTTTTACCGTATATGCTCATTTTAAGTTCAATAAGTTCAGTGAATTCGTACATGAATATTCATGAGGTAAAGTGTTAATAATTCCTTTCATATCTACAGATATCAGTTTTACTTCTTGCTATATTTCTAGAATTTTAATTTTTAAAAGAATGATTTGTTATAAGTTGACTGCACAAGTTTTCCTATGGTATATAAGACTTTGATGATTATTTAGCACTAAGTATTGTGTGTGAAATTCAAGCCCGAAAAGGGTTCGGAGGCAATAGTTTTCTCCAGTATTTATGGAGAGGCTGAGTAGTTAAAGTTACTGACTTAGAATTACTAAGCTCCTCATGGCTTCAGGTTTGTTTGGGTTAATCATTTTTCTTGTAAAGAAGCTTTCCAGGTAGTTTTTGGCAGGTTGGTAGTTCTGTTCAGATCCCATATTACACCTGATATAAGCTGGATGTTTGTATTTAACTGACAGACTATGGCAGCAATAGTCAACTCTTTAACAACCAACTAGCCAGTTTATTTGGTTTCCTTCTAAGATCATTACCACATATTCCACAATCTGTGAGATTTGTTTACATTTTTAGAACTATTTATCCATTTGAGATCAGAATTATTTTCTTTAAATCATTTTTTAATGTGGATTGTTTTTTACTTCTTCTGTTGTTTTTTTCCAGGCAAGCCAGCCGAGACAAAAAAGAACTACAAATGGCCGTTAGGACTCATAAGGAACGGAATTCCACGCTATCGAGATTAAATTCAGAATTGAACCAAGAACTGCAAGAAGTAATGGAACAAAGAATCGCCCTAGAAATACAGTTAGAACACTTACGCCCCTTCTCCAGCTAACACATCAGGATATTGGAGGCGTGATTCAGTGTTTTTAGTTGCTGTAATGGGGGTCGCTTGCAATACTGAATTTCCCGGGAGTCTGCTGTTATTTTGTTGAATTTTGGGTCTGATTCAACCAAATCTTAAATCTGAATTGTAGACTCAGTCTCAAGACACTAAATTACAACGTCCTTTTTATAGTAAAATGCAACATTAAAGTGTTTCAAATTTAACTTGTAAGAGGTGAGGTGTTGAAAAACATTTTTTCTTTTTCAAAACATATTGGATGAATTAAATTAAGGAGGGTGTCACTGAACAATACCAAAAAAAAGCAGTAATAAGTCAGTTTATTATTTAGTGTTACATTAAATGATAAAGCAAAATAGTGTAAATGTCTTATTAATTTTTATGCAACACTGGAATGTTTCCATGCAAAATTTGATGAAATGCCAAAGCTAGGGACAATAACCTTTTTCTAATGGAGACTGGGTCTAAAATTTGGACATAAGGGTATTTTGAAAAATTAGTAATTAAAGACTAGCTGGGTTTGTGCTAGTCTCAAGTGATTTTTCTTCTGCTTCCATTTAAATGGTGTCTTTTACAACTATTGTTTTAATTGTCAGTAATTAGATCAAATTCATTTCCATGTATTACGTATTGGCCAAATGATTTAAGATATCATCTCCTTTCATCTGTAGCAAACCATTTGTAGTCAATTGCTCTGGTAGGTGGCATTCAGCATCGGCTTGTACTGGCTTATTTACTGCATAGAATTACTTGCAATTGCCTTGGAAACGTGGGGGATTTTTAGCGGTAAAAATCAAATTCACACTTTTATTCAAATAATGATATATTCACATGCATTGAACATTGGGTTTTAAAATTACAGGGAAATGGAGCTTTTTCTACTGTTTATTGTACAAAACATGGATTATTGAAAGATGCAATCAACAAATTCATAATTCTGGTGTTTTGAATGGGGAACTTTTTTTTTATTAGCTCACATGAGCACAACGTGCTCAAGGTGAGCTTTTCTGATCGCCTTTTGTCCGGCGTCCGTCGTCCGTCGTCCGTGCGTCCGTGCGTCCGTCCGTGCGTGCGTCCGGCGTCAACAATTGCTTCAAACAACATCTCCTCCTAAACGGCTTGGCCAATTTGAAAAATATTTTGCAGGAATGTTCCTTGGATGAAGCTCTACTAAAGTTGTATAAATGGTTCTGGTCCATCGCATAATTAGGTCACAGGAGCTAAAAATAGATTTTAAAAATGAAAATTTAAAAAATCTTCTTCTCTGAAACCACAATGCCTAGCCTTTTGATTTTTGGTATGTAGCATCATCTTATGGGCCACTACCAAGATTGTACAAATCATAGCCCTATGGTGATAAATGACCCCGCACCAGGGGTCACTTGTTTTACATAGAGTTATATAGGAAAATCTTAAAAAATCTTCTTCCATGAATGCATAAGGCCTAGAGCTTAGATATTTGGTATGAGCATCATCTTATGGGCCACTACCAAGATTGTACAAATCATAGCCCTATGGTGATAAATGACCCCGCACCAGGGGTCACTTGTTTTACAAGAGTTAATAGGAAAATCTTAAAAAATCTTCTTCTAGAATCCATAAGGCCTAGAGCTTAGATATTTGGTATGTAGCATCATCTTATGGGCCACTACCAAGATTGTACAAATCATAGCCCTATGGTGATAAATGACCCCGCACCAGGGGTCACTTGTTTTACACAGAGTTACATAGGAAAATCTTAAAAAATCTTCTTCCATGAATGCATAAGGCCTAGAGCTTAGATATTTGGTATGAAGCATCATCTTATGGGCCACTACCAAGATTGTACAAATCATAGCCCTATGGTGATAAATGACCCCCCACCAGGGGTCACTTGTTTTACACAGAGTTATATAGGAAAATCTTAAAAAATCTTCTTCTATGAATCCATAAGGCCTAGAGCTTAGATATTTGGTATGTAGCATCATCTTATGGGCCACTACCAAGATTGTACAAATCATAGCCCTATGGTGATAAATGACCCCACACCAGGGGTCACTTGTTTTACATAGAGTTAAATAGGAAAATCTTAAAAATTCTTAATAAGGCCTAGAGCTAAGATTTTTGGTATGTAGTAGCATCTAATGGTTCATTACAAAGATTTTCAAAGTCTTGGCCCTACGGTGATAAATGACGCTGCGCCCAAGTCTTCTCTGAAACCATATGGCCCATTGCTTAGATATTTGGTGTGTAGTATTGTCAGGGGTAAAATGTTTTAGATTGAGTTATATCAGAATCCTTGTCTGTTTAAAAACCTTGACATCAGTTGAAGCAATGGTACTCAGGTGAGCGATTCAGGGCCATCATGGCCCTCTTGTTACATTTTTTTTAACCCTTTACCACTAGTAGTTACAACAAGAGAGTCATCAGTAATACTGTAACAGTACATGAACTCTCTTCTACTATACAATGTGTATACTGAAACATATAGACTTTATGAGTTTTCGAAACAGTACAGTAAATAGTCAGCCAAAGATAACTTGCAGTTATGGGTAACTAGTGGCATTGTTGGTGCTGCAGATTTGGGATGTGTTGGACTCCATGCAAGTTGTTGAAAACTTATTTTAAGTCTTTCATCAATGTTTATTTTTGTGTCACCTGCTGTTGCAGAGGTGACACATAGGGATCACTTTTCTGTCGTCTTTTGTCCATCTGTCTGTCTGTCTGTCACACTTTTTCCGTCACGCTTCTGTAGGTGACACATGTGTTCCAGAGAACACTTTTGTGTAGAAAAAGGTACTTTCTACGCTACTGTTACCATCATTACATCACTATTTTTAGCTCACCTGAGCACTTTGTGCTCAAGTGAGCTATTAGGATCACCCTGCGTCCGTCGTCCGTCGTCGTGCGTCGTCCGTCGTGCGTCGTCAACAATTTTCTTTAAACGACATCTCCTCTGAAACCATTGGACAGAATTTGATTAAACTTGGCAGGGATGATCCTTGGGTCAACCTTCACAAAAGTTGCTAAAATAAACTTGATCCATGTAGAACTCTTGTTGCCATGGCAACAAAAAGAAAAAAAATATGAAAACTTTAAAAATCATCTTCTTCAAAACTACTGGCCAGATTTTAAAATAAATTGGTACAGATGTTCCTTGGGTCAACCTCTACCAAAGTTGCTAAAATTATTCCGATCCGTAAAAAAACATGGCCGCCAGGGGCGGGGCTTATTTGCCTTATATGTATATAGAGAAACCTTAAAACAACATCTGCTCTGAAACCACTGGACAGAATTTGATTAAACTTGGCAGGGATGATCCTTGGGTCAACCTTCACAAAAGTTGCTAAAATAAACTTGATCCATGTAGAACTCTGGTTGCCATGGCAACAAAAAGAAAAAAAAATGAAAACTTTAAAAATCATCTTCTTCAAAACTTCTGGCCAGATTTTAAAATAAATTGGTACAGATGTTCCTTGGGTCAACCTCTAACAAAGTTGCTAAAATTATTCAAATCCTTAAAAAAACATGGCCGCCAGGGGCGGGGTTTATTCGCCTTATATGTATATAGAGAAACCTTTAAACAACATCTCCTCTGAAACCACTGGACAGAATTTGATTAAACTTGGCAGGGATGATCCTTGGGTCAACCTTCACAAAAATTGCTAAAATAAACTTGATCCATGTAGAACTCTGGTTGCCATGGCAACAAAATGAAAAAAAAAAGAAAACTTTAAAAATCATCTTCTTCAAAACTACTGGCCAGATTTTAAAATAAATTGGTACAGATGTTCCTTGGGTCAACCTCTACCAAAGTTGCTAAAATTATTCCGATCCTTAAAAAAACATGGCCGCCAGGGGCGGGGCTTATTTGCCTTATATGTATATAGAGAAACCTTTAAACAACATCTCCTCTGACACCACTGGACAGAATTTGATTAAACTTAGCAGGGATGATCCTTGGGTCAACCTTCACAAAAGTTGCTAAAATAAACTTGATCCATGTAAACTCTGGTTGCCATGGCAACAAAATGAAAAAAAAAAAGAAAATTTTAAAAATCATCTTCTTCAAAACTACTGGCCAGATTTTAAAATAAATTGGTACAGATGTTCCTTGGGTCAACCTCTAACAAAGTTGCTAAAATTTTTCTGATCCGTAAAAAACATGGCCGCTAGGGGCGGGGCTTATTTGCCATATATGTATATAGGTAAAACTTTAATCAACATTTCCTCTGAAACCACTGGACAGAATTTGATTAAACTTGGCAGGGATGATCCTTGGGTCAACCTTCACAAAAGTTGCTAAAATAAACTTGATCCATATAGAACTCTGGTTGCCATGGCAACAAAAAGAAAAAAAAAAAGAAAACTTTAAAAATCATCTTCTTCAAAACTAGTGGCCAGATTTTAAAATAAATTGGTACAGATGTTCCTTGGGTCAACCTTTTTATCTCAGGTGAGCGATTTAGGGCCATCATGGGCCTCTTGTTTGTTTCTTTGAAGATGTCTTTTAGTGTTGGGCCATTTTTAACATATTACTTGCTTTGTAACAGCCATCAGTGAAACATATCTTGCAAGTTTTCTGCATGTTACCAATGACCATACAAGTATCCAAAACACTGCGATACTGTCAACCAAAACTTTAAAGGTGTGTCTATCAACTTTACAAGTGTCCCAGATGAAATTGCTCTAGCTTTTTTGCTGACATAACCTCCCACTTTATAAGAGATGTTTTGATTTGTTGGTTTAATGTGATCTGGCAGATAAGTGTTTCGCTTTGATAATTCACACAAGAAATTTACCTAAATATTGTACCAAACTGTACCATACCTTGCTTCTTGTGTATAGTATATGTAACCAAGGACATTGTGGACTGCTGTTGAACGACAAGTTTGCTGTTTTTCTGTATATCTTGGAGATGTGGAAGAAATGCTGTAATAATTATTCTGAGAAAAATCTTTCTGTCAGACCAGGGAATGGTTCAAAATTGTGTAAAATTGAAGTAAAATCTTAGTGGTAAAGGGTTACCTTTGGATCAACTTTTAGAATTCCAAACTACTAGTAGCTGAATACACTTATTTCCTTTTTTATTGGTAAAACATGAATCTACAAAGCTTTTTTTAATATTTGTGTATCAAATCAATGAAGTATCAAATCAATGAATATTCATTAACAACAAATATCTTCACGTCGCTAGATTTTATTATGCATTCGTGTTATAGGCACCCATAACTCATGCCAAACTACTGTGTGTTCAAACAAACTTTTCATCCTTTTTTTCCCCGTCTTAAATGTCATTTCAGCAGTTAGTCATTTCAATATTTAGTACCTACATTAGACCTTTCTTGTGTCCTGCAATGAAGTCCTATATTATATGAGAGCTATCACATAGATTAACTCTGCAATCAGTTTAAAATCAGATCAGCTTTCTAGTAATTTGCAGGCTGATCAGGGTTTTAATGGTTGGTACTCATCAGTCCCTTTGATATAAGAAGTTAATGTCTTAAGATATTCTGGGATTTCTGTCTGTCAGGTTTTGTTTTCCATTTGACTGATATTGTCTAAAATGATGTGTCCGTAGAGGTCAGGGGTTGATGGTCAAACTTGTAATATCAGTCACCTTTTAAGGACATGTGTTAGTTTATGTGACCTTTGGCCAGAGATGTGACATTGCCTTGTTGAGAATCAGTGGGGGAATCTTGGGTACAAAATACAGATCCAGGCCATGATCTGTTGAGGAGGATTGGTTTAAAACCTTGTTTAGCAAGTGACATAAAATAAATGTGTAAAAAAGAAGTCTTAAGCATTACTTTTGTTCATTTGTTAGGCCTGTAAATGATCCAAACACTTCATTATCAGCCTTACTTTATCCATGTTAGACAAGTTTAAAGCCAAATCCAAATCAGCTAGTAAGTCTGTTCAGGTTTTATATTATATCTCAGCTTTTGGATAGTAGCTAATGGTATACTGTTTTAAAACTTCTTACCAGTATCTTCATTTTGCTTTTGATTTTGAACTGATATTCACTGATGCAAAGTACTGGTACAACCCAGGAACCATCAAGAGGGATTAGAGAAGTTGTAAGAATCATGTTTTCCAATCAATGTAAACTAAAAAAGTTTATCAGGATAACAAAGTTATCCCGTCTTGTTAGCTTATGATGTAAGGTAAACCACACAAGCTTACCACTTGAAAGCCTGGTGTAATGGAACTGGTAGAAAACCAGATCAGCCTGCAAGACTCAGGAGCTGATCAGATTCATACTGTTATCTACTCTTTATTGTCTGGAGGTGAGAATACTCTTCAACTCGTTTCAATGAGCACTATCTGAGCAGGTTCCATAGATCATACAAGGTGTTTTGGAAAATTGTCCTTAAACAAGTTAAAACATTTTTTTCCTGCATTTCAGTGTGTGTTTAGTTTATTCAGATGTTTTAAGCATTCCAATAATGTTCATTTTTTCCGTGGATTTTACTGTAGTAACATTGAATGTTAGGATCAAACTTCATATACAGTAAATGGCCATACTTTGTGTGACGTGTACATTTAAATTAAACATGGATGGAAACTAGGCAGTCTCTCCTGTAAGAGACATTTAGTAAATCGTATATAGTTGTTTAGGAGAATATAATCTGTATCGTTATAGTCATATATAAGAAAAATATTTCAATCTCCAGTTTTTTTGTGTTCTCTCTCCCTACATCGATGTTATGGACAGGAGTTTACAAATTCCTTATATCAATTTATTAATTACATCAGTGTTAAGCCACTTAGAAGTACACATGTGCTTGATTTGAGACTTATTATAATCTTTGATCTTTATGTAAGAAAGCTGTCAGTTGCTTGTTTAGTTGCCAGTAAAGGTTCATCCTAGAAAATAAGGAAAGAATATCTTATTTGTTACCAAAGATTTGGGGGGAAAAATCACTTAAACTCAGTAAGGTTAACCTGAGATGGATTTAAACTTCAATACAATATAATTAGCCAATAAATATAGCACGATTAGCCAAGTGGAGACAAGTTTACATAAATTTTGGAGATTATGTTTCATTGTAATAGGGCAAACCACAGAACTGGAAGATACTGAGAATGTATATTTAATTACATACTGTAAAGTGTGTTAAGTATAATTTGTTTTTAATCTCTTATTTTTTGGCAGCTCTTGAATTGTTTTACCAGAACTTACAGAGGTTATAATTATAAAAGCTTTCATTCAGCATGTGTTATTTCAGAAATGTTTCTATGGACTTATGCAAAAACCAAAACTCTCAAAAAACTGTTAGGCTTGCTTGCAAAATTTTGTGAAGGCACCATGGTCTTGTGGTAACATAAATGACTACAGATCTAAAGGCTTCGATTCAAGCTCAATTAAGGACAAGATTCTCTTATAATATTCCTAAGTATACAACACTGGTCTAATCCAGGGACTGTTGAAAAAGATAGTGGTAGTATAAGTTTTAAGAACTTTTTTCCCCAATGAATGTGAAAGAATTAGACTTGTTTAAGATTTAGGTTTTACCATTGCTTCTAGAACTATTAAGCTATGAGTGATTGTGAATTTCCCAGTGCATTGTATTATGCTTTGCTGAGTATTAATCATTTAGAAGCATCATTGAGAAAGTCTAGTTTTATTTCATCCATTTCTTCATTTATCACTGCTTACTTCCTTGGTGAATTTGACGGTATTTTGGGTGTGTCACACTTGACCAGTCACAATACACATTCCTGATCATTTTTTTTTTTTTTGAGTCTTCTACCATGTCCATATCATTGTCTGATTCCTAGAACCTCTCATCTTAAACTTCCATCGTTTGAAAGTTTTCTGATTCAGTTTTTACTTTTCATAATATATGTACCTTGTAGTGTTTTATTTCTCTTCATCAGTTTGTTCCAACAAACTGCATCATTAAGGTGTGTACACCCAGCTTGGCAGTTGTCTTTGAACTTACAGAATTTATGATTTTCTGTGTCCATGAATGGCAGTCTTCTGCCTAGAACCTGCTAGACTTTCACCCGAAATATTGATAAATCCTTGCATCGCTTGTAAAACAGTAATACTGACAGACCCTATCAGTGGTGGTTTTGCACTGGTTCATGAGGAAAAAAATGGGGAGGATTTTTCTATCCAGATGCTATTGAATTAAAAAAAATGATGTCAATAAGTATAGAACTGTAAAGTCTGAATAACAGTCAAACTGTGAACAAAGGCCAGTAACTAGATTCCTGTTTTCAAAGAATTTTACCTCTGAATAATATCCACTAGACAAAGGCCAGTTTTCAGTTTTCCCTGAATAGTTTCTATTCACAGGTTTTACGGTATCTTATTCACTTATTTCTTTTCTAGACAGAGGATTATTTGCAAAAGAAATAAAATTAGCATTAAAATACATGTTTCATTTTTTTAGTGTGGGAAATACACCATATCACAAGGTCCTAGAGTTTTGTTTATATATCAATTAATCATTAATGTATTTGCCATTTATTTTTCATTGCAGTGTGTTTATCCAGTCATTTTTATGTGGTAGTCATTTTTTTCATTTGGTATTACAGTAATTGTCAGCAAAATGTTCATACAGACAAAATATCGTGATAGAATTTCAGAGCTGTATAAATGTGTAAGAAATGCCATGAAGGCACCATCATTATATATTGAACTATTTAGTTAACACGGAATATCTAATGATGAACTGCAGTGAAAGTGTTTATATTTATGTTAAATAATTGCAAACTTTTTCTTGTCATGACTCTAGACCATACATGTATATACAAGTGGAAAAATTAAGAAGAAGAAAATGAATATAAAAGACATTAATTCAAACAAAAGTTGGAAATGATAAACATATATGACATATATTTGTGGTACGTTTTTTTGGTTCATTTATCATCCATTTACTTATAAAGTGTGATTAAATTACTCTTGTTATAGACATCATAACATCTGTATACATGTATTTCTAGAATTATATTACCTTTGTAAATGGGTTGCATTATAATACATATATATATATATTCTTTATATGATAGCAAGGTTATGTTAGCAAGGCATCAGCAATAAGAAGTGTGATATTATTAAAATGTATTTACATATAAAGGTTATCTGTAAGGTAATCCATCCATCATTAAATTTAAAATCATGATCCTTCAAATGCTTTAAAAGACTTTAGTGCAGATGCAAGCATCCATTGACTTGGAGTTATATGCTCTTTTTTCCAAGTCTATAAATGCTTGCAATTACTGTAAAATTCCTGTGATCACTTGATGGACTATGATCTCATTAACCCTTTCCCTCATAGAGGAAACCATGAAAAGACCTATGCGAACAACATAAAACCAGATCAGCCTGTGAGTAACTCGCAGGCTGATCAGGTTTTATGTTGTTTGCTGCTCCTCAGTGGTCTGGAAATGAGGACTTTATAATTAAATTTGGTAAGGTTTAACTGTGGTTTTCTGCAGATCAGGCTTTATGTGATACCTATTGAGTGCATCAAAATGAGTCTATATGAGGAAAGGGTTAATTAAATGATGGCTGGATTAAGATTTCAGATAGGAAATATCCTTGTGTATGGGTAGACTCATATTAATGACATTGTGAAGCAAAAGGAGCTGGTAGCAATGTTAACTTTGGTTCTAAAATGACTTGCTTTTAAAGCAAAAATGGACAATTGGCATACACTAGGTCCACAAAGAGTAATCTGTTTATCAGAATCAAGGGCAGTGACTCCTACCTTCATATCACATTTTACAGAAAGTTCAATATCTCGAGAATCTGTTGAAGAACAGCAATGAAACTTGGTACACATATCCAATGGTAGGCAGTCCCTCACTATGTCTCTGTAAAGTTTCAAGACTTGGGCCCCTTTTTGCTTGAGAGTTTTGGCTACATGTCAAATACTATTAGCAATTCTACCTGTGCATGGTATATGACTTTCTTCAGCTACGACCTTTCTTAATACATGTGCGATTAATTGGCTATCCCAGATCATTCTTAGCTCTTTTTCTCATATGTCTTTGTTTCAAGCTTAAAAGTAGAAAAACTTTTTATTGACTTGAAATTGTTGTTTTTTAACCAGGTTTATGCGGCACAGTATTACTTAAGGTGACCTCTGTGGTCAAGTGGATATAGTTGCTATCTAACAGTTACTTGGCACCTCACTGCTGTGGAGTCTAGTCTAAGTGTGGGTTTTCATTATTTTTCAAGCCCGCCAGTTTGCTTTCACCAGGCAAGATATGAAATGGTCGGTTGAGTAATGATTAAAGAAGTTCAAAGTGAGTTCGTGGCGTAGATGTTGTTTTCTAATGATTTATGAAGATAGCATTTTTTAAAAGGAGGGGCTTAAATTGTGATTGTGCTTGCAAAATTTGCAGTAAAGTCCATGACCGATACTTATTTATGTTATTTAGACAACTGTTATTTTCTAACATTTGCCTATCAGGAGCTGCGAACAGTGCTATTGATAATAAATGTTCAACTAAGAAACCTGCTTGTGAAAACTTAACACAGTTGATTGCTATTTTAATAGATATAAATATATTTGTGTGTCAGTGTTTTTACCATCACCAAATTCGTCATCTTTATCGATTTTTCAACCAAGCTGATCTGTGCCATATGATTTTCTTATTGATCAATATTTCAAGGGATTTGCAGTAAAGTTATTTCCAAGAAGCAATTATCCGAGCACCTAACTCCAGGTATTGTCCCATACTTGGAGCGGACTACAGTGTAGTTAGTTTTACGCCAGAGAAGCAGACGGGAAGTGAGAGTTAAAAAATACGCTTGGGTGTCCGTGCCACGTGATTATTCGAACATTTTATTTCTCCCCATAGGTCTTATGATTATGGCTATTTTACTGTCGTTCAAAACTGTTGTATTTGACTCGGATGTGAGCGAGTTACAATGGAAATGCGAGAGATTGCTAGTAGTATGTGGCATACTTGTAGAGGGTAGATGGAAATTGTTGTGGATTTGATTGATGGGAAAGTGAGTGTGTTGGAACAAAAATTGTAAACCAATTGTAGTTAATGCTCTAACTTCTGCCGAATTTTTGTTTACAAGCATGTTATTTTATTCAGATATATCAGTTCGAAAAAAAAGTCATATATGTTAAAATTCATTTGTTAAATATATGTAATAAATACTATATAAATGTCCTCGTCGTTCTGAGTGTTTTATTGCCCTTGTCACGAGGGCTGTTTTGTTGTTTTCAACAAAACTTTTGTGTGAAGTCGGTGTGAGTATGTATGAGTTTGAGTGGTGGTGTTTGTGTGTGTGTACGCGCGCGCGTGCACGTGGGTGTATAAATACTGGCGTAATAAAACACTACTTGTAATTTCTGAAATATAGGATTCCCTTTAATTCTACTGTTATAAACTTCATAAGAAAAATAAAACGTAGAAAACCCTGTATTACAAGTAAGTTACTTAGCCGAAACTTACTTTATTTTCTTAAGAAACGGCTTTGCAACGTCCCAGTAACGCAACGCACCTTTTAAACATCTTGCGACATTATACATGCAAATAGTTCACTTGCCATAAGCATACCTATATGTTGAACGGTATTTATGCCGCAGCTCATTTCAATAAATGGAAGACATAAGTAGGCCGCTGTTAAAAATGATGATTGTCTAGTTCCAGAAATTTCAGGTATTAAGAGCTATTTTGCAGATAGTGCGGCAGTGCGTTCAATTGCTAGTGCGTTCCAATCACGCTTTCTGGTTACATAAGGACACAATGGTCACCGGTTTGTGTTTGGACACATGGGTTTTACAGATAGTGTGTGCTTCCATAGTAACACACACCTCATAGCCGCCATGGGAGACTCCTGTGAGCTTTGATAACTGTCACTGTCATACGTTGTCATGATTCATGATATAAAAGTCTCTCCTTTTTTTTTTTCATTCGGACGCCGGAACACTATTCAGTGCGATAAAAAGCTTGCGTTTCTTTTTATACCCACTAGCAAATAAAAACTTTATCGAATATAAAATAATGGTCTCAACTCTGAATAATTTTCTATACACATTGAAATAAAGAGTAAATAAGCGGTATATTAAACTTAAATGTTAAAAGGTTTTTTTTTGTATTAGAAATTTAGATCAATAGACCCCGCTTTACAATATCGAGATCGGATATAACCACATTGAATGTATGACAAGGGAACAATTCATGACAACTAAATGAAAAACATTTCCCAAAATTAAAATACTTGCAATACTTAATTATAATTTTGTAGCTTAATTTACCATTTGAAAGAGATAACTCATTTTTTACCAGACAAATTAATCATCAAGACTATGATTCATCTGCAACAAAACTAGCCCCTAATCAAAACCCCACATTTCGGATCGATAAACGCGAAAACCTATGAACCTTGACCTTTCGCGGTAAATTATTAATGGATAAAATTTACGATTGACGGATATTGATGATTATAAATGGCTGAATTGGCAAAGGATCCGTCTACATTGTATACTAGTATTCATCGATGAACACGATACCTCCAGCCGCCGGTCTGTCCCGCTAGGGAAAAGAGAAGTTTTTAAACTTGTCTACACTTGAAGCCAAAATTTGTAGACCAGTCTGTCATTCGGAATCTCCGTGGGTCTTCGGGCTTTAATGTAGAATGGTAGTGTGACGACGTTGAAATAAATAATCAGCTTTATCCGTAAGGTTAATATCAGTTAGGCTACATAATTGTCAACATACCTGGGATGTGTATATTTGGATAAACCCGTGAATAACCCCACCCGCTCAGGTATGGTCATGGGTTTAAAAGTCATTTTAAAGATTTTCAAGTTGTGTTTAAAATGTTTATGTGTTTTTTATCGGTCTTAAATATTTAGGTAATGCTTTTAAGAGTGTGTGCTTAATTTATGAAATATCATTTGCATTCCTTAATGTGTTCTTTTTTCTTCTTATTGGTTTTCTTCTTCATATTATTTTTGCAACGTTTAATAATGGTGATTATTATCATTACCACCACCATCATCAACATCATCATCATCATTATTATTATTATTTTTATTATTACAAAGTTATTATTACATCCAGTGGAGGTTTGCCTATCACATGTACTGTAAAGAAATTCTATTCCAACACAAGTAACGTCAGCTACAATTTAATCTACCTCAAAATATGATAAATAAATCACATTATTAAGTGCTTCCTAAGTCAATACTAACAACACATGACAATTAATCCCAATAGGTAACTGCAATGGTTGAATGTCAAAGGTGCACACTTCTTTCATCTATCCAACTGCACATTCATACATAAAATCAACATAAATACCTCAGGCACACTCTACAGTACAGACTGTAGATCGTATTTACGACCTAGTGGATTACAATTATGGATTTATTTACCCCGTAAATTAACTTAATTTACCTCTTCAAACACTCACCCGTTATACCGCCTGTGTAACAAGTTATAAGTACATAATAAACTGGAGTGACCCGATCAAGGGTTTATCTGGTCAAGTCTCTCAACAATTTGAGTTAAACTGTGGGTAGGTACGCTCAGGTTCAACGTCCCATCAACAGTATTTCAGTCATTCTGAGACATTGTCTATACATGGGACAAATATAGTGTTGTCTCACTGCGATATCACGCCGTAAAGATGTGTCATCAAACATACTACAGCCAGATACATTATCCTAACACTGGGCCCAGTTCTACCCTTATATATGAATGCTGAGTGCCAGCCAAAGGAAATACATGTATATCAATACATGTACAATTTTCAACGACTTCGGTATGTCGCGGCCAGGGATTGCACGCGCGACATACCGAAGTCATAAAAAATGTACTAGCTGGTCCTTATATGGCACTCATAACCGATCTAGGGTAGTTCCGGGGCTTGTGTCGGCCCGGAGTCAGGTAGTCGCTTAATAGCAACACTAATATATATATATATAGTCTCTAAATAAATGATATACGGTCAGTAGGACGTGAAATGAAAGAAACAAGCATAAAACTACCATTACGCCGCAAAAGAGTTTTCTAGTTCGGTGACTTTTTCAGTAGTTTTTACTGAAGCTGTGTACAACCCGTTTTGAAATAAAAACCCGTTTTGAAGTAATTACTTCAAAACGGGTTTTTATTTCAAAACGGGTTATCAGGTTGTAACAAAGCTGTCATATAAAACATTGATTCATGACGATTTCTCTTCTGTCATAACGGATCGACCTGGTTATTTTACAGTTGAGGTCAAGAAAACTCGAGGCACCATTGTCAAGACGGTCCTAAGTCACCATTTTGCCATTATGTTATTGTCGGCATTGTTATTTCATCAAGTAGAGTTCGCTTTATGTCAGCACATTTTGTTTGTCAAATTAAAGCATGTACAATGACACAATAAAATTCCTTAAACATTTTTTATTTATTTAAATACATTCTGTAATGCACATGCAGGGTTTATCACAGCTAGCTTGTTTGCAGTACGCGTCTCAATGTTTGAACAAGACTTCAACATGGATTACAATTTGTAATTGCATATACGGAAAAAGATAATCAATTTAAGGTAAATATGTCAGGTTTTGTTTGCACTTTTTGGATATCTTTGTTATTTTCGTTTCTGTACAATAATTTTATGATTTTTTTATATATCAATAAAATCCTTCAGCTTACTAACATGCAATATCTTAATATTGATAGGAGTCATGTGATTATCCCCTTACAACGGTGCATCGACCTGAGTTCGAACCTCGGACCGTACTGGTGAAAAAATTATTAATTAATACGCTGCGCCTGGACATTATATAAGAGGTGCTAATGTTATTTCTCTTCTGTGTATCTCTTGACATTCAGTTTGGATTCAACAGTAAACCAGTTTCACCATTGATAATGATAGCATCAGGAAGTAATGTTTACTTGCGGTCGGTCGGCGGTTCTACCCGGGTGCCACGTTAATTGTGCACTCGTAGTCTTCCTCCCTCTCGTAATTTCTCAGTGTGGCCATGCCACGTGGTATTTGACGTCATTTTAAACTATCACAAGCAGTATAATTTGCCTCGATTCGAAAAAGAAAAACTGCTGTATTTTATTTCTTCAAGTTTCATGCATGCGAAGCGGAAAATTAAGCATTACACAAAAGCCCAGTGATTCTTTTGTCAGATGTACAGTAACGTTATTTCCTAACATCCGGGGGAAAAAAACATTATTAGCGGTATGCTTTACGTGTTAGCAAACAAACATTTACGAACTCGGAAGGTTTTCCCAGATGTTAGGAAAAGTATGCAAAGTATGCTTTTACGATAGCTTAAAATGGCGACATATACAACGTGGTATGGCCATATTGTAGCTGAACGTCGCTATATGTCTGAAATAATGTTGCAGCAACTTCAGACTCTAAAACAACAACACGTTATGTTGATCAGGCAAAGCATCTAGTAGTGGCGACCGTCTTGGTCCAAGAATTATTTTCTTATGAACTACATCCAGTAGGGGTGACGTCTTGGTCCAAGACTTATTTTCTTATGAGCTACATCTTATAATGCTGGCGTCTTGGTCCAAGAATCATTTTCTTGTGAGCTACATCTAATAATGCTGGCGTCTTGGTCCAAGAATCATTTTCTTATGAGCTACATCTAATAATGCTGGCGTCTTGGCCCAAGAATCATTTTCTTGTGAGCTACATCTAATAATGCTGGCGTCTTGGTCCAAGAATCATTTTCTTGTGAGCTACATCTAATAATGCTGGCGTCTTGGTCCAAGAATCATTTTCTTGTGAGCTACATCTAATAATGCTGGCGTCTTGGTCCAAGAATCACTTTCTTATGAGCTACATCTAATAATGCTGGCGTCTTGGTCCAAGAATCATTTTCTTATGAGCTAAATCTAATAATGCTGGCGTCTTGGTCCAAGAATCATTTTCTTATGAGCTACTCTAATAATTGGCGTTTGGTCTTTTCTTATGAGCTACATCTAATAATACTGGTGTCTTGGTACTTGTCATTCCTCTCAAGAATTATTTTCTTATGAGCTGAAATATATGCACGATTTAACATAATGGGTTTAAGAATTTTACAAAAATAGCATATGACAGCATTTCTTCATGATCCTCTCCAATCCTAATGCAAAAGCAAGAAATATCCCATTTACTTTCAGATGAAAATAACTCAATTTTTAAGTTATGATCATATTATAAGTTGTTATGTGAAAATATTAATAAAAGAAGAAAACGGTTTTATTTAATTTGGGCACACACACACACACACACACATGTACATAATTTATCAGATATATAATTCATGGTAACATGATTTTTTTTCACCACATTAAAAAGAAGTTAAACCACGGCAATGCTACCAAATCCAAAGCGGATAAGTTGGATTGAAGTAAAAAAAACCCAAAAAAACCACTTGCTTACTTTTCATATACTTTCGTGTAAAAAAAATTATGAATTGAAACATTATCTTACAGCCAATTCAACTGTCGACTTGTCAAGCAAAAACAGCATGATCTGGATTATATTACATTCTTTACTTGAATACATCCATTATCATGTCATACTTAATTTATAAATCTAGGTACCATGCTAGGAATACTTATTTCTCCGAAGTTAATAAGCCGGAAGAAAGGATATATATCATAAAGGACAATATTTTATACCTTTTCTTTAAAGCAGCTCGTTCACAGATAACCGTTGACTAAGAATTTGATTTCTATCTATATATGTGTGTAAATATTTTACGTTTATCAATACCGAACAACAGACGCATGGTCACCCGATGTAGCCATTCGTGATTGTTAAAATATACATATAGGCGGTTTCCCCATTGCAAGCAATACCGTCACAGACGGTATTGAAACTAAAATATATTTAGAATTATGTTACCTTTATATATACTTTTTTTTTATTTTCATTTGTCGTCACTTCGTTGATCACATTCACTCTTCGCGCATGCGCTAACTTCATAGGTTGAACTTAAGAAATCGTTACCCTGGTGAACATGCCATGTTGCGGAACGTATCACGTGGTACTGCAAGCACCAGTGATTCGGGGATACCATATGCTATCTTTAACCGATTTCGCCGAAGTTGCGTTTACGAAATTAACGTTTTCCCGTGCATTGCGACCAACACGTAACTAGTTTATTTTTCAAAAAAAAAACTTCATTAACATTAACGAGGGAGAGTAGAGCATATATTTTTTTTTTAATTTCTACCGGTCATCTGTGGACTTATTGCATTAGTATGAATTTCCAATGACATGATATATGTAATCTCAAAAAAAAAAGGTTTAATACTCACCTCAATGTGTGTATGTAGACATTTTATGTGTTTTCACTTTCTATGGCGTCTCAAATATTTACAATAAACTTTCAATGCGGTAAGTTTGAAAGACTCCTTTCAGAGTTGGTTTTATGACAGTCGGTTTGGTGTCATTCTATTGAGTAAATCATGTCGTAAAATTGAAATAACAGTACTGTCTGATAAAGGCTATACTGACAATTCAGACGATTATTTTCAATCAATGCGAAGTGATCAGGAAACAGGAGAGAAGTATAAAACCTGTATGTCATACCTATATAGGCTGTTTAGTGATATAAGATGAATCTTTTGTTCAGTACATGTTGAACACATTGATTTCTCAATAAGGCGGAAAAAAAGTCCCGTTTCTGGTCTCCAGCAGATAAAAATGAGGGTCATTAGGTCGGGATTTATTATTTATTTATGATATGTAAAAAAACAACAACAGGAAATATATTTTAAAGGCGGAAAGGTAAAAAAAAAAAAACTTCTTTAGGATCGGTCGTTAAAAAGGAGGGTCGGTCGGGCGACCAGACACTTTTTTTTGAGGGGGGGGGGTGGGGCGGGGTGGCTAGAGCAACTTGTAAATACACACGTAGCACACGTAATCGTTTGATTTGATTTATCTAATCCAATTCTGATTAATTTTTTGCGAATGGTCTTGATGCGTGGACAAAGCAAAGAAAATTTGCTAAGATAAAGCAGACATAACGTGACAGTTGTCGCTTGCTTTACATCCTCTACGATACTGTAGAGAAGTTTATCTAACACATAAATAGATATTGCTTTTTGCTTACGGCATTATGAAAATATTGAAATTTTCTCTATTGACCGACAGGTTTCAAAATGAAATATTTACTCCTACGCAGTAATACATCAAAATTCAAAATTATATGCCATGTCTTCACTTCTGGCTCTTGACACTGCTTTGCGCATGTACTTAACAGTCTATAAACCGGACTTATTTCTTTTACATGTATTTATTTTAAATATTGGTTAAAGGCTTACATAGAAAAACATCATAGTTTGCATTGTGTAAATCTGTGTTGACATCAAATTGATTTCATTTCACACGGATTTCTTTTTCTTTCTTTTGTGTGTGTGGAGGGGGGAGGGGGGACAAGCAATTAACGGAGTAAATTATATGACTTGTGTAATCAAAAAAGTTCTTGAGTTGTCCTTCACATTTTGAGTGGTTTGAGCGTCCGTCTCAGGAGCGGGGCGTCGTGGGTTCGATCCCCGGCCGCGACATACCAAAGTTGTAAAAAAAATGGTACTGGTATAGCTCCCTTGCTTGGCGCTCAGCATATATAGGTAGTTGAAGGACTGGTTGGTCCCGGTATCAGGATAATGTGACTGGGTGTGGTATCATGCCACATGTCTACGGCGTGATACTGCATATCCGTCACAAGAGGACATCGTCTCTAAATGACTGAAATACTGTCGGTGGGACATGGACATTAAACCCAACAAACAAACAAGCTTAATCATAAAAAAGATTGTATGAATTAGTGACGTTTTTTCGAAATCATTTCAGCTTCTGAAAACTAATGCAAATTCATGAAATTCTTGGCTTTCAGGAGAACATGACTCGTGTTCATTTTGTGTTATTTTAAATAAGATAATTATTTCGTGTTTAATATATTTAAAAACAAACTAGATCCCTGCTGTACTCGGTTTCGAAAGAAAATGCGCAATCAGATTTTCGTTAATTCAAATGTATTCAAACATTTCTTAAAGAAAGAAGTATTGATGTTTTAGGAGGTTGTTTGCAGATCAAACATTATATATTTCTATTATAAACAAAATATTTATTTTAACGAAAATCTGAGTTCATCCTTTCTTTTGTAACCGAGTTAAGACCGTGAATATATTTGTCCTAGACATTTGTAATATTTTGCCGATCTTTTTCCGTGATATGGTGCCATTATTGCACATTCATGCAGAAACGGTGCATTTAATTGTGTTTTCCGACACGGCATCCCTTTTTGCGACAGATAAAATTGTCAATATATAACGTGTACACCAACATGTAACGTTCGAAATACCCTGAGCATTATTATGAAATAAGCGAAATCGTGTGTTTTCGCCTATTTCCGGAATCCTTCCGTATGCTTTTAGAAGACGTCCATAGCGTCAGGCGTTGCTGCAGCATGACAAGAGACATAAATGGTATTGATTAATAAATTAATATCAAGATAACGCATGATTCCAATTGCCCGTTACTGTTGGAGCAAGGCAAACCGGGTTTATTTGAGATTCATCTCGACACCCACTTTCGCTCCGCACGTGTTGCTTCTTAATATTATACGGTAATGGTAAGAATATATATCGTGGGTTCCGACGATGGTTGAGACTATGTCTTTGGTGTGGTGTATATAATGATTACTATATAACCTGATATGACATTCCCTTTCATCTCGCAAACGTGTTTCAAAATCATTCCCACCCCCACCCCCATTTCTTATGTTTAAGTTATAAGCTACATGATTTTCCTGGCCATTAAAAATGATTAAAAAAGACTTAAAATCGATGAAATAAATCAAACGAGTACAATAGATGAATTAATTGATAAATTAATAAATAGATAAAGGACAAGGTTGCAAGTACTAACAGTCTAGATAAGCACTTTTTTAATCAAAAACTTAGAATCATTAATAATGGTAATAAACGACAATTATCACATGTCTCCATTTTCAGACAGATGTCAATCTTCGTGTACCTGTTCACATGATAATGTCAATTTCTGCTATTCATATTTACCTGTTCGTATTGGCTTGTCTAAATAATACTTTCCTATGTAATTGTTCTTCACGTTTTGTGAAAGTTGAAAAGCTAGGTATTATCCCGAGCTACCCCGTATCCGAAGCTTACAATCCATGTACTTCAGAAATCGATAGAAGTGGTTTTCAATGTATATATGTTTGCTTTTATGTGACATCGTGGAGCAACCGTATCCTGTTTTAAGTACAGAGATAGTGGTCTATATTCGCTTATCTCGGAATGATTGGACACCTATGTCTTATTAAAACAGTCAAAAAACGTATCGTTAGTATTGTGGCGAAATTGATGTGTTTTGCTTGACACTGCAGGAAGAATAAGTGCGGAGACAGGCGTGACAAAACTAAGCATTCGTGGATGTGTTTGGCTCACTTTTGATAATGGTGCATAACTTTGATATATTACCTGTGCAATATGTGAAAAGTTCGCAATGCAGGTGGATTTATAGCTCTGGTTTCGACATTCTTGGATAAAATAGTTTGTCTAAATGCTTACATTCATGTCAATGGCGGCTGCTATGTCAGGTATGTGTCTGTATGATATACTCTGATATTATTCATAAGTTTTAAAAATAAATCAATATAAAGAATCTTAGTCATGTAATATTCATATCATGTATAACTTCTAGCATTCGAGCTCTCATTTCCCATCCGGTCAAGGGTTTCATTTGGAATACCTCAGCACATGATTCATTTGTTGAACCCGATGAAAATATCAATGAAATCGATAATAAGTCTGTTTAGAAAGCTAACTTGAAATGCACTCACCGCTATGGTTACAGAAAATACATGTTTCTTTGTTTGCATAGGTTTAACATCATATGTGGACATTTGTCTTTATGAAGCCTAATTGTGATATCACGCCATAGACTAGTGGCATTGTACCATACCCGGACACATTATCCTGACACTGGGCCAACCAATTTTAAAACTACCCTTATGTGCTGAGCGCCAAGCACAGGGCAGATATATCGGAGCTAAGTTAACGACTTTGGAATGTCGCTGTCAGGAATTGAACCCATGGACTCCCTGTAACATCGCGGATGCTTTTACCACTCTGCTACCGTGACCGGACGGTAAAAATTCAATTAAATTCAATTCAATTATCCTAGTCCCCACTATAGGCTATCAAGATGAAGGAACAAGCCCGAGACTAGCAACAGACGGCTTTGTTGTATATCGCATGTCTTCGGGATTCTCCGAATGAAAGAAGGATTTTCGGAGAGAGTCGCGGATGACATCAGAATGCGGCAACCTTTCCACTCCATGAGAAGCAAAGTGTTGCTATAAATTTTGAATGAGTTTCCGACCTAACATTAAAAAACAAAATCGAATGTAAAATTCAAATGGCTTATTTTTCAAGTTAACAATTCTTCAATTCAAGGCATTTGTTCCAACAATGCTTCAGTTTAATTATGTCATCTTATAAGACGGTCCAAAATTGCCTCAACAGTCTCATTAAGGCCATTATCACTGTCAAAATTTTTATTTAGGACTTGGAAAAGGGTAAAATACAGAGTGTGCCAAATCAGGGGAATACGGGGGGGGGGGGGGGGGGGGGGGGGGAATAGACAGGACATCGAAGTCACACTAAGTTGATGCAGCTCTTGCAACCTGTATAGTATTGGCTAGTGCATTGTCAGCAAGAGGATATATCCTCGCTTCTGCGTGCCAATTTTAACACCAGAATCGGAAAGGCAGTCATCACCAAAAATATTCTTGGGGAAAAAAGAAAAATGTCCAGGCCAGAAATTATCTGTTGTAATATCGTAGTAGTGAATAGTGTACTTATCATGCAAACCCTACCAAAAATAGACCTATTTCGATGTTTACCTTCAACTCATTACTTGGATGTATAGAATACATGTGCTCGAGCTATTGTCACATTAAACCGGAGACTTATCCAGTATACGTAATTTCATATTATATTAGGATATTTCAAAAAGTATAACGATACCAAGCCTAGTAGGTTAACGAACTGAATTCATATATACCCCTAACATAACGACAGTTCAACTTAACATACACAGTAAATTATATGGAGCACTATTTACATATATTTACACTGTCTTAGCCTGTCAACCCGTTCAACAGTACACCGATAAGTCCTGATATGTGAACATACTTTTTTTACTTATCTTAATCCATATTATAGATTCATCGAACTGTTTGTACAGGGCGCTGACTTTATAACCGGGACCCAATACACTTTGTACTCCTACACTATAACAATTTTGCATACACCCATTGTAATATTATAGCTTCATGAAAATAATCCGCTCTATATATACATAAATAATGCAGTCATTGTTACATGGGGTTACGGGGGGCTCATATATTGTTGATTGGAATGAGTCACGAGGTGATATATTCGACACTTTGTTTTGCGATCACCGAGTTAAGGGGTCGATAAGAATCATCGTATGACTTGACATTATAGAGACTTGTTATTTGTTTTATTTTTATCAGTGATCTGTAGAGTAATCTTGACCTTGACAAACATAATATGGTGGTTTTGAAGCTCCTCGTCGCCGCACTGTACTTCCAGGTGATTGTCTCGTGCTGGATTACAAAATATAGCATCCACCCCCATACTACATCGAGAAGCATAAGTCTAAGTTATACTCATTAATAACTTGTTCAATAACCCTAATGTGACAGAAAACATAAGTTTCTCAGTGCCTTTCAAGAGCGTTTTGATTTTTAGCTCACCTGAGCACATGTGCTCAGGATGAGCTATTAGGATCGATGAATGTCCGTCGTCCGTCCGTCCGTCGTCCGTCCGTCCACCGTCCACAATTAGTTTGTTTGCACTCTAGCATCTGCATTTCTTAAGTAATCATCTTCAAACTTTATGACAATTTTTTAAATTTTTTGGGGCCTTAAAAAATTAAAATTCAAACTTTATGACAATGTTTATTACCAAATATCTCGCGCAAATTCGATTATTGTTGATATCACCTATAACGTCAGGAGTTATGCCCCTTTTAGTATAAAAAGGCCAATTTTCAATATAGCGTCTTCCTTTCTAAAGAAATCATCTTTAAACTTTAGAACAATGTTTGTAGTTATATTCTTTCGGCCAATTTCGATTATGGCTGATATTGGCCGATTAGGTCAGGAGTTATGCCCCTTTTAATGTTTAAATTTGTGTATAATGGCATAATTTCTCAGTCAAGTTTGACTTCAAATTTTGACCACCTGCACTGTTTAGTTCGTAGAATTATAAATGATCTCTTGGATTATGTATTCAGTACAACTATGCTATGATTTAGTAACTTGTGTTGGCAATGAAGGCATCTTTTCTCAGGTGAGCGTCTTTAGGGCCATCTTGGCCCTCTTGTTCTAATTACGTATACATTCAATGCATATCAAGGCTCTTGAACATATACTACTCAACATTTGCTAAACACCACCCGCTATTTTCCTGTAGAGTTCATGCTTAGACAAGCGACTTTAAAGGTGTGGTACCTTAATTTTTCATTTAAACAAATCTTTTATTCTGTGCAGAAGTATTGTTTATGTACCAAACTTACTACCAGTTACAAAAATAAGCCTTTCGGATCCTCAATACTGGGAAATAATCAAAATTAGAAAGTGTGAATTTTGAGAAAACACCTTAAAATTCAAAGTCGGCTAAATTCAGGACTTTGGTTATTCAAATATTCCTATTTTCTATATGGAATACTTTTAAGGATATTTGTGACGATGTTGGCCTGTTCATGGTCATTTTTTCTGTATTGATCACAGAAATTAGAAATCTAACTTCCATTTATAAAATACCATTTCTTGCAAAAAACACACTTTTGGGGATTTTGCCAAATAATGACAGGAATTGGCAAAATCGTTGTAACTCATTTTTGAGTCTCTTGTCTATCACTTTGACAAAAACTATGCGTAAAAATCAGGGTCAGCTAACGCTTTCCTTTCAGGTACATTGCATTACATTAAGCATGTGTTTTCATGTGAATCTGTGGGAAAATAGCGGATGGTGCTTAGCAAACTTAAATTAGCTTAACTTAGACTTCTGCTTGTGGCTATGTAGCATGTGGGGTGGGGTATAGATACTTTATTTTGTAACCTAGCACAAGATCACTTGTGCTAATAACAGGTGAGGTAGACCCTGTGTGCACGTACAGAGCACGCGATTAGAACCACCAACCTACCGCAAGCCAGATGGAAGGTTATCTGCTTGAAAAAAAATCCTACTGACCAGTCCGAGACTCGAACCCAAAGCGGTGAGGGGCTAAGTGATAGTAAGTCACCACTATTATGACCACTCTAAGACACCGGACCAACATGAATATATTTATAATAAAAATAATAATATAATAATAATTATAAATATAATTTTCACTTTTTTTTTTTTGTTAGTTGAGTAATAATCTAAAATAAAGGTATTGTAGTTTGATACACAAGATCAGGTAGTATTATGGACTCTTTTTTTCCCCGGGCTTTTTCATCAAAAGTTGGTCAATGTCACAAGGTCATCTGCATAAGGTAAAGGTCCAGTCATTTAAGCAACTGTCCAGATATTGAAACAATCCAAAGAAGGACATAGAAGTTATAGCAGATTAAAATGCCCGATCGGACATCATCAATTTAATAGGAGGAATTTTTCGTTGAAAATCCGTCCAAATGCCATAATGTGTAGTCGAATAAGAGTACAACTGCACAGTTTGTATTGAGAAATGGAATTTTCAAAACATGTGGTGAATTGATAGCAAATGTAATGGATTTTTATACAAAGAAAATGCATTTAAAAATTATGAACAAATTTTGCATTTCAATACGCATACCTTAGAGGCATATAAAAACAATATTGTCAGAAAACAGTCCGCCAATTTGGAAAAGGGACTTTTAATGTAATGAACTAAAATAAATCAGACAGGTGTCACCGTGCTAGCTGGGTTCACCAGCTATCAATAGTTCGTCAGCTAATGTGTCAACCAGTGATCCCAGACAAAGGTCTCCACTTCTGCGAGGTGTAATTAACAGGAACTCGATATAGCGCCGAGTCAACATCCATTCGCCGATTTCCGGTCAAATTCGGTATGAAATGAACCATAAGCGATTAGCTAAGAAAATCATACGGAGGATTCCGGAAATAAGCGAAGTAACAAAACTGTTCAAGAGTAAGACCGGATAAATCCGCTAATAACGTTTGACCTGGCAGGGTCATTTCGATTCTAAGCAATATTGGAACAAGTACAAGGACAAGATATATTTAAGAATTCGACATGGCGTTGGAAAGTTTTGACGATTTGCTCGGTCCGTAAAATTTAGATTCTAAAAAAGTTCTTCTTATTTTATTATATATTGTTTATGTGCTTTTTAGTGCTTAACCTATTTCTACATGGATTTGTTACGTAAGTAAAATGTATAAATTATAATATTTACTAAGCTGCATACAATTTAATTGTGATTATTTTATGTATTGGTTTAATCGAATGAGACCAATTTTCAGCACTCAAATTCGGGTATATACGAATGTATTAGACATGTAAAAGGCGTCAGTAATCATTGACCACACACCTGAAGGTTTCTAGTTCGATCTCCACTAGGGGCGATAACTTTTCAAGACCTTCTCTAGGCGCAAAGTTCAGTACATTCCAGGAACTGTCGATGGAGGGATTAGTATACTTATGTAGTATTTTTCCAATCAAAGTGAACAAAAATATTTATACATGTATATCAGTAATATTATAAGTTATTAAATAAATTGTTCTTTGTAAATACGTGAATTACTAATTCCGAATGATGATAAAAAAATATGGCAAATATATGTTAAGTGGGGATAAACCTGGATTTGACCCTATTCTGTTATGAAGACCTTGATGTAAACACCCGGCAGTGACAGTCAAGTGTTTTATTGATGTCTTTAATGTTTTTGTAAAACCAAGTTTACTTATTTTTAATTTGTTTTTTCAGTGTTTCACATGTTTATTTCAAACCTTTGTTTCCAGTTTTATATAATTTCTAATCAGAATGGATCGTGGCTTACAAAGTATGAACATTAACCAATATTCCGATTTTAATGTTCACTTTAAAATCGGCTCGGATTCAACGACAAGATGTTAATTTCTTTAATTTGTAACTCATTACTTCATATAAACTCATTTTGACGCACTGAAAACCAGAGCAGACCCAGATCAGACAGCTCATTCATGGGTCTGCACTGTTTGCTCATGAATGTCTTCTCAGTCTTCACAGCAAAGGAAACAATTTGTTTTATATAAAATTAAATTATTCAGTAAAAAAATATATTCACCGAGTCGTATATATTACATGTAAATGCAAATGTACATTAATATTATGCAAATGTTCCGATCCCACAAGAATGCATATACTAGTATGATATTTCTAACAAGGTCACCCTGTCTTTAAACGACCAACCATCCAGATCGTCTGAGTGCAAAAAACAACCTAGTTTGTATTAATGAAAATGCCATTCAAACAATGGTCAGCTAACAAAGAAAAGCATGTGTGAAGAGACAAACGCGACATGACTCGCTACGTTTGTTATATATACCGAAACTCGGTCGGTATTCCATTGTGTTTTTAAAACGTATTTAGTAAGTTCGATCAGTATCACCATGTCGAGTTAAGTCAAGTCCAGCTTGATAAAAAGCGGAAGCACCGTGCAGTGTTTATCGGGTTTCATTTTAAGCAGTATATATAGTATTGTTGGTTGGTGTTAAATGAACGTGATTTTTGGACTCGATTCAAAAGTTATTTTTGGAATTAGCTTCCTTAAAGGTTAGGACTTTATTCAGGCCGTGTCAAAATCTTTTGAGGTGATCTTGATAACGTAGCACAACGTGTTTACCCTTAGAATTAATCAGCGACATATATTTGA
>CM037779.1:35286869-35336869 GCA_021229015.1 Solen grandis | reverse complement strand
GATGGCCCTATATCGCTCACCTGAGTACCACTGCTCTAAAGGCAACCTTAAGTATTATGGACCATAACTCCTATGTACAAGGCTAAATAATCCTTGGTTTATTAACCTTATGTATACATATGATCAAGATTGCTTTATAAATGTGGATGCTAGAATGTAAACAAAATTAAATATGATTTTTTTATACTTCAAGGGCCTTAATTGGAGATAGTGGTCCATATCAAGTCAGCCTTGGCATAGATAATAGTCATTAATATTGCCATCAGATTTGTGTAAGTTTACTTTTTAATAATCCCTAGGAAGCTGAATTTTCAAGAGATCAGCTTTGTTTGAGCATTTTTGGTAGAGGGTAATGATGTGACCATTTTGTTGAAGGAAATTAAATTCTTACCAATTTAATTATTTGTAGAAGATTTATATAAAAAAAACAAGAGTTGTCAGAGGACAGCATGCTCGACTATTCCAAAAGCTTGTTGGTAAATCAAATGATATCTATTTCAATTCTTGCCCTTCATATACCCTGTACATAATAATAGTCAAAGATGATATACCTTGAAAGTCTGATACCCCTTAATATTTTTATGAAGTCTAAAATCAATCCCATGCCTAGTTACTGAGACATAAGCATAATGATATTTGTTTTTGTTCTTAATGTTTAGTTTATTGCGATATATACAGACTATAAGAATCCTGTTTACTACGCACAGTTAAACGTTGAAAAGGGTTTGTCTCTTTTCTCAAGGTATTTGTGAGCTTTTGCCCTATTCCGGTGTAATCATTTACTAGTAAAATATATACGAGTGCAATCTTTATAAGGATATAAAATATGTTATAAACATGTTTAATATATATAGTGGATATGTGTATCTTTAGAAGATGGAAGTATCATCTTTTTGGTTGCTTTTTGTTTTCTTTTCTTTTCTTTCAATGTTCCTTTTTGTCTACTCTTTATTTTCTCTTGTAGCTTGCAGCATGTTGCCTTCTCAAATGATTTTAGAAAGCTATGTACACAAGTACATATATTGCGTGTTACTACGTATATGTAATGTATTTTATATAAGGCACCATGAGTAAAACTTATAAGATACTCTCCTTAAATTGTAGGGGACTTCATGGTCTAAAGAAAAGGAATCTGGTCTTTGATTATCTTAAAAGTCTTAAATTTGATATATATTGTCTACAGGATTGTCATTTCACAAAGTCTATGTACAAACTAATTTACACAGAATGGGGCTCACAATGTTATCTTAGTTGTCATACCTCTAATTCAAGAGGTGTTTGTATATTAATATCTAAAGATGTCGACTGTAAGATACATAATGAAACTACTGATACTAAAGGAAACTTCGTTACTTTAGATATGTCAATAGAAGAAAATAGATTAACTCTAGCATCTATCTATGGTCCAAATGAGGATAACCCACTCTTTTACGTCAGTTTATTCAAAACAATACAGGATTTAGGCAACGAAGACGTAGTCATTTGTGGTGATTTTAACCTTGTTCAAGATCCATCTTTAGACTATTATAATTATAAACATGTTAATAATAAAAAAGCTAGAGACGCTCTTTTGAAAATAATAAAGGAAAATGAATATATCGATCCATTCCGTGAAAAGTATCCAGAATTGAAAAGATATACATGGCGTAAAACAAGACCAATTCAGCAGGCACGCTTAGATTTTTTTCTAATTTCTCAGACAATTTTAGCAAATGTGGGAAGCATAGCAGTAAAACCAAGTCTCCAGTCTGATCACTCTATTGTTACATTAGAATTAGTATTTAATAACTTTACGCATGGAAAAGGCTTCTGGAAACACAATAATTCATTGTTGAATGACATAAACTATGTAAATACTATTAATAAAATAATTGATGATGTTAAAAAACAATATGCTATTCCTATTTACAATCTTGATATCATCGAAACTATACCGGATGAACAACTCCAATTTACAATTAATGATCAGTTATTCCTTGAGACTTTATTAATGGAGATAAGAGGAAAAGCGATTTCTTATGGGTCATACGTGAAAAAAGTTAGAAACGATAGAGAAAAAACAATATTGCAAAGTATTGAAAATATTGAGAATAGCCTAAAAAGCGAAAACATAAGTCAATTAGAATTACTTAGGGTCGAACTTAGGAATATTCAAGAAGACAAACTTAAAGGCAATCTTATTAGATCAAAAAAAAAGGAAGGAAAAAAAGGAAAAAATGACTTTATTTTAAAAAATTTTATAGAATGCTTTACTTAAACAAAAATAGCGAAAAATCTTCAATAGACGATTCATTCAATGACTTCTTAAAGGTTGAATACATACCCAAACTATCAAAAAAAGAGAGTAGTGATCTTGAAGGTCCAATAAGTCTTCAAGAAGCGTCATTTGTTTTAAAGAATATGTCAAATAACATAAGTCCGGGTACCTCTGGTTTCACTGCAGAATTTTTTAAGTGTTTTTGGAAAAAATGGGCATTTTTGTAATTCGGTCATTGAACAATGCATTTGAATCTGGTCAATTAGCTGTAACTCAGACACAAGGTATTACTTGCATACCGAAAGGAAATAAACCCAGAAACCAGTTAAAAAATTGGAGACCTATAACACTCTTAAACACTGTCTATAAAATTGGGTCGGGCTGTATATCTAATCGATTAAAGAGATATTTGGATAAACTAATAAATAAAGATCAAACAGGGTTTATAAAAGGCAGATTTATTGGAGAAAATATTAGATTAATATATGACATTATGCAATACACTGAAGATAAAGATATCCCGGGGTTACTCCTTCTGATCGATTTTGAAAAAGCTTTCGACTCACTTTCGTGGAATTTTATCTATAAAACTTTAGATGTTTTTAACTTCGGTCCAGACATTAAGAAATGGTTTAATATTTTATACAAGGATGCTCAATCAACTGTTACTCAATGTGGTTACTTTTCCAATTTTTTCCCCATTCAAAGAGGCTGTAGACAAGGGGATCCGCTGGCATGTTATATTTTTATTTTAAGTGCAGAAATCTTATCCCTTAGTATAAGACAACAAAAAAAGATAAAAGGCATTAAAATTAATGATGTAGAACATAAATTATCTCAGTTTGCTGACGATACAACAATAATCCTAGACGGTTCAGAGGAGTCACTAAACAATACATTATGTACATTTTTTTTTCAAAATTTTTAAAAAAGACAAAATGGAAACTTAACTGGAATCAACAACACTTTGATATGCTAGGAATACTCTTTCATGTAGATCTAGACAAGTTAATTGATATGAATTATAACCCAAAATTAGAAAAAATGATCTCAGTTTTATCACATTGGAAGAGAAGAATTCTCACTCCCATAGGTAGAATTACTGTTGTGAAAACCCTTATTATTACTCTTTAACCACTTGTTTATGTCCTTACCAAATCCATCTCTCCAATTTATTACACGTCTCAATGGTTTACTTTTTGAATTTGTATGGAATGGTGTTAACAAAATTAAATCTAATATTGTGGTTAAAGAATACTATGAAGGTGGTCTTAAAATGGTAAATGTAAAATCATTTATTTCAGCTCTAAAACTTACGTGGTTGAAAAGACTTTGCAGTGTAGGTGGTAAATGGCAAAATGTAGCTTTTAGGGATTTTTATAAACTCTTAACATTGGGCAAAGATTATGCTATAACATTACATTCAAGTTTAAAAAACAAATTTTGGAAAGACACTATTGCAGCTTATATTGATATGTGTGCAAATCATAAGTATATTCAATCTGAAATTTTAAACTATCCTATCTTTTACAACGAGCATATCACAATTGATTCAAAAAGCATATTTTTTAAACAGTGGTTTAATGCAGGGATTTTGAATATAGGTGATATAGTGGATAGTAATGGTGATTTCTTATCTATGGAATCACTTTCTGCTACTTATAAAATTAAAATTAACTTCCTACATTACCAGGGATTAGTAAGAGCAACAAAACTTTTTCTTAAAAGAAGTAATATTTCGCAAGAAAAACTTTCAATATAAACCAATATTACCACCATTAATGAAAGTAATTATTACATGCGCATCTGGTGCTAAAACAATATATAACAGTCTTAATATCAATTTGGATGTTCCAACAAGTCAAACAAAATGGGAAAATGAATTAAAAATAAAGCTAACAAAAAGTGATTGGGAAAATATCTATTTACATCCTTTTGTGAATGCGATTTCTTCAAACTTACAATGGTTTCAGTAAAGGATTAATCACAGAATCCTTGGAACAAACGACCTTCTTAACAAAATGAAAATATTAGATAGTAATAGATGTTCTTTTTGTAGAACTGATAAAGAAACTATTGTTCACCTACTATGGGAGTGTCACGTTAGCCAGAGTATTATAAAAAAGATCACAGTAAAACAAGTAAATCCAAAAATAGCAAATATAGGGAAAGTAGATTTCTTATTTGGTGTATTAAACGATACATGTATGGTGGAAAATCTTTTAATATTATTTACTAAAAAATTCATATATCACAGTAAGGTTATAAAACTTAAACCATCATATGATTTAGCTGTAGCTTATATTACACAACTATTCACAATATACGCCAACACATTAAAATTAGAGGAAAGGAACCGCTTTGATTCCCATTGGAAACAACTTCTTAGCAACACCTTAGATAATGTTTAAATCTTAAATAGTATTTTCAACACGGACATAATAAGGTACGGATGCTTTACTTTACTTATGTTGTATGGACTTAAATAAGTTTACCAATATAGATTTTTATTGCTTTATAATTCTTTGTAGGAAAGGCAACTTGTTTTTTTTTGTTTTTTTTTGTTTTGTTTTTTTCGTCTTCTTCTTTATCTTATGTTTGTATTACTTCTTTTATATAATTTAAACTACCACTTTGTTAATAATTGACTCAAAGTTAAAAAATAAATATTTCATTTGGTATGATGTAATTTACATGTATGTTTATATGAACATAGTTATATGCAGTTGTATTGTATGGAGCAACGGGGATGGCCTCGACCCTTTTGCTTCTATGACGAGGAAAATAAAGTGGTTAAAAAAAAAAAAATAAAAAAAAAAAATAACATGGTGCATGCTAAACTTTTACCAAAAATCCAAGTTAGAAAAAGGCCATAATTTGCATAAAATTCAGTCCAAAAGTTATCCTCCTTGGTTTTCTGATGCCCCTGAAGACACTCCTTAATTTTCTAGTCAATTCCACAAGCCATTTCTGAGATATAAGCTGGATAGTAGCTTGAATGCAAAAATATATCCAACCTTCTAAGTTAAAGGGGGCCAAAAATTTCAAGTGTTATCTTCCTTTATAGTATGATACCCCTAAATGTATTAACCCTTTCCCTCATAGAAGAAACCATGAAAAGACCTATGCGAACAACATAAAACCAGATCAGCCAGCGAGTACCTCGCAGGCTGATCAGGTTTTATGCTGTTCCCTGCTCCTCAGTGGTCTGGAAATGAGGACTTTATAATTAAATTTGGTAAGGTTTAACTGTGGTTTTCTGCAGATCAGGCTTTATGTGGTACCTATTGAGTGCGTCAAAATGAGTCTATATGAGGGAAAAGGTTAAAAATTCAAATCAATTGCATGCCTAGATACTGAGATATTAGCATGAAAGTACCTTGCATGCAAAACTTAACAAAATTTCTTAGTTAAAAAGGGGCCATAATTTGTAACATATTCCATCAAGAGTTACCTACCATGAAAGTATGATACCCCTAAACATATTAAAGATGTTTCAAATCAATTACATGCCTGGATACTGAGATATAAGCATGAGAGTATCTTACATGCAAAACTTTAACCAAAATTTCTAAGTTAAAAAGGGGCCATAATTTGTAATATATTCCATCAAGAGTTATCTACCTTGGTTGTCTGATGCCCCTAAACATTTCATAAACTTTCAAGTCAATGTCATGAATGGTTATTGAGATATGAACTGGAAAGCAGATTGCATGCAAAACTTTAACCAAATTTTTCTATTGCATGCAAAACTTTAACCAAAATTTCTAAGTTAAAAAGGGGTCATAATTTATATCAAATTCAGTCAAGAGTTATCTACCTTGGTTGTCTGATGCCCCTGTACATATTTATAAACTTTCAAGTCAAGACCATAAATGGTTATTAAGATATAAGGTTGATAGTAACTTGCATGCAAACTTTAACCAAAAGCTGCAACGCCAACGCCGACAGCGACGCTGATGCCGACTACAATAGCTCTCATATTCTTCGAATAGTCAAGCTAAAAATAAAATAAATAAATGATAATAAAAACTGGTAATATTCATTTGATTGTCATGGCAACCAAAGTTCTGCATGGATCAAATTTTTTTTAGCAGCATTTGCCGAGAATTAACCAAGAAACCCTGTGCTGAGGAATTTTGAAATTTGGCCTGAAGTTTTAGAGAATAGGTCTCCATAGTTTTTACGATAAACATTTAAGGCAAATAAGCCCTGCCCCTGGCAACCCTGGTTTTTTTAACTGATTGGAATAATTTTAGCCAAGGAACATCTATACCAAAACATTTTGAAGTCTGGCCAGTAGTTTTGAAGGAGATGATTTAAAAGTTTTCATGATTTCTTTCTTTCTGTTGCCATGGCAAGAAGAGTTAGGCATGGAACAAGTTTATTTTAGCAACATTTGTGAAGGTTCACCCAAAGAGCATCCCTACCAAGTTTAATTAAATTCTGGTCAGCGGTTTCAGAGGAGATGTCATTTAAAGTTTTCACTATATACAGTTAAGGCAAATTAGCCCCACCCTGGCGACCATGTTTTTTTATGGATCGGAATAATTTTAGCAATCTCGGTAAAGGGTTACCAAAGGAACATCTATACTAAAACATTTCGAAATCTGGCAAGTAGTTTTGAAGGAGATGATTTTTAAAGTTTTCATTTTTTTTCCCTTTCTGTTGCCATGGCAACCAGACTTCTACATGGATCAAGTTTATTTTAGCAACTTTTGTGAAGGTTCACAAAAGGATCTTCCCTGCCAATTTTAATCAAATTCTGTGCAGCTGTATCAGAGCAGATGTCATTTAAACCAAATTGTTGATGATGGGCGACACACGGAGAGTGATCCAAATAGCTCACCGTGAGCACTTTATGCTCAGGTGAGCTAAAAATATGATGTATGACATTTAGAATTTTTATAATTACAATACTACCCACTACACATGTGCTGAAGTGCATATAAATTTAAACATTTTTGTGATGTAACCTTTTGTTATTGCAGTACATTATATAAAATGGTGTACGGTATTTATCTGATATGTTAATTGTAGTCCAATAATAATAATATCTACTTCTCCCTCCCCAAATGTCTTTGGTGTTTCCCCCATTAAGAAATTTAAATTTCCAAAAGATTCGATCTCAGAGAATCTAACAGACCTCACAACTGCTGTCCAATATTCCAAAGAAGACAATCCACCCCAATCACCTCAACTTATGTGTATCTTTCTTTAAAACCTGGTCCTGAACACCGGTATAAAAATGATTAAGTCAAGACAAGGTAACAAGTGTAGTGTGTATTTCAGTCTGATTACACATATAAATATTCAAACATTTACTCCTTTAAAGATTTATATAAAAGAAATACATGTACATAAATACTATAAATTGCATAACATCAGAGTCAAGGGGCATTTACATCTGACTTAGATTCATTAACTATCATTCAACATTCATATCTGCTTAACACTTAATTAAAACAGTAACTGGTAAATGTAGTATTAACAAGAAATGTTTGTAAAACATATATGCCCCCCTCATATGCCATAATATTTATATAGCTATATTATATGTATGATGTTTGGCTTTATAATGTGGATATGTTACAAAGTTCAGAACTTATCTTGGTGAAGGTTTACTACTGATAATTATTAACACTGCTAACTCATTTGAGTTTTACCTTGTATATTGCATCCAGTAAAGGTGAAAATGCTGAAAAAAAATCTGGTGAAAAAGATTTGACCAGAACCCATTTTGATCAGAATCTATCTCGGCATTCAATGTCACAGTGACCTTGACCTTTGACCTAGTTACCCCTAAATCAAAGGGGTCATTTACTGGTCATGCATAATCTTCATACTAAGTTTGAAGTTCCTAGGCCCAGGCGTTCTCAAGTTATTGATCGGAAACAGCTTTGTCACAATTTTCAAAATCAAGCCCAGTAAATGAAGGTCACTTTGACCTTGACCTTTGACCAAGTGACTCCAAAAACAATAGGGGTCATCTACTAATCATAAGCAACAACCACATGAAGTTTGAGACTTAAAGGTCAAATAGAACTTCAAGTTATCACTCGGACAAGGTCTGGTATTATACATACACAACATGTGACCTTGTGATCTTGACCTTTGAGGTAATGACACCAAAATCAATAGGGGTCATCTACAAATCATGAGCAACAACCACATGAAGTTTGAGACTTAAAGGTCAAATAGAACTTAAGTTATCACTCGGACAAGGTCTGGTCTACCAACAGACCGACGGACCGACATGAGCAAAGCAATATACCCCCTCTTCTTCGAAAGGGGGGCATAAATATCTACTTTAGAAATGCATATGAAAATCTAGTAAAACACACACACACAAATATTTACATTTATTGGCTTGCGGTAGGTCAGTGGTTCTACCGGGTACCTCTGTGTACTCAGGGTCTTCCTCCACCTTTAATTAGCTGGACGTCCTATATGATTGAAATACTATCGCAGCAACGGTTAACCGCAATACAACAACAACAAGAAGCACTGGGAGAAAGATATAGAAGGTACTGGATATATTTTTAGTGACAGTGACCATGCCGCAATTGATCAACAATAAGTATTCCATGGAACACAAGGTGTCATTTGCTGAAAGAAGCATGACAGAAATAGTGTAACAAAGTGTGACAGACACAGGAAAAGGGAATAACTAAACAATATTAATGCCAGAGTAACAGACTTTGAGCATGGCAATTCCTCTGGTCAAGCAGTCCATTAATCATTGAAATTTTGATTCAATAGCTCAATTGCATGAATATAGGAGGATTTATAGCAAAATAAAGAAGCATGACAGAAATATGTGAAAGACAGCTGGAAAGATTGGTTAAGGAGAAGTAATCACCATGTGACAAAAAGCAAGCATTCATTTTCATGAAAGCTGCCTTCATGTCAAACTTTATCACTAATACCACCAACACATTTTCTACATACATCTAATTAAAGATATTAGTCAACATCAAAATTGACATCACAATTTGGTATTAAATATATTCAAATTGTAACATTTTAGATCAATTAAACAAGGTGATGTTACATGTATGTTGTCAAGAAAAATGCTTTTATTTATATTTAGAACAAACACATTTTTTTTTCATAAATGAATACCTCCCAATAATCCTTAGCTACATGATTTTCAGATTGAACATTGAAAAGACAAACAAAAAAACGTTTTTGGCAAGTCATAAACAAAGTTATTCTATAAACACTCGATTAATATACCTTTCCGTTGTTTACAAAGGTATTCCAATCAAGTTACTGGCTATCCAAAAGCTAAACTTGGATAATAGGTAGTCAATGGTTGATCTGGTTTACACAAAAGAACACATGGTTTTGTTTGTGATGCTGTTTGTGAGCTTTTGACTTAGCCATGAATAGAAAAGGCAGAGTTTAAATTGTCATTGCTAAAAACTGGAAGGACATGTCACAATGATCTTGGTTTGTATACACGGACTATCTCATCCCAGCCACAGTCGACAATCTGTCCTGGGACATGTAGGTTGAAATCAAGTCCATACACAAACTCTGTATGGTGATCTATGACTTCCATGGCACTGGATTGTCTGACATCCCATGTTCTAAAATGTACACATTTTGTTCCCTTTAATAAAAGAATATTGGCAAAACATCGATACTGCTAACATAAAAGGTAATTCTTACTGTCCTAACTTCATATGGTAAATGTAAGATATATGTTGAAAAAGAATAAAAATGAAATTACATGCTAATGATGACTGTGTAGAATATAGGCACTTAACAGAGATCTAAGTCTGCTCAGTTTGTCAAGTCATCACACACTTTTTGAAGGGATTAATGTCCAACTGACAGTATTTTATTCATTTTGAGAATATGACTACTTGAGACAGATAGTGTGCTGACACTCTTCAGTATCACCAATAGACTGAGGAGCATGATACCACACCCATTCACATTATTTTGACACCAGGCTAACCAGTTCAGAACTACCCTGCATATATGCTGAGTGACAATCAAGGTGCTATCAGTACTATTTCTAACATCTTTGGAATGTTGCAGTCAAGGATTGAACTCACAACCTTCTGCTCCATGGGACCCATGGTTCTTAGAACTCAGCTGAATCTTAAATATCAGATTATTTAAGTAGTCTTACCAATGGACAAACAAGTACATGTAACTGGTGTTGCATGCAACACAGGTCCCTACCAGTGAGGTGCATAATTTTTCTATTACCATAACAACCAGAAATTTGGTCTGAGAAAAAAAAGTGACGTGCAGAATCTCCATACTGCCATCTATTCATATAACAAGTTTCATAATATTATCTTAAAATGTTTTTTTAAGTTATCGCAGGATCCAGATTTCCAGGCTGACGGACGGATGGATAGACAGACGGAGGGCAAACCTATAGCCCTTCCAGTGTAAACACTGGTACGGGACAATTAGACATATTAAGTGGGAAGATTCAGGATGGAATACGACTTATTAATGGGTATAAATATTCGTACCTTACTGTGAAGTCATACGAAGAAGATGCAAGTGTGTTTCCATTGAACGGAGAGCTCTGCAAAAAAAAAAAATCAAGAAAAATTGATAAATAATGGCATTTACAGAAAGTTATGAGACAATTTAGAGTCAAGCTTTAACCAGATTTTGGATTTAGCACATCAAAATAAATCATGATTAACAAGGTCGATAATAATTCCATTTAATGAGATTCTATAACAAGACAAGGGGGTCAAGACGGCCCTAAAGATGCTAACCTGAGAAATATTGTCTTGATTGCACGCACAAGTTACTATATTATAGCATAGTTGTACTAAATACATATGTCATCCAGAAATACAGCAAGATCATTTCAATTCCACAATCCAACCAGGAAATGTGGTCAAAATTTGAAGGTTGTATCATAAAAAATAAGTAATATTGAAAGGGGACATAATCCTGACCTAATCGGCTAATATCAGCCATAATTGAACTTGACTAAGGGATTATTGCTGTAAATATTGTCATTAAGTTTAAAGAAGATTGGTTAAGAAATGAAGATGCTAGAGGGCAAACAAAATGAAGCTGCATTTTAAAGATTAAAAGGGCCATAACTCCTGACCTCATTGGGTGATATCAGCCATAATCGAACTTGACTGAAAGATGGCAATTAACATTGTCATAAAGTTTGAAAATAGTTGCTTAAGAAATGAAGCTGATAGAGTACAAACAAACTAATTGTGGACAACAGACAGATAATAATTATAAATCTTTATTTATAGAGGATGTCTCATTTACAAACATTGTAAGTATAACTTCTTTACATGAGGCCTTCTGAAATAAAACATCAATGTTATGTACAATGGTGGTAAAAGAAAATATAATAACAACAAACAAACAAAATTAAAAAACAAGTCTTAAGTTCTTAATAGAAATCAATTTGCATATTTATGCAGATGATGATGGTAATGGTAAAAATGGTGTAACAAGAGGGTCAAGATGGCCCTAAAGACGCTCACCTAATTGGCCGATATCAGGCATAATCAACCTTGGTAAAGATATTATGGTAATAAACATTGTCATAAAGTTTGAAGATGTTTGCTTTATCAAAGATGCTAGAGTGCAAACAAACTGATAATTGGCATTTTTTAATATCAAAAGGGGCGTAAGTTAACTCCTGACCTAATAGGCCAATATCAGTCATAATCAATCCTGGTCGTGAGATTATGATAATAAACATTGTCATAAACTTTGAAGATGATTGCTTCAGAAATGAAGATGCTAGAGTGCAAACAATAAGAAATCTTGCATTTTTTTTTTTAATATTAAAAGGGACATAACTCCTGTCCTAATAAGCTGATATCCACCATAATCGAACTTGGACGTGAGATTATGGTAATAAACATTGCCATAAAGTTTGAAGATGACTGACGGACATTCATTGATCCTAATAGCTCATCCGCAGCACATGTGCTTACATAACATTGAAAATATTTCAAATCTCTGAGCAGAAACCCAATATCAACATCAAGAACAAGATTCAAAGCGTAATATTGATACATTAATGGCCATTCATCCATACAGCTCATATAAATTCATCCATCTATATAGCTCATCCTGAGCTCAGGTGAGCTAAAAAGAATAATTTTGAAAAGCATTGTAAAATAAAAATGGAAAAACCATGTGATACAACATGATAATCAATGTTTTTCCATTATAGCATCCTCTTCAAAAACAAGAACATGATTACAACAGTCTTGTTTTTAATTTATTTCAAGTTGATTGGGAAACAAATTCTTACAGCTCATTCTAATCCTTGTTGATGGTCCAAAGGGTTGGAGCAGTACTTTCATGTATCCTTGCCACAAACGGGGTTTGAACCCACAACCATTGGATTTGCAGTAGGGTATATTACCCAGGACAAAAGTGTATAATTATCTAAAGAACTGGAGAACTATGATTATATGACTTGCCTTTACTCGTCGAACAGCGAACCGATGGCCTTTCAGGTGACACAGACATTTAGATGGGTTTCTTATATCCCAGCCTTTAATGGTGCAGTCTACAGAGCCAGTGAACATCACATTCTGAAGAAATAACAAGAGGGCCATGATGGCCCTGAATCGCTCACCTGAGTACCATTGCTTCAACTGATGTCAAGGTTTTTAAACAGACAAGGATTCTGATATAACTTAATCTAAAACATTTTACCCCTGACAATACTAAACACCAAATATCTAAGCAATGGGCCATATGGTTTCAGAGAAGACTTGGGCGCAGGGTCATTTATCACCGTAGGGCCAAGACTTTGAAAATCTTTGTAATGAACCATTAGATGCTACTACATACCAAAAATCTTAGCTCTAGGCCTTATTGATTCATAGAAGAAGATTTTTTAAGATTTTCCTATATAACTCTGTGTAAAACAAGTGACCCCTGGTGGGGGGTCATTTATCACCATAGGGCTATGATTTGTACAATCTTGGTAGTGGCCCATAAGATGATGCTTCATACCAAATATCTAAGCTCTAGGCCTTATGGATTCATAGAAGAAGATTTTTTAAGATTTTCCTATATAACTCTGTGTAAAACAAGTGACCCCTGGTGGGGGGTCATTTATCACCATAGGGCTATGATTTGTACAATCTTGGTAGTGGCCCATAAGATGATGCTTCATACCAAATATCTAAGCTCTAGGCCTTATGGATTCATGAAGAAGATTTTTTAAGATTTTCCTATTCACTCTTGTAAAACAAGTGACCCCTGGTGCGGGGTCATTTATCACCATAAGCTATGATTTGTACAATCTTGGTAGTGGCCCATAAGATGATGCTACATACCAAATATCTAAGCTCTAGGCCTTATGGATTCATAGAAGAAGATTTTTTAAGATTTTCCTATATAACTCTATGTAAAACAAGTGACCCCTGGTGCGGGGTCATTTATCACCATAGGGCTATGATTTGTACAATTTGTAGTGCCCATAAGATGATGCTTCATACCAAATATCTAAGCTCTAGGCCTTATGCATTCATGGAAGAAGATTTTTTAAGATTTTCCTATATAACTCTATGTAAAACAAGTGACCCCTGGTGCGGGGTCATTTATCACCATAGGGCTATGATTTGTACAATTTTAGTAGTGGCCCATAAGATGATGCTTCATACCAAATATCTAAGCTCTAGGCCTTATGCATTCATGGAAGAAGATTTTTTAAGATTTTCCTATATAACTCTATGTAAAACAAGTGACCCCTGGTGCGGGGTCATTTATCACCATAGGGCTATGATTTGTACAATCTTAGTAGTGGCCCATAAGATGATGCTACATACCAAATATCTAAGCTCTAGGCCTTATGGATTCATAGAAGAAGATTTTTTAAGATTTTTCTATATAACTCTATGTAAAACAAGTGACCCTGGTGCGGGGTCATTTATCACCATAGGGCTATGATTTGTACAATCTTGGTAGTGGCCCATAAGATATGCTCATACCAAAAATCAAAAGGCTAGGCCTTGTGGTTTCGGAGAAGAAGATTTTTTCAATTTTTGATCATGCTACATACCAAAAATCAAAAGGCTAGGCCTTGTGGTTTCAGAGAAGAAGATTTTTTAAATTTTCATTTTTAAAATCTATTTTTAGCTCCTGTGACCTAATTATGCGATGGACCAGAACCATTTATACAACTTTAGTAGAGCTTCATCCAAGGAACATTCCTGCAAAATATTTTTCAAATTGGCCAAGCCGTTTAGGAGGAGATGTTGTTTGAAGCAATTGTTGACGCCGGACGCACGCACGCACGGACGCACGCACGGACGACGGACGCCGGACAAAAGGCGATCAGAAAAGCTCACCTTGAGCACGTTGTGCTCATGTGAGCTAATAACAACAAGAAATATCAGACACACAGACAGACATTAAAACAAGCAGGAAACAGGCAGTCTGACATCTGCTTCATTCCTTAACATAAGACTTAATTCATCATCCTTATCTAATAGAGATCTTTCTTTTAAGAAGAAATTGTGTATGCATATTCCCAAAAGACAGAGCCTTGATTTTTTTCTCATTATTTGTTGTTGAGAAGTTTTGGGAATCAGAAGATAGGATAATCAATGCACGTTTTGAATACAGAACCTGGGGAAATTCACAAAGTTGACATTGCCAGTATCAACATTTTGTATCAGTATATCTTGACAACTGAAATTAAAGTAAAAACTTTTTTTCTCTATCAAAATATATATATAAATGTTTAGGGATGGCAACGAATACCTCCTTTGGTATTCAAATATTAGGTAAGCATTGCAAGCAAATACTCAGATCAAAATAAGAATCACATCATCTGCAATATTCCAAAACTGAATATATATGCATGTATGCATTAGTTTGAATTTACTTTTCTATTTACAAAATATATTTTGATGTGTGTGTGTGTTTGAATGTGTTGATGTTCATTTATCTTATTATTCTACATTAATTTCAAATTATGACATTAATCTTATACCATGACCCCTTTTGTACCCGTAATAATAATCGGCAATTAAGTGTTCTGGTTTAACTATGTTTCAGACCACTTATCCTTTCATGAAGATAACAAAGGTTGTAACAAAATTTTCAGGATACCTTGGTTATCTTCGTGAAAAGCAATGAGGTCCGAAACATAGTGGAACCATTTACACTTAACGATTTGCAGATGTAAAAGTATACTGATATTATAATTGGTTGTGGTTATGTGTTGTATATTTGTTTAATTTCATGGCTAAATTGAGTTATATTGATTTGAACCAATGAAATTTGTCGGAGTTGCTATCATGTGAGAAAAACAAACAACTAATTACTCCCTGTGCAGACGATAGTCTCATGAAAGTCTCCCTAAATTTACATATTCAGAATTAAAAGCCTTGACCAATCAACTTTGTTAAGATGGCTTTGTTGATTGGTAGTTAATGACATGATCGAAAATTTGCATACTGGCCAGGAATTATCAGCTTATGCAAACGACTTGGTGAGGGCAGGCTTGTTAATCAGCTGCTGAGAACTTTGATCCTAAGCAAACAATGGCTGCCTTATTGTACCATTTTACAATTTGCATACTGCAGACAAACTGACAACTGCCCAGTGTACTGCAAGAGTAGGCACATATGACACTTGTACATACAGGGATGTCCTTATAATGGCACCACATATGACACTTGTACATACAGGGATGTCCTTATAATGGCACCACATATGACACTTGTACATACAGGGATGTCCTTATAATGGCACCACATATGACACTTGTACATACAGGGATGTCCTTATAATGGCACCACATATGACACTTGTACATACAGGGATGTCCTTATAATGGCACCACATATGACACTTGTACATACAGGGATGTCCTTATAATGGCACCACATATGACACTTGTACATACAGCTATGTCCTTATAATGGCACCACATATGACACTTGTACATACAGGGATGTCCTTATAATGGCACCACATATGACACTTGTACATACAGGGATGTCCTTATAAAGGCACCACAATTGACACTTGTACATACAGGGATGTCCTTATAATGGCACCACATATGACACTTGTACATACAGCGATGTCCTTATAATGGCACCACATATGACACTTGTACATACAGCGATGTCCTTATAATGGCACCACATATGACACTTGTACATACAGCTATGTCCTTATAATGGCACCACATATGACACTTGTACATACAGGGATGTCCTTATAATGGCACCACATATGACACTTGTACATACAGGGATGTCCTTATAATGGCACCACATATGACACTTGTACATACAGGAATGTCCTTATAATGGCACCACATATGAAGGGCAAAAAGAAGATAAAGAAAAATAAAAAAACATACACACTGTAATTTTTTTTTTTACCACATAAATATATTTTCTTCTGTTTTCTTCTGAATATTCTAACAAAAAAAATCCTATTTAAATATTCTAAACTAATGTGAATATTTGTCGCTAACCATAAAAATCTAATCTTGACATAATTTTTATTTTTAATTTTTTTTTAATTCAAATATATTTTTTTAACCTGATGGGTAAATCCTCAGCTGAGGCTATGTGTTTATCTTGATACATGCCAACACACAAAAAAATCAGTATTGTCACAGTAAGATTTCAAACTTTTATAGATTATGTTCCCGACAAGCGCAGTTAGTGTCACTGATTAGATTAAAAAGTTGCAATCTGTAAAGTTTGAAACTCAACTGATTAATGCCAGTGTAATGATGCAATCATATTAACTAAATAAAACAACATCAAGAAACTAAATTATAAAATTACTTAACCAAATGTATTAATTATTTTCACAATAACACTGATCCAATGTCTTTCCGTGGAAGTGTTACCAGTAATACCGAGTATACTGAAAGAAATTTATATTTTGTGTATGATTGTTTACATATGATAACATGTTTTAAGGTACATTTTAATTAAGATGTTGGCATATCTATAAAACATAGCAATGATGATGTTGAGATAAAAATTCTCACCTAATCCAAAGCATTATCTTACTTCATAGTAACTATAAAGAAAAATGGGAAAATAAGAACTGTCCCAAGACAGCGCGCTCCACTTTTCTGAGTGCTGGATAGTGTAATAGAGGACAGCATGCTCAACTATTCAAAATGCTTGTTGGTAAATCAAATGAAATCTATTTAAATTCTTGCCCTTCAAAAATGATATACTTTGATAGTCTGATACCCCTAAATATGTTTATGAAGTCTAAAATCAATCCCATACCTAGTTACTATGACATAAGCATAATAACACTGTGCATGCAAAACTTTAACCAAAAAGTGTAAGTCAAAAAGTGGCCCTAATCTGCATTATATTCAATCAAAAACTATCTGCCACTATATTTTGATACCATTGAGCATATTTAAGAAGTTTCAAATCAAACCCTTGCTTGGTTACTGAAATATAAGCATGAAATTCCTTGCATGCAAAACTTTCATCAAAATTTCTAAGTTAAAAAAGGGGCCATATTTTGTAATATATTTCATCAAGTGTTATATTCCTCGATAGTATGATACCCCTAAACACATAAAAGATATTTCAAATCAATCACATGCCTGGATACTGAGATACGAGGGTTGTTCAAAAATAAATAGGACTGAGCCTCCTGTATTTATATTTTCCGTTAGATGTTTAATATTTTCGTATATACGGCAATCGGAAAGTGTTACCTACCTTTATATTATATTTTTATAATATTGTATGATTGTACGCGCGCGTATTTCGGTATTTAATAACCATGGTAACGCGCACCCGGCGCAGTCCATTAAGTTCACTCCATATGCAACATTGTTTTATAATATCTTTAATCTTGCCGTCTGCCCAAGTAATTTCCGCCAAAATTGGACGTTAGGTTCCGAATAAAACAAAATTTGAATACGACTGGTGACAACGTTCAAAACACGAAGATGCCGTCAAATGAAAAGTTAGAAATAAGCGCTAACGTCAAGTTTTGTCATCAAATGGGCGATACACCATCTTCAAAGTTTGAAAAAATCAAGCTAACGAAGGGCGAGCACAGTCTTAGCAGGTCTCCTGTTTTTAGCTGTCACAAACAATTTAAAGATGGCAAAAACGACATGACCGACAGGGAGGGACGAGGGAGAAAGAAGAAAATTGATGGAACGTTGGTGACGTCATTTGCAGAAACGCTGCGGAACAACCGACGTTTTACAATGCGAGAGCTGTCGGACATGTTCGATGTCAGCATGGGAACGGTCCATTCAATTCTTACTAAAGAGTTGAACATGAGAAAGGTATTTTTTCTTAAAACACAATATTTTGTTTATTAGGCTTGTTTTAAATTTGTGACTGATTGCTCTATATAGCTTTTATAATCGTCTAAACTTGTGTTTAGCACAACTTAAAAAGTTTTATATAGAGTCTAGTTGAAATATTAAATATCTGTTTATTTGTAAAGTTCTCATTAATGTTTAAAAGCAGTAAATATAAGCCTAAATGCTAATTTTTTCACATATTAGGTCCATGCACGCTGGTTGCCGCGACTCCTAAAAGAGTACGAGAAAGAGAGGAGAGTGGCAGATTCACGTGTATTTTTGCTGAGGGTAGCGCGAGAAGGTGACAGTTTCCTTTCGCACATAATTACCACCGACGAGACATGGTTATGGTTGCATGATCCGGAGACAAGGTCCCAATCAGCCGTATGGAAGCGGACCGGATACCCTCCCCCAAAGAAGGCCCGAGTGTCACGGAGCGGCGGGAAGTACATGTTCGTCATGTTTGCGTATAGGGACGGCATGGTACTTCAACATGCGGTACCAAAGGGGCAGACGATAAATGCATATGGATAATGCCTCATCGCAAACTGCCGAAGCCACGGCTCTTGAGATAGCGATTCAAGGGTTCGCCACGATTCCACATCCTCCCTACTCACCGGACTTGGCGCCCTTCGACTTCTGTATATTTCCGACCATCAAGGCCCAGCTGAAGGGACATCGTTTCTCGTCGCTTCAAGAACTGATGACAGCAACAATCAACATCACGCAGCAGTTCAGCACTGAGTGGTACAATAACATATACAGACAGTGGGTTCACGGTCACCGTCGCGTTGATCGAGCACGTGGGAGAGTATTTCGAGAAAGAATAACGTCGCTGAACATGTGAAATTCCGTGCGACGTCGTGAACGTCATGTGCTTTGCTGTTATGGTGCGCCGGGTTGCGTACTCCTTGCTTATTGTTATTATCATAGAATTATTATTTGTTATTATATTTTATTGATTTTTTCGCTGTATGTACACAACTTGTTCCGATTTATGTTATTTGTAAAATCACACATGTATATGAAACGATGCGAACGTTATTGTCGCAGTCCTACTTATTTTTGAACAACCCTCGTATAAGCATGAAAGTACCTTGCATGCAAAACTTTAACCAAAATTTCTAAGTTAAAAAAGGGGACATAATTTGCAACATATTCCATCAAGAGTTATCTACCTTGGTTGTCTGATGCCCTAAACATATTCATAAACATTCAAGTCACTACCATAAATGGTTATTGAGATATAAGATTGTTAGTAACTTGCATGCAAAACTTTAACCAAAAGCTGCAACGCCAACGCTGACCCAAGGGTGACTACAATAGCTCTCACATTCTTGAACAGTCAAGCTAAAAACATGTGGCAAATATATTGAGCACAAAAACATATGGGAAGATTCAATCCCCTAGCTTCAGAACATACTGAGATAAAAATTTGAAAAACATTAACATAAAATATGTCATTTGTAATGAACAGTGAAGAAAAATCTAAATTGAAAAGAGGCATTACTGTACAAAAATTAATTGAAGAGCTTTTGAAATCTTCTCCAACACTGAAAGTGATCATGTATTCCAACCTTAAAGTAAATATCTTTGACAATTTTTAAGAAACTGACCGTAACCAATGCTGAAAAAGGATGGACAATGTACTGACTGCGGCAAATTTGCTTTAGGACAGACAGACAGCTGGACAGACCATAACATGCTTTCTTAGGACAGACAGATGTACTCACCAGCAAGCTGACTCCTACAGACAAACACTAGACTAACTATCAGAGACTGAATTGAAACACACTCACCTGGCTGACTACTTGAGTTTACCATCGCTTTGACAGTATTTCAGTCATATAGCAATGTCCAGCTAATAACAGGTGGAGGAGAACCCAAATGCACATAGGCATTCGGGTAGAACCTCCGACCTACCGCAAGCAAGCTGGAAGGCTTCCTCACATGAAAATCTGAATGACCCTACCAGGATTCGAACCCAAGCCTTGAGGGACTGAGTGAGTTTTAAAGTAAGCAACTTTACCCTCTCGGCTACGGAGGCCCCTACACTCACCTGGTCATATTTGTTCCAATCACAGGTAAGCACCTCATCTTCATGTGCAGGTATAACTGTCTGTGGATAAGCTGTCCTTCTGTCCCACACCCGCACTGTCTTGTCACCTGTCCATAACACATCAAACATAAAAACAGTGCTGGATAAACCAAGGACGCTGATTACGATTCTTTCCATACATCACACAGGAGTTTTCTAAATACTGATTCGCCATTTATACCAAAATCCAATACGGTAATCCGTCTAGAATCAGGATAACCTTGTACTTAGGTATTGTAATATCTTATATCCTATGTAATATACTCCCCACCATCTTCCTAGATCCACATAGAGGATCAAAAATATAAACATCATTTTGATTGGCTTTTATTTTCAACTTACTACATTTGTAGTTGAAAAATCCTACGGATGATGAATGGAGAGTAATAGAACAAATTGACAGTTGACAGTGGGTGTCTGATGATGGCAAAAAATAGACAAGATGGCTAAAGTGGGTAACATCAGCCTAAACAAAAATAATAAAATTAAATTAGGTCATGTGGGGGATTTTACCTTGTGACACCTTCCCACCCGGAAACAAAAACAGATTCAAGGGGTTCTGGCCACTAGGTTTATGTAAATTTTTTTAACTGTTCTTTAATAAAAGTTACTTTGGTTATGCATAGGACTGCATGGAAGAAAGTACCAGTATTTGTTGTTTAGGACCCTTTAAGAATCATCCAATACCTTCCTAGTAGTTTCAGGGAAAGTGTAATTTCAAACAAATTGTTGACAATTGGCACGACACAACGACGACCAAGGGGTGAAAAAAAAAAGTAACTGGGGTTAATGCACGTTATACATAAGTCCCCTACCAGTAAGGAGCATGATATTTCCATTACCCACTGCCATTACCATACAAACTAGAATTTTGGTCCGAGAAAAAAAGTGACATGCAGAATCTCCATACTGCCATCTATTCATATACAAAGTTTCATAATATTATCTTAAACAGTTTTCAAGTTATCGCAGGATCCAGACTTTCTGACATCCTGACGGACGGACAGACAGAAGGAGGGCAAACCTACAGTCTCCTTCGGTGTAAACACCAATAGAGGACTAAAAAGCACAACCTGTGTATAATAAGCTCAGGTGAGCTTTAAGCGCATTGTAATGTTCGACTCATTACTATTGGGCTGTGATCATATTTGAAGCTATTGCACAGGTAAAGCAGTTTTTTGTACCAATTTTTCTAGTGATCTGGGGAGTATTTTAACAAATATATCATACATTTATAATGCGTTAAAAGCTCTACCTACCTGATGCAGACAGGAAGCAGCCAGGCATCGTGGGAGACCAGACGACGCAGTACACTATTCCATCATGCCCTGAGAATGTGGACAGCGATCTTTGGCTATCTAGACTCCACTGTGAAATAACAAGATGGTCATGGTGGCCATAGGTCACACACCTGATAAACTTAGCCTTCAAGGCCAAGATTGAGCAAAAACTGTGGTCTTGGGTGTACACAAGGTTTTTCAAAGATATGACCCTTGGATCTACTTTTTGACTCAACATGACCCATTTCAAACTCAGCCAAGCTTTCATGCAGACAAACATTCTGACCAAGTTTTGTTTAGGATTAAAACTGTAGCTTCTGGAGTGTTAACAAACAAATTGATAATGCGGCACAACACAGACCACACCTCATGGATGCCAAGAAATCAGAAAAGTTCACCATGAGCATGTTATGCTGTGGTGAGCTTAAACGGAAAATGAGAATGATAGACTACTTGTTATGTAGTGTAAGGGACATAATAAAAGAGATAGGCAGCTTTCCAAATAGTGATATTTATTGCGTGCCTCGAGAGTTAACGAGAGCCATCCACCAGTCACACGGGTATCAAAATTTCATTGGGGTTTGGGGTATAGTACATGGTAGTCTTTAGGAGATGCAGGAATAACCCGTGTTTTTGCCGTTTTATGTTGTTTTTTTTTTTAAATTGACTGGTGTTAACACAAATCTTCAAAGGCAGTCATGTAGAATGATTGCTTACTGATTGATTCCCTTAACTGCGCATTGTGTGGTTGATCAACCTCACTCACTGTTTATATCAAAATCAATGAAACAAATAAGTAACTAAACTAAATAACAATATCAATACTACTGGTATATTAATTCAACTATCAAATGTTATTTTTCGTAAGTACGTATGAAATTCAAAATGAACGCTTTGATTTTCAATCTCATTGAAATCTCAGGGCAAAGAATAAGCTGCCAATCTCTGATATTTATACATCCTTTGGTAGTGTTTAAAAAAAAATTCAAATTTTATTTATTTTACATTGATTAGAAAACAAGTTCTTACAACTTATATTAATCACTCTCGATGGCTCTAGTGTTGGCGTTGTAATGGGTCATTAGATAGTGTTAAGCAAAGGTACATGTAATAAATATCTATAAATCAATGCAAAAATGATAATTTGATATACTCAGTATACAAATTTCAAATGCAAACTGAGAGAACCTATGAAGCACAATCACAGAATGATGTTTGTAGTCATGTTAGAATATTCAAAGATTTACAGGAAAAATGCAACATAAATTGATTTTTCACCACAAAATTTTCTTCATTACTATTAAATGTGACACAGAATATCAACATAAAAGCGAACACTACCATTGCAAACATTAACCCTTTACCTCATTAATATTCATGTACAAAATATGATTTAATGAATATGGTAATAACTTACAGAACTTAATATTCTGTATAAAACAAAAGACTTTTCTTTGCTGTGTAGACTGTAGAATCAGAGCTTTAATATTGTATGAGCACACACAGGAGACCCTGATCAAACATCTATTGGAAAAAAGCTGTTTTTTCTAGGTCTGCTCTGTTTATCAGTGCATCAAGACAAGTCTACATGTGGCAAAGGGTTAAGAATTAAGAAAATTTACATGGAAACCTAAAGTGTCATAAACCCATCAATGTTTTATCCCAGTATGGGGTGGGGGGGGGGCAGGGGCTAATGTACCATTCTGTCTATCAAATTCTGAGAACGGTCTTCAGTCAAAAGCACACTGTTACGATGATGCCCACTTCCCCCATCCTCGGGCAAAACACTGATATCAGTGAGCAAGAGAGAAAGAGAAAAGAGATAAAGACAGACAGACAGTTACCAGTTTGATGAGCGAGTCCCATGAGCCACTCAGTAGGTAATTCTCTCCTCTACACTGACTCCAGTGTACTGAGTTCACCTGCATACCCAAGTATAAGTGTAAAAACAGCAAATTACTAAGTGATGATCTGTGATGATCTGATATTTTAGGGGCCTAAACTGAAGATCTATCAGTCAGAGGAGAACTTAATCCTATTCTGTACATGTTTGTGAATTGTTTTGTTATAGTATTTAATAAATAAATATGTTTAGACTTAACAAATCATACCATGATAAGACTTATATAGATGTGCAGGCTGATCTTGGTCTGCACTGTCACAAAGGCAGTCACAGGTTCCCACAAACTTCAGAAACTCTAAATTTAGTGTTTGATAAATGCTCTAAAATTAATATCAGGTGTACATATTACAACTTGGGTTGTGATATTTCACTCATCCACCAGACTATAATAGGAAATAATGTGTAATATAAGGAGACATATCATACCTCTTTTGTGTGTTCTTTGTAAGCCTTCAAAGGCCCCTGTTAAATAAAAATAAAAACATGGTGAAAATTTTGCTGCTTTTATTTTAGAAAAATATGCCTCATTTAGCATATTTAAAAAAATCATGGTGCCATAATTAGAAAATCATGAAAATTAAATACTTCATAAGTATAGACTTACAGGCAAACAAAGCAGACCCAGGGTCTCCTCTGTTTGCTCATAACAATATTGTAGTTCAGTTTCTACAAGTCATCTGTGGCATTGAAAATTCCAATATTTCCTAAACCGTTTAAAGAGCAATCAATTAATCATCATATCATTAATATGTGCATGAATATCCATGAGGTAAAGGGTTAATGTTCAAAAAGAGTTCATAATGGTTTGTCCTCCCTGTGTGGAAAATGTGAAGGGTAGAAAGAAATGGGTGGGGTATTGATGAGATTGACAGACTGAGGAGCTTATAGAAATACACTGAGTCACAATATCTGTCTATATGTCTGGAATATTTTTAGATACATAACATAATGATAGTCCAAGTAATTTTTTTTTTTTACAATTTGGCTGTATGAGTCCTGGGATTTGCTAGCTAAAATGATATGGGTCCCAATACCAAAAGTATACATCCTCCTTAAATTTTAGTAGCATTTTCCATACATCCTCCTTAAATTTTAGTAGCATTTTCCATATATTTTATGCATCCACTGGATGCATTGAAATTAAAGCATTACATCCACAGCAAATACAATTGCATCTTGGATACGGGATGCAGAGGTAAAAAAATCAATGTAGTCCAATAGGGGAATTCATAGGAATTAAAAAAAAAAATGTTTCTCTACTGACAATCATGGACAAGTCTGAATATTTGACAAGATATCAAAAAGCTTACCTAACCAGATGAAACTGCATGATACACATAAGCTCATTTTTTTTCTTAGTTTTCTATCAATAAATATATTTTACGCCCAGGGTTGGCAAAACCCCGGGTTTTATGAGTATTGCCCAGCCCGGCGGGTAATACTGGGAAAACCCGGTTTTTCTGGGTAATACTGGGCCATACTGGGCATTTCTGGGTAATAGAAATTCTCAATTAATATCACAGCCATAAAGTAGCATTGAATATGTGGTGTATTTAGTCTAGTATTTTTCTTTACAAAGCAAGCTTTGTCACCTGCCTTAAATGTGTTAACATCTAATTTGAAGTGAGAATTGTTTGTATCTATAGGCAACAATATACCTTACTTAAAGCTCTGACTGGGGGATTACCTGTAATTATTCTTCATTATAATACCAGCAAAACCTAACATATTAAGTGAATTTGAGCTAATCTGTGTGAACAGTTTTTACTAGTAAAGGTTTAGTCAAACAAGCAAGAAAAAGTGACTTTCTGTTGTAACTGGAAAGCGTACAGGTGTGATACATCCATTGTTGTGTCAGCTGGCTTGTAAAATGTTGAGGATGCCTGCAAGTTCAGCTTCCATAGAGCGCATTTTTTCAAACTTTGGACTTATTCAAAGTAAATTAAGAAACAAACTTGGAATACAAAAGTGTGCTAAGTTAGTTTTCTGTTACAGAATGCTGAGAGGAAAGGAAGAGATAGAGTGGTGAACTTATTTCAATTGTACTGTACACTGACAAAACATGGTTGAACTAATTGTGTATTTGCCCATGCACTTGTGCTATCCTCAGCTGGCTATCCTTATGTTTTTTTGCAGTTGTTAATAAATGTAAATATGTTCATTATTCCTTGCAAAAAATGCTAAAATATCATATTACCCAGTATTGCCCAGTTTAGGGGGTATTATCCAGCCCGGGAAAACCCGGGTTTTCCCACCTGGGTTTCCCCGGGCGGTCAATACTTTGCCAACCCTGTTTACGCCTAGTTCTTAGAAATCATATTTCTTCCACTCAAGGATGCCGAAGAAGGGCTGGCACACTGCCCCTGGGACAGTTTGTAAAATTCTCTCCACCCATAGGGAGTGAATTCCCAACCTTTAGAATCCAAGTTAATGAACACTAGTACAGAACAATAGTACCCTTGGTGTAACATAGCACAGACTGAAATAGAGCTATTTATTTAATGCTTTTCGATGGATTACCTAGAAATAACAATGGATTATATCCTGATAATTTCACTTGTTTTGAACAGTGAAATTATCAGGAAAGCAGTGAAATCATCAGGAACTTGAAATAAAAAGAAAAAATTGTTTGTTTTGGTGAAAGATCTATGTATAATTTCATTTGTGAATATAAAAAGATGCAGTTTCGCTTTTTAGGTTCACACAGTGAAATTATTAATCGATCTTGCACCAAAACAAACAATAATTCTCTATATAGTCACCTTGGGGTTGGTGATATCGAACAGAAGCACGGCTCCATCTCCTGCCCCGGCCAGCAGGACATTCTCATTGTTCTCTGCCCAGGTGACGTCAAACAGTCCATCGTTCCAGTCATACTCCCTCACTGGCTGGATCTGACCATTCAGTATATCTAATACAAAAAGGGTTCCTCGTCCTGGAATATGCAGTTCATTGGTTTACACAATTTGGATTATGTCACAACCTCTTGCTACATGTAACCTGGGGTTGTCAAAATGATGAACAATGGGTGTCGATGATAGAATACTTTAATGTGCATGGTCTTCAGACGATGATAGACAAAGATTATATACAAACAGTAAAACCTGTAACATAGAAATGAAAACAAAAATAAGACGTTGTGATAAAAATTCAATATGACAAACAGATTATTTCATATTCCCACGATCGCAATAGTAATATCGGTACCATTGCACAAAAAAATATCAGAATGATTAAATCTACAAAGATCTATAACATAAAATGATTCCTACCAGATCGTGTCTGAATAAATGCAATTTAACATCAATATATATGGTGACAATATATCTATAAAGAGATGATTAATGACTTGAAATATAATCTGAAAGCAGTCTCGTGACTGTCCTTTTCATTCCAAAACTAAATACAAACTGGAGAGGGAAAGAGCTTTCAGGGCTATGACGTGAGACTTTGGCGGTTCATGCAAGTTGAAAGGTTATGCGCATGCATTGGAAGTGACCATCCATCAACATTCACTCTCTCACACAGATATACCGAGACCCTGATGACACTCAGCAGAGCAGTTGTAAACAGTACTGAGTTAGGCAGATAAGACTATACACAATGACATCACACAGCTACTGGACAAGAAACAACTACCGTACATAATTATACACATAAAAGCGCGGTAACGCAGGCAAGCATGGCAGTATTCTAAACTTATTATTTAGCATTTAGAGTATATGGACAAATATAGCACGGGTTACAAATATATTAATTATGCAATAATGCCTGGTTAAACATGCAGCATTGTTGTGATACAAGTACTCATCTGTCATGAATGACCAATTCAGTTTTGCTGTTGGGCTAGCTCAACAGAGACCAGGTATTTTTCCCTCCCCCCACACCTAGAAATTACTTTAATGACCAAGAGGTTAATTTGGATATATATGTGTTTTGCAAATGAGTGATCCTTGAACATAGAGATGCAAACTGTACAACACAGGTAAATGTGACTGATGCTGGTTCCAAAATAAATACGGAGGTAGGAGTGTAGTGACAGCTATTGGGCTACCTCTTTGGCAAAGTGGTTAGAGTGTCGCCTGCTGACCCAGGGGTCCAAGGTACTTCCACAGTGACTAGGTATTTTTCAGCCTTGAAATTAATTTACTTAGTCTGAGTCTCCACATAAATCCTATTCAAATTATTCTTCCATTTGGGATGATTTGGACAACTTCCATTTCCATTAAACCATTTCATTATGGTTAACTTACCATCTCTTGAACCCCTTAACATTTTACCAAGTATCATTGAAGTTGGAATTATTATACAAATAATATTATCGAAAATTGGTACACAAATTTAATACATAACTTAACAATGCTTAAAGTCATTATAATTTTATTCTATCAATTTTGAAATAATTGTTGACTTGTATAAAAAGGGCTTTTTTTGGGGGGGGTTACAGAGGAGGTATGGTTCGAGACACAGGTGTTTGACACACTGGTTGGCTGTTATAATCCTCAAGTATTGAGTTCTTGCCATATAGGTATTCTAGGTCTATTTACACTAGTGCAAAATTTGACGTCAAGTGTGACGTAATTTTACAGAGAAACCATCGACAATAAAGAAATTGATTGATCCTTGTTTCTAAACCTTCATTTCATGAAAATTTTGGGAAACTGGTAAACATTCATTTCATAAAGAAGTACTGATTTTCTACCATTTTAACTAATGCTTCTTTTTAGGATTTTTTAAAAGCCAATTGTTAAATCTACCAATAATACTCAGCAAGCATACGGCGGTACCAGTCTTGACATTTAATGTAATACCCCAGACTACTTCCGGTTCCTATAAATATAGATGAAGGGTAAATAGAGAAATTTATGAATACAATTCTCAACAATACTATATACAGGAGTCATTTAGAGCCATATAGCTATTATTAATATGATAGTAAAATTTATACTTGATAATTGAAATACAGTATGCCCATTTAACCTTTGTAATGGGGTTTTACACCCAAAATTGGCCATATACCTCCAGAAATTGAAGGGACTCTCTGGTTCAAAGGACACAAAGTTTAGGAAGATTGCTATTGTACCCCCAGTTACCAAACTCAGAGGGCACCCTAAAATAACACGAACACTTTCAGTGTGATAATGTTTCTTATTCTCATTTGGATCATCTTATATTTTGTAAACCAATCTGATCTGTGTTTTAAAAGAATACAGAACTTCAATGCAACTTTTATAGATTTTGTCTCTATATGTACACCATACCCATGGCAGACTCATTTTCAGTTCATTGTCGAGAACTCCAGAATTTTTTATACTGTTGTTGGATTTTGACAGTTATTTTTTAAATTTGTTTTTAATTACCACTGAAAATTTATTACATTTGAAGGGAAGATATTGATGCATTTGATGATATATTTAATATAAAAGTGAGGGATGGTTTTGTTCATTTTTCTTCCAATAACTTCTTATGTTGTCGAGAAATGGATACTCCAGGATATAAATATTTAAATGTATAATAAAGAACATCATTTATAATTGACTGGTTAATACTCTTATATATTTGTATTCAGATACAGAATATCTTAAAATGAGTACAAATGTTACAAATTGAACCTTACCCTAAACTAGCGAGTATGACGGTTTTTAGAGTAAATTGACCGTAAATTGGCCGAAAATTTGGTAACGAATCGAAAAGTTACGAATTTACTTTTGACAGTTAATTTTGTTACCTGCGACTCCGTAATACTGTGATGTACTGCATGCTAATCTTATTGCGTGATACGGAGAGAACTGAACCGCGTATCCATGTCTAGCTTTCGTTCTGAATGACAATGTCATTTTTCTGTTGAGTTAACCATTTTCTGATTCACTGAAACTATCAAATGTAAACATGAACTTTGACCTGGCCAGGTGTAAACAGCGGATTCAACGGATACATGTAACAAAACATATTAAATAAATTGGGGGAACAACAACAACAGAGAATGACACTTAAGCTAAGAGTGACATACGAACATAAGTACAATAAGCCAAGTGTTGAAGTATGCAATATATAATAATATATAAATAATATATGAAATATTTTGTAAGTTTAATTGTGAATTATATATTGCATGTCTTCAAAGGAAAAATCACTCACAATTAATTTTCACATAAACATCTAGCTGTAATTTGAGGCCTGTATACATGTAGTTTAAGACTTCTGATTGATTAAAATAGATATAATGACTTTTTTTTTTCATTTTGAAAGCGAAAATATTTATGTTCCTACAAGAATTAATGATCGAACAATTGATTGATAGTTATCTATATAGAGGAATTATGCAAATTAAAGAAAATCATGCAAAATAATGAAGATTTAGACAATATTTTTACCGACATAAATACAGCTACAATATTTTCAAGAACGGATGCTTGTAGAAGATAAAAAGATAGTCCTACCTCAGACGGGTCATGGCTAGGTACATGTTGTACGTACGCCAATTCCTCTGATTGCACGGCGGATCACCGCCGGGCATACTGTATTTGGTTCGTAGGTTGTCAATGGAATCAGATTTGGAGGTATAGAATCCTTTCGGTGCAGTTTCGGCTTTTTTTTTCCCGTAATAAAACATGAATAATGTAGTGACCACGGGCTTACACTTCACCGGAAGTAATGGAAAAGTGATGACATCACTGCAACTTGACTTAACCATGGAGCTATGGACTTTTTAGTGTACATCAACTCGTTGAGACAAATCTTAATGACAAATCATTTTAGAACCCCTTGATTCTGATATACTGGTAATTTACAGCCCGGGGAAGCAAATTTGGCAAGTCAGAATTATGACGGTCGAACTTAATTATGTATTTTAGTGCAAATAAGGCGTGTCGACTGAGTCCCCATGCAAATCGGGGTATATTATTCGCATGAACCTCAGTAATGAGGGAGCAAAGAATAAATGAAAGAGAAGATATCAGGGTATTGACAATGAGTCCTAGTATGAGGACGACTATGTTGAGTAGTGGGGCTTTTTTTTTTTACAGAACCTAACACATGAGAAATTAAAACAAAATCAATTGAGGTAAGTTTTGACAATGTCACAGATACTATGCTTTTTTTGGGTCACATCAGGTTAACTAGTACTGAAGAAAGGGTATAACCTACTTAGGTATGCATCTTACGAATGAAATCAGGTTACGTATTATCTATATAAAACATATTGTAAGGTGATTGCTTTATTTATCACCTTTAAATGAACCTTTCACAAGGATTTGATACAATCTGTCAGAATGTTATTTTGTTTTTACTAAAACACAATCTGGTTTTGGGTCAGATATGACTACAGTAGATTATATTTTATTCTATGTGGTTTATTGGCAAATGAATTAAACCAACGAAAGATATTATTTTGTGCCTCTATAGACTTTACTTAAGCGTTTGATTATGTTGTTAGAGATAATTTGTTGTGTATGTTGATAAAATTAGGATGACGTTGAAATATATATAGATCAAATTTTTAAAAAAAGCTATGTATACATTATCAAAATCAAGGGTGAACTATGATAACCAGTTAAGTGAAGGCGCTTTGACTGGAAATAAGGCGTGAGGCAAGGTGAATATTTTTCACCTTTTCTATTTTCAATGTTTGTAAATGCCATTCAATCAATATTTTACGGAAAAAGTTTTAGTCGTATCAATATAGATTCTCTTCAGATATTTCTAATACTGTATGCAAATGATATAGTTAAGTTTGCAAATAATGCTGTCGAATAACAAAATAGTTTAAGATTCATGAGCGCTGGAAACTTGCTGTAAACATTATAAAACTAGATAATGATATTTCGAAAAGGGGGAAATTGCTTTTTATTATAACAAAACTGCGCTTGATATTATGAATAAATTTAGTTATTTTGGTATATTTTGGGGGTTCTTTTCCAAATAACACAAATGCTAGTACAGGACAGGCTTAAAAACCTATTTTCAAAATGAATAAATATTTGTTTATATTATGAGATATATCAGTTAGGCATCAGTTAGAGTTACTTGGTTAGCTTATATCACCGATATTAAGTTTTGGAAGTGAAATATAGGGATTAATGAAGGGGAATGTCATCTAACGAGTTCTTTTGCAATTTTATCATTTGAAAGAGTTCATGGAATAATTATACATATAGAAAGCTAGGGTGTATGAATTATTTATAATTATTAGGTATTTTAAGGTAAGGTATTTTAAGGTATTTAAGCCTATATTGGCTGAAATTGTTGCATACCAGTGGCAATCAATTTATTAAAACGATTTATATTTCTTAAAATATGAAAACAAAATAAAATGGTGTTTTTACTAAAGGATTTATTATGTGCAATTGGGTGTTATGGTGTTTGGTTATTTCAAGAAGTTGAAAGTGATTACATTTCCATTAGAAATAAAACTAAGGCTTAATGATATTTTTATTCAGAACTGGGAAAGGGGATTACAGGATTCAATCAGAGAGAAAATTTATGAACATAATGCTGTTTTTAAATTTCAATCTTATCTAAATAAATCTATCATTAACAAGTTTAGATTTATTTTATCATAATTAAATTAACCGGTTAATTAGCATATAATTTAGAATGGGGGGTTGGCAAAACCAACTGATCAAAAAATAAATGTAATATACTTCATATTTTAAAACATAAATTTCACTCGCGTTTGATTGTAGTTTCAATGCAGACACCAACTATGAAGTCAAATCACCCGATATCTGATGGTAATTAAAATCTGATAAGATTGCATGTTTATAAATCATTTTTGATAAGATCAAATAATACATATATCTCACAACAATAGCATGATAGTATATATTTATGATGGGAAACCTATATAAACCTAAATTTTCTTAATTAGATGAAGCAACCTAAACGTTGTTATTGGTATATGTATGTATGTGAAAAAATCATAATTTATGTTATGTATATATACTTAACAAAACTTGTAAATACTCCGATTTCAAACTGTAGAGAAGATATATTTTCCAAAACATATGCCTAGTATATATTAAAATGTGCATTGGCTCAATCTGTTGTCTGCTTGAATAATTTTTTCGCATAATCAACTCTGTGAAACCAATTTTCGTGGAAGCTATAGAAAACCAAAAATCTATTATTTGAATACAACAAATGCTATAGACAAAACTTTAGTCGGAGTACTTATAAGTTTCGTCTACACGGTGCATAACCATATCGGCTGGCTTTCTGCGGAAATCGCTATATCGGCAGGCTCTCTGCGTTCGCACCGGTCATTCTCTGCCATAAACACTAGAAAACGCTGGACGGAAAGGAAAGAAACAGACAAATGGTCACCTTTCAAAGGTGAGTTGCTCAATATGAAGTATTGCACGGAATATTAGAGTATCTTAGCTATGTATATGCGTGTAAACTTTTCATTTTTCAGCGACTGCGACCTGAAACTCGGCCGAACAGTTCAGTGATGTACCAACATGGAACACAACCTCGGTACTTTCTACAGGCTTCAGCAGATTATTGCTTTGATTATTTCTATAATATGACCATCGAATGTATTCTTTTCAGTATATTCTTCAAGAAGATACCGATTAATTTGCCGATTTTAATGTAAATTTCTTGAAAGCCCCCTACTTTCGGTTTTGTCGAAGCACAGGCAGACTCTCTGCACATCACTTTTTGAAGCACAGGCAGACTCTCTGCATTTACCACAGGCAGGCTCTCTGCAAGCTATGGTTTATCTTATTGTTTACGTAAAATGAATAATTTCATGGGTCCTTACCTCTACTTTGTGTTTTTGATTTCGTACTTTGCATGTAATATGTATTGTTTCCGTAGTCAGATACAAATCTGTTTCCACCTGTAATTAGCTGGACGTCGCTATATGACTGAAATACTGTCGAAGCGACGGTAAACTCAAATAGTCAAGTCAAGTCAGACAAATCTGTTAAAAGTATATATGTGTTACTTACTTTTTTTTACTATTTTGTTGATAAGAATATAAAAAATAAATTTCCTCTAGGGTACTGTTTATTACAATAATTCTCATAATTTTAAATTGAATCGCCATACTTGCATGTTCCTTCAAAAAAAAAAAAAAAAAAAAAAAAAAAAAAAAGAGAGAGAGAAAGAAAAAAAAAATATGAAAAAGATATTGTATTAATGAGTCTATTCATTTTAACTTTGTGCTGACTTTATCAGTTTACACATTAACGTGCTTGACAAAGCGAAAGTAAATACATAAATGAATAAATGCGTCCATGGATTTAAAGTAACAAATGATTATTAAACTATTATTACTTTGTCAAAAACAAGGCCACTAGGGACGTGACCAACAAAAAATATAATGATTATAATGTAATAGTCTTTTTATATAATCATTTTATTATTCTTAAACATCGCACTGAAGAAAGTAAATTTATATTATAAGCGTATTTCGAAAAATGTGATTGTCGCGTAGAACAGATACGTCACTGTTAATTCATTAAATTTACAAACACACACGGATTTATTTGTGTAATTTCAAGTCTAAAGATTATGCAGCAATGTTTATTGTTGTTTATGTTTGATGGATTTCGATTTCAAGGCCTATGTCACTTTTTTTTAAGAAAGTAGCAACGCCATGGCTTTTTTAGTTTTTTTTTTTTTTTTTTTTTTTTTTTTTTTAGTATGAATGAACAATATAAATGCGAGAAGAAATACCTCATATCTCAAGGCAATTTGCAGCCAAAGAGTTTTAATACTAATCGAATGTGAAATAAGTTGTTGACTTATTTCGCCACAAACTGACAACTTATCCTACTTCTTACACGGTGTGTATTGGAACAAATGAAGGCAGTGTTTTTTTTTTATTCTTTATTATTTTGTTCAAAATATTCGAAGAATATAGGCGGCATCCCCCCCCCCCCCATGACTATGACAGTTTACCTTCCACTGTGTGCATGGAATCACTGCTGCATTTTTTTTAAATGTTATATTCTTAATAAAACTGTTCAAACATGTTGTATCATTGGTCTTATTATATTTTATGCAATAAAACATCATTAAATAAGAGTAAAATACAATAAAAGGCTACCATTATACATAGCAGAAAAATCCCCCTTTTTAAGCTCATCCGCCCCCACCCCCTTGGGCCCGGACTCCTCCCCCAGTGAAAAAAAAAACACACACACTGAAAGGGCAAGAAGCATGAATGAAACTGTTATTTCACAATAAAACACAAAGTACGCTAGCAGTATGCTTTTAAAAAATCGCTGGCAAAATGCAGAGAGCCTGCCTTGTGGTAAATGCAGAGAGTCTGCCTGTGCTTCAAAAAGTGATGTGCAGAGAGACCTCCCGTGCAACGACAAAATCGAAAGTAGGGTTTTTTTCAAGAAATTTACATTAAATCGGCCAATTTATCGGTATCTTCTTGAAGAATATACTGAAAAGAATAATACATTCGATGGTCATATTATAGAAATAATCAAAGCATTTACCTGCTGAAGTATGTAGAAAGTGCCGAGGTTGTGTTCCATGTTGGTACATCACTGAACTGTTCGGCTGAGTTTCAGGTCGCAGTCGCTGAAAAATGAAAAGTTTACACGCATATACATAGCTAAGATACTCTAATATTCCGTGCAATACTTAATATTGAGCAACTCACCTTTAAAAAGTGACCATTGGTCTGTTTCTTTCCCTTCCGTCCAGCGTTTTCTAGTGTTTATGGCAGAGAATGACCGGTGCGAACGCAGAGAGCCTGCCGATATAGCGATTTCCGCAGAGCCAGCCGATATGGTTATGCACCGTGGTCTAGTATATTATGTATGATATAGCCGTTAATTGTGTTAGAATTTATGCATATTCGCTACTTATTAAATAAGTATATATGAGCATTTATACAGTTAAGAATACTGAGGCCCTCTCATTCCATTTCGCAAAGGCGGTCTTATCAAGTGTCATGATAAAAAATATGAGAATAATTATAAAGAAAACGTTTGAATATATTCAATTAACTTTTATATCATGACAATTACCTATAATTTCGTTTAGGCGACCATATACAGACATTGATGTATATTAGTGAATATATTTATTATGCTCCCCGAAGGGAAGGCATATAGTTGCCGTTTTGTCCGTCCGTCCCGTCCGTCCGTCTGTTTGTCATAATATTGTCCGGAATATAACACATAAAATATAAGAGGTAGAAAACATGAAACTTTATAGGTACATAGATCTCAATGAGGAGAAGAGCAGTGACTTGTACAAGAACCATAACTCTTTTTTCATAATTTAGGAGTTATTGCCCTTTTTTATATTTAAAATTTGTCCGGAGCATAACACAAAAACTATAAGAGGTATCAACATGAAACCTCATAGGTAGATAGATCTCAGTGAGGAGAAGTGCAGTGTACAAAACAAAATCTCTGTTTTGCATAATTTAGGAGTTATTGGCCTTTTTTTCATACTTAAATTTTGTCCTGACCTCATATAGTATAATAGTACCCATCAAGTGACAACGTGCAGATCGGGGAGCTTCAACCGGTTCTATCGGCACTTGTAATATATGTATATATGTATGTTGCATGCATATGTTGCATTTAAGGTTATTCCTTTCGTAGCTTGCAATATGTACACACAGTTCGTGTTACACTAATATATCACAAAAAGTGTTGTATTTACATGTTTATATGTAGTTTATATGTGTATTTAAAATGGTGTATGTATTGATTATATACATGCGTTCATTGTAGTTTTCGATTATTCAAAATATCTGTTTTGTTGTTTACTTTTTTTTGCCGTGTTATGTAATTTAAATACAACTACATTTCCTGTTGATTAATTAAATACATTTTCCTTTTGATGCAGGTACCTGCTGCTAGTTGCTTCACTTTGATAGGATATTTATATTTATACTGTTCGTAAAGAAAAATATCTTCTGGTAGTGCGAGGGGCCTCTTGAAACCTTGTTTTATTCGTTTTGCCGACCTACGTTCGTTCAAAGACGGTTACTGTTGATATATCTCTATCATATGTAATATCCTGTCCTGGTTTTTGTCCACTTGTATGTACCTCCTTCATAGGATGCATATCTTTCCTTATAATGTTCTTATTATGTATGTTTGTACATATGTATTTGTTGGTATTTTGTAATCTTAGTGGTGTCCTTGTTGCTGCTTGCGACATGTAATTGTTTGTCAATGAGAAATGTAATTATTAGATAGACCTAGGCCGTGATACCGGTACTGACTTGCACGTTCGTTTGCATGATTGTTCTATTTAAAACTCATAATTTATGGGTTAAATGCGTGGTGTTTTAATACTTTCATTTTCATATCTACAACATTTTGTTATTTAAAACGTCAGGTAGGCTCTGTAAGTCTTTCCTTCTTTAACTGCAAACCATCTGAACGCAACACGAGCATTATTCTGCGATATATCACGAAAACCAAAACTCTCTTGTCATTCTAACAAGTGCAACGTTACTAGGCTGTGAAGTTTTAAAAGTGATACAAATTTGTTTATTACTTTAAGACTCAAATGGCGTCATATAATATACATTTCTTTTAGCAACTGAACCAAATAGATTCATTGTGTGTGTTTCCACAACTAAAGGTGGCCAGGCATCTGATTATTTCATTGAAAAGATTTGTTGCGAGGTGATGAAGTAACGGTCGATAGCGGTTTTAGTACTGGGAAAGAAATGTGTGCAAGACAAGTAAAACTCAGTATGACTTTATTCATGAAAAGACCCGAAAATTTAGTAATAAAGAAACTGTAGAGTCGCGCAGAATTGCATAGGTAAGAATCTGTCTAGAAAGAGATATTAATAGAATTTAATGCAACAGAAATTGAACACTTATCTGAATATTAAATCAACTAGAAAAGTAAACTTTTTATACAATATGCACGATTCTTTATTAAAAAAAAAAGCGGATGAATTGCGAACTTTGAGCTTCAAATAGGACGCTATAATCACGTAAAGCCCTTGTAAAAGATCGAGCTTTTACATATAAAACTCTCAGTCCTTGACTCAAATTCCATAAACAAAACTTAATGTTAAGTAATACTTAAAATCTTAAATAAGATAGGAATATACCATATCATTGTTGTTTTAACATTTGTTTTGGTTAAAAATCGACTAATACGACATGAATAGCGACCATACCAAGTAATAATATATGGTATTTCCTATAGGAAATATAGAAATGATGTTACACATATTCAAGTATTACATAGCGCTAAGTAGGGTTTATGGAATGGTGCCTAGTCCACTGTTCTTGAAAACATTCATAAATTCAAAGCCAGCTTAGTATACTGTTAAAAAGCAAATGACAAGACTATTATACAATGTCTATTTGATATATGGTAGACAAGTTTTTCTATTGAGTAACATATATAAATATATAGGGTACTTAACTTGATCGGCATCAGTTACTGAAAAATAAGGCTTTTTTTATTCAATGTAGTGTATGTCTTGTGATAAATATATATAACAAACGGAATGATGTATTCTGTTGGTTAAATCTTTGACAAGTTGTTGCTTACAAAGCATATCTTCAAGTTAGCGTTAGTTGATTTTTGTAAGTATTAATTCAGATATCTAATTTGACAATTTGTTTTCGAGGATATATATTTCAAAAAGTTTAGATAAAAATCTTACACTGGAATTAATCTAATGTAATCCTTTTTATTGTAAAACATTGATAACGATTGATGTCAGTTTCACGCGGGTCGATTTTTTGTCAAAATATGAATTTGTTGAATGATTTACATAGAATTACTTATGAAGAAAAAAGTACACCCACTACACATGAAATAAAAAAAAAACAACATATCGTGTTTTGCAAAATGGTCGTCGTGTATTAGAAATGGTGTTTATTTTTTAGTCCCCCCTTTTTTGCAAATATCACAACCGACAAACTAAAATATAGAACTGTTTTACAATGGCACAGTTTATTTCATAAATAAAGTATAGAGTATAGCGGCAAAGAGAATTGACTTTATGTTGGGAAGCTTTATTTAACAACAGAGATGGAAGAGATATCATCGACGTCGCCGTTTTGACGTTACGTCATTTTATGGCATTTTCATGCTCCAGAATATACTTACACCATACACGATATTAATTACAGAATAGAGGACTCGGGTATTTGTATGTACATATATTTAATTAAAAATCATTCGAACTGAATTATGAAAAAGGGATGTAAAATAAACTAGAAGTCGTTTAAGATACAAACGAAGCGACTTTTCGTTTGCTTATTTCAAAGGTATATTCGTTAATACAAAGAAATGGAATAATTGATGCTTAAAAATGGAAGATTTAATACGTAAATCATCATTATCATAAATACATGTATATACTTATGTTAAAAAATAAGCCCTAAATCTTTTTTTTTTCATTTTCATCTTCTCAAGAAGATATTGAGAAAGCATAAATATGGATCTTATTTATCACGCAACCGTTTACAATCATGCAGAAAAAACAAGAGGAAAATTTTAAGATAATACTATACTAAAAAATTTTTCTTACGTTATTCAATCGATTTTAAAAGTTTTTTTTTTTTATTCTTTATTCAATATCCATTCTTAACAACCTTTAATTGATTGAGTTTTACATTTGCAAAAATAGATGGAAACAACGGCAGAGGTGTAAGCAAAATCATAAAAATAATTTCTTATTTCTATGTAATTAACGTTATCAACGTCTTGAAACTTTCAAGAATTCATTTATTTGCTTTATATATATATATATATATATATATATATATATACTACTCAAAGTTTGCTAAGCACCATCAGCTATTTTCCCGTAGTGTTGCATGCTTAGATAAGCGACTTTAAAGGCATGTTACATTAAATTTTACATTAAAACAAATCTTGCTTTTATGAAGAAGTATTGTTTATGTACCAAACTTACTACCAGTTACAAGAAATAAGCCTTTGGGATCCTCAATACTGGGAATTAATCATAATTAGAAAGTGCGAATTTTGAGAAAACACCTTTAAATTTAAAGTCAACTAAATTCAGAACTTTGATCTTCAAATATTTCTGTTTTCTAAATGGAATACTTTTAAGGATATTTGTGACGATGTTGGCCTGTTCATGGTCATTTTTTTCTGTATTGATCACAAGGTTTAACTTCCATTTATATAATGCCATTTCTTGCAAAAAAAAACACACTTTTGTGAATTTTGCAAATAATGACAGGAATTGGCTAAATCGTTGTAACTCATTTTTGAGTCTCTTTTCTATCATTTTGACAAAAACTATGCGTAAAATTGATTGTCGCTTTCCTTTCAGATACATATCATTGCATTCAGCATGTGTTTTCATGTGACTCTATGGGAAAATAGCGGGTGGTGCTTAGCAAACTTTGAGTAGTATATATATATATATATATATATATATATATATATATATATTGAAAAAGAAACCGTTAATCCTTTAGAAAACATACAAAAATCGATAGGTAGATATACATGTATTTGTCATTTTCTTCTGGTTTGCGGTAAGCCGTGTTGGCAAATTCAATAAGCTATCCGTATTCGTTTTTTGGCTCTAGTATAATTATACAAATTCATCGTAAATGCGACTCATTTACTCAAAAACGTATCACATTTCACTATTCAACACGGGCACTCTTTCATGCAAAAGAACAATCGGATCTTGCTCAACCAGCCCAATGACCGCTTTCATCTCACTCTTCAAATTAATAGATTTTCATGAATTAGCCCTTTTACGAAAAGCATAAATAAGTCATGTTTGATAACGGAATCACTTGAAATTTACTGGACTTTTTGCACATGTTTAGGTATGACACTATTATTTATTTAAAATTAATATGTCCAATCTGATGATCTTTTTAATATATTTTGCTTACAAATCAATGTTGTCATAAACAAGTGACACAACATAAATTTCTTACGGTATGCTTAAGATTGCCCCAATACTCATGACGCTGGAGCGCAAATACAAACTGAAATGAATGATATTTATATTTTAACAACGGCAAAATCAAGTGACTAAAGAAAAGTATCTTTTTTGGAAGGACATGTTCAGCTAACGTTCTATTAATCCAGGAATAAATTTCTTCGAGAATGCGAACAGGTTTGTTTTCACATGTTCAATTAGGCATTCCATCAAACATGAATATCTGCCATTTTTGATGACGTAATCACTTAAAATTTTCAAAACCTTATGAACGTACTAAGTTTCGACATTCTTGAAAATTTTAAGTTCATTGGTCTAATTGGCGATTTTATATGATTTTTTTTTCAAAATAATTCTTCCTCAAAAATAAGCTGTAAATCTTTTTTTTTTCACTTTTATCTGCTCAAGAAGATTTTGACAAAGCATAAATATGGATCTTATTTGATTACGCAACCGTTTACTATCATGCAGAAATATTTTAAACGTACCACAATTCACAATTCACAATTCAACGCAGGTACTCTTTCCTGCAAAAGCACAATTGGATCTTGCTCAATCAACCCAATGACCGCTTTCATTTCTTTCTTCAAATTAATAGATTTTCATGAATTAGCCCTTTTACGAAAAACATGAATAAGTTTTGATGACGCAATTACTTGAAATTTCCTGGACTTTTTGCGCATGTTAACGTAAGGCAATATTATTTATTTAAAGTAAATATATCCAATCTTATTACCTTTTACATATATTACAAATCAATGGTGTCATAAACAAGTGACAAAACATAATCCTAAGGATGCTTAAGATGGCATCAATACTCATGACGCTTGAGCGCGAATACAAATTGAAAAGAATGATTTTTATATTTCAAAGTCGTCAAAATCAAGTGACTAAAGAAAAATATCGTTTTTGCAAGGATATGGCATTCCATCAAACATGAATATGTGCCATGTACATTTAAAAAAAAAAAAATTAAGTTCATTGATCTAATTCGCGATTTTATATGATATTTTAAAATGATTCTTGCTTTAGTATGCGTGGCGTCATAACCACGTGACAAAAAAAAAAATTCTTGCAGCATGCATCACTTCAATTTTAACTCTATCAATTTTGAAGATTTGATTAAATTGACTCAAAATTCATAATGCCAGAGCGAGAGAAATCTTTAAAAAGCAAATCTTTTTTTGTTTTTTGATGACGTCATATCCATGTGACGTAAATGAGAGTCATTCAGAAACCTCTATGCCGATATGCTGTTCAATTTTCATGCTTCTAACTAATCAGGGAGATTTGTAACATTTAAATTTAATTTTAGGACCAAAGTTCGAAACTATACATAAAAATATACATTTTTATCTCTGCTATTTAAATTTCATTAAAATTGACTTAAAATATATGATGCCAGAGCGACATAAATCTTTGAAAAAATAGGATTTTGTTCTTTAAATAACGTCATAACCACGTGACTTAAGAGAAAATCTTTCAGAGAAAAAAAAGTAGACCTCTGGGCCGATAAGCTGTCCAAAGTTCGAAACTCGTATGTGCCATAAATTCTTTAAATTTTCGAATTTAAAAGACAAGGTGCACATCTACATCATAACATACATCTGAAAAAATATCAAGATGAAACGACAAATAATAAAGCTCTTGAGCGCGAACAAACTTTTGAAGCTGACGTAAAATCTGACGTCATTTGACGTCATTGAAAATGTTTGCAATTTAAATGTTTTTGTTGAAGCAATTTAATTTTCATGTTGCTCAGACATGGCAACATATTGAAGTTAATTCTCGGATTTGGTTGGAAAAAAAGGAATAATAATAATAACTAGATTTCATTCGTTGATACGAATGATAGGACTTTTTGCTAACATTGTAAAATGTAAAGATTAATACCGTTAGAAAGAATATATATTAAATTCCTTACCTTTTGCTTTTTTGTATGGACTTTAAATGCATGGACTTTGTGAAATAAGGCATATGGCAAAAATTAATAAATAAATCTTCGTAAATCGTTTCGTGAGTTTCAATAACGCTTGTACATACAGTCGAGACGAATGTATTACAAAAATTTCCTCCATTTGGCCCTTTTAGCCCTTTTAGCTAACGGACAAATTAGCTTGCAGCGTCTTGAACGGATGACATGTGTTGATCATTTTGTTTCAAACGGTATCTCAAGCTGGTAATTAAATTACATTGAACTATAACATATATTTGCAAATAGCTTATCATTATCATAAATTTGGAACATAGCTTGTACAATATTTATCGATTGATGCAACTATAAAGTCGGGAAATTGCAATGTTTCAACAACGGTCTAAATGACGTAACATTGAATCATTGTCAACACTTGTTTAGCTAGTATTAATCAATATGATATAAGTAATAAGTTTTTTTTAATTCATATGACTAATACATATCTGTAAACTTACATTTTCCGAAAATGCTTCAATTAAGGTGAAAGCGAAAGTAGAATATTTTCCGAAAATTCTTGGGTTTAAATTCATATTTTTGATGTAACTTCCTCATACTTTAATCAATTTCAAAACTCTAGGTATCAAAATAAGCTTCTTAAAATTCTCTACATCTCACTTGATTAATGTGTGTACTTATTTCCGGTGGTTTTTAAGAAATAAGCCTTTAAACCTTGACATAAAGGCAAAATCGCTGAAATTCTACATGCTAAAATTCATATTTTTGATGTAACTCCTTATACTTTGATCAATTTCAAAACTTAAGGTACCAAAATAATTGTCTGTAAATTCTCTACATTTCACATGCTTTACATGTAGGAATATTTATCAATATTTTTTGAGATACAAGCTCTTAAACCTCGAGAAAACTGCAAAAATCACCAAAGCTACATGCACGAATTTCTTTTTTCCCCCACTTCTCCATGAATCTTAGGTAAATCATCAAACTTTCAGCATCAAAAGAACGGCCAAACATTGCTCTACAAATAATATTCATCATACTATTTTCGAAAATCAAAGGATTTCGATATATAAACTGTTAAACACACTGAGGGTTTCCAAATTTTCGTTTTTCCGCCATAACTCAACCAATTCAACTCCGATCATCAAAAACTAAATACAGTGGAACCTCTAAAAATCGCACGGTGCTTGGACCAGCTAAAATGTCCGGTTTTCAGAGGTGTGCGGTTTACAGAGGTTTTTGCTCTTTCAGTGCTTATTTTGCTTTATGTATGGGATTCGATGTATATTCTTCAAATGTTATGTGTATGGTATTAATTGTATGTGAAGTGAAATGTTCATTTCTTATTAATGAGTTAATTACAAGATAAGTACATGTAAATAGAAGGAGATTGGGAATCAAACTCAAAACAAGGTATAACTGTACATTATATTTTATTGGTACATGTACTAAATTCATCAGATATTTATTCAAAAGAAGACAAAAGTAAACATCTTTTAATGAAATCAAATGATAAGTATCACCTTTAACTTGCACACTTAATTAGTATCTACATTGTATTATGCAACTTTCTAAAAGGCACCTGTAATCTTCACACCTTATTGTTTCACACGGCAAGCGCAGGTAAGTGTGTTGAATAAGTTGCCCTTTTAGAGATATGACAAGGAAGTTAAAGAACCCTGAATATATCTCAGCCGTCATATTTACTCAATTAAAGTTTATCACAAAATGCATTCCACAGAATTAACATCAGAGAGAGCCGATTTATTTAACTTCATTTTGTCCGGTAACCATCAAACATTTATGAAGGAAACGAAATGATGTGTTTGTTGACGATTTTCTTTTAAATTAATCTCTGATTTAATTATCATACACTTCTGATGCTCATTAAGTTTGATTAACACTATTATTACCGTATTCTGTAATTGATCAATCCAGTCATTGTAAACAAGCACCGCTAATTGTATTTTTCACACATAGTGGATAAAATTGCAACACCTATTAATCTCAAACCATATTACGGCCATAAACACATAATTACAGTACAGAATTTCAAATTAATCATGCGTTGTTTTTTTCTCGGACAGAAAATTTGTGTGCGGTTTACAGAGGTTAAAATAGGCACAATTTATCTAAATATCCCAAAATTTTCGTGCGGTATTCGGAATTCGGAGGGTCCGGTTTAGAGAGTATTTGAAAGGTCTCTCTAAGCACTACAAAATATAGACATAGTGTCTCGATAGATTATTTACCGTTTTCGAGATATTTAAGGATGAAGAAAAACCCGATAATTGATATATGACCTTGACCTTTGGGATTTTCCGGAAACGGAAATGACATGGCTCCATAGAATCTAATACTGCATCTTCAGTCAAAATTTCAAGCATATCATACAAAAAGGCTTAAAAACCGTTAAGTTTTAATACAAAAGTTTAATAGCATTATGACGTCATGTGACGTCATATGGCGTTTTCTTTTTAGAATGTAAAGAAGACATGGAGACTAATATTCAGTCCAAATATCAGCTTTCTAGCTCATCTAGAAGCGATTTTATAATTTTGAAATTTGACGTCAATAGTTCTAATCTTGGATTCGCCATAAAACCTTTGCCTTTTCGAATTTTGAAAAACGGACACTAGGATGCACAACTAGAGCCTAACATACACATTCTAAGACATTTTGATGAAAATCGGTCAAGAAATAATGGCTGTAGATCGCGTACAAACTTTTTCACCTGACGCCAAATCTGACGTTATATGACGTCATATGAATATGAAATTCAATGCAACCGGAAGCTCATGGTTTGAAATTTAGGCCATAAAATGTTCATTGTTCTGAGTCAATGGCAACACATCGAAATTAACACAAATATAAGAGGAAGAAAAAAGAATAAGAACTAGATTCCGTTTGCACGGCAAACGATAGGACTTTCTGCAACCCGTTTAAAATTTGATCAAACTAAAAATCATTTATACGGATATGGAAGACATTAGGTAATGAGAGTGTATACTTTACATTTTGTGAAAATTTTAGGAAAATCCATCCATTTATAATGTCTGCAGAGCGCATACAAACTTTTTGACCTGACGTCTATTTTGACGTCATATGAATATGAATTTATTGCAATTAAAAAATTCAGCATCTAAAATACATGTTATAAAATCTTCATCATTCTTGATCATTCAGATCACATCGAATTTATTGCGGGAGAAAGGAAAACATATAAGAACGTCATGTCGTTAAATGACGTCAGGCCTGAGAAATTCTAAAGAAACCTTTGAAATTACAACATGAGCAAATTTCATCTTTCTATCTCATCTGGGGGCTTTGAAATATTTAAATTAATTTTGAGGTCATATTTTCGAAACTTCGTTTCACGAAAGAACCTTGGTCTTTTCAATATTCGAAAAGGAAATTAAGGATTCACGACTAAAGCCTAACTTACACCCATTGAGAAAATTACAAAATCCATTCACAAATAAATTCTGCAAAGCTCGTACAAACGTTTTAGTGACGTCACATCTGGCGTCAATGACGTCATATGAATTTGAAAATCATTGCATTCGAAAAGGAATGGCCTGAAATTTTTGTCATGCAATTTTCATTGTTAAGGGCCATTTGGCAATTACATTTTCCGAAAATGTCTGAATTTAATGTAAAGTGAAAACAGGATATTTTCCGAAAATGCTTTAACTTACAGTGTAGAAATACCACGTGACAGTGACGCCACTAAAGGTATCAATTATAAGACAAAACTGTCAACATTTGGCACCGCTTGAATATAGAAAATTACATACTATTAAATTTTCAAGGTGGTCGGACGTTTTCAACATATAGGAGTTAACATGTAGAAATAAGAAATTATTTTTCACCTTATGACGTCATATGACGTCAAATGACGTACATCATCACAGAATTAAAAGAACTCTTGGAGGCTTATATTCTTTCAAAAAATCTCATCTGGAAGCGATTTTATAGGTATTTGAAATTTGACGTCAATGGTTCGTATCTTTGATTCGCCATAAAACCTTTGCCTTTTCGAATTTGGAAAAACAGACACCGGGATGTACAACTAGAACGTAACATACACATTCTGTGAAATTTTGATGGAAATCGGTCCAGAATAATGGCTGTAGACCGCGTACAAACGTTTGTAGACACGTGAAGTGTGACGATATAGGCATATGAAAATCATTGAAATCAAAATTTCAGTATGTGATGAATATGCTGTTTAATTTTCTTGGTCCTGGGACTCTTGCAACATACTGAAATTAAGGCGTAGAAAAGAAGAAAAACAGAATAAGAATAAAAAAAAACAGTACAAACCCAATAGGACTTTCTGCATGTAGGCAGAAAGTCCTAATAAAAAAAACAAAAAACAGTACAACAGTACAAACCCAACAGGACTTTCTGCCCGTAGGCAGAATGTCCTAATACATGTAATAAGAAGAAGAAGAACTAGATTTCGTTTGCACGGCAAGCGATAGGACTTTCTGCAAAACGTTTAAAACTCAATCAAACTGAAAATTATTTATACGGAATACATGTACGCAGAAAATATCAGGTATCTAGAGTGTAACCTATACAGTCTTTGAAAGATTTTGAAAAATTCATCAATTTATAATGTCTGCAAAGCGCTTATAAATTTTTAATCTGACGTCTTTTCTGATGTCATATGGATGTGAATAGCATTGTGTATGAAAAGTAAGCATATTCAATATATGCCATATTTTTTTTTTGTAATTCTGTACCATTGGGATCACACTGAATTTATAAATTTATAAATTGCCGAGAATGAAAACATATAATAACCACATGAAAATCTGAAGAAAACCTTTAAATTTACAATATGTGTGATATTCTGCTTTTTATCTCATATGGAGTCTCTGAAGTATTAAACTGTTTTTGAAACTGGTTTCACCACAGAACCTCGGTCTTTTCAATATTTTGAAAACGAAAGTAAGGATGCAGAACAAAAGCCAAATTTATACCTTCTGTGAATTTCCTAGAAAATCCATTCAAAAATAAATTCTGCAGAGCGCGTACAAACGTTTTAACTGACGTCAAATCTAGCGCTATGACGTCATATGACATGCTATGAATTTAAAAATCATTGCATTAAAAAAACATGGTCTGAAATATTTGCCATACAATTTACATTGTTCTGGGCTATTGCCAATTACATTTTCCGAAAATGTTTAAAATTATGTAAAAGTGAAAGTAGGGTATTTTCTATTTTCCGAAAATGCTTAACTTACAGTGTAGCAATACCACTTGACCAGGACATCACTAAAGGCATCAAAATCTCCGCTTGAACATAGAAAAGTACCCGTAAGTAGTATAGGTTAGTTCATAGTTGCCTTTAACTACACAAGATACACAGTCAGCAGAAGTTATCGGGCCAGTATAGCACTGATATTGGCACCTGTGTCTGCACTGAGGTTGATTAATGCCCCCGCAAAACGCTTTGATACAGGAGAAGCCAGACTCCAGGCGGAGCATAGATAAGAACCTGTATACATAGTATATTATTTATGATAGCAATCAATAAGTAAGTAAAGTCATTTTTAAAGTGGCTAGAGAATCAGTTACATATGGTTGTTTGTCACAGCAGTATAAAGTGTAGAGTTACAGTTCTATGACATTGCACTTCTCCTAGTCGTCATATGTTTACATTTTAAGTTTCAAATAAATATCATGTATAATATTCAAGTAAATTTCGGGACAAGAAAAAAAAGCTATTTAACAAAGGAAGATAAATAAAAAATGGGACCAGGTAGAATAACAGTTCTTGGACACTGCACTTTTCCTAGTTGCCATCAGATTCTGTTACCATTTTAAATTTCAAGTCAAGGCATTGTATAATATTTGAGTAATGTTCCGGACAAGAAAAACAAAATTAACCGAAGGGAGATAATTCAAAAATGGAACCAGGGCAATAACTCTGCCATCTTTGAGAAAACTCAAGTGAAATTTATGACACGCAACTCTCCACCTGATTATGATGTATGACGTCATTGAACAACAGGGTGTGGATTTTAAAGCTCCAGTTTAATTCGTGTTATTAAAATAGATAAATAGTGCTTCCATATGTTTTTAGCACTGGTGTATTCTTTCTAAATGTACTTCATCTTGTGAAAAGGACTTTATCAAAAATTTTGTAATAAGGGATTTATTTGCAAATATATACTTATCGATAGAAATAAATCGGTTGGGGTACGCAGGTAAACAGGTGTATCCGTGTGGATCAGTGTTGAAATTGTGTACAGCCCGTGCAGCAGTGACCAGTACACGAAAGACAGGATAGTGCAGGTGGACTGTGTGTGTTGTTATGAACTGAAGTTTATGTGAACATGGGGATCGACAGTTGTTCATACAGAGCGCGTATTGGTTTGTTAATTCAACCCATTCATCGCCCGTCCGTACGAAGCACGCTCAAGGCATATCAGCCGTATATAGAGGGCACTGACATACATTTTAGAACGTTTGTATTTATGCTCTTTTTCACCAGTCTTTTGCTGTATATACAAGTTATAATTGCAACAAAAAATGTTATTGCAAAACAGTATGTTGATACGAGTGTCTATATTGACCGAGTTCCAGTTATAGTACGTCACAGTAAGTGTCATACAACTAATGTGCACAGGTCAGAAACTGTTGGCACGGTGATGTATTTAGGTATATATTGGTCTTTCTTTGAGCGCATGTTATTGTTATCGGCAGATGTTGAGTTGAACCCAGGGCCTATTACCGGTTCAAATCCCACCTCTCCCACACCGCCTCCACGTGAAATGTTTCATGGACCCTATATGAGCGTTGAAACACAGTATCGTTTGAATGCAATGGCGGATTATAACAGAATATATATTGCAGCAAGGGATATTTTTGAAATTATAGTAGATTTTGCTGTTGAAGTAAATTTTAGTTCTGATCACTTACCTGTTATCTGCAAGTTGAATCGACGTGCGTTAACGGATAGAACAAATATAACATGGAATGAAAACAGTCGTGTTACAAAGTATGACTTTAATAATGAAAATAATGTTATTTTCCAAAATAAAGTACAAGATGTGGTGTTATGTGGCGAATTAAACAAGATTGAAACAATTATATCTGAGGAATCAAATGATAGTGTATCTACAGCTATTTCTGACAGAGAAAATATTTTATTAGCGTGTAGCAGCCATGCGGTACATACTTATAATATCAAGAATCCAGTATATACAAAAATCAGCTGGTTTGATAAAGAATGTAAATCATTGAAAACCTTAGTGAATAACTCTCTTAAACGCTTTAAATATAATAGATTAGATTGAAATT
>CM037779.1:35236769-35286769 GCA_021229015.1 Solen grandis | reverse complement strand
ATTTTAGAAAACGTTTTGGAAGTATTAATATGTCATATGGAAGGAATGAAAAAATGCAGGTAACAAACTCAGAAATTATAAATATCTTAAAACGGATTTTTTTCAACTGAGCTATATGGTAAGTCACGATCAAATACACTTTCTGGAAGAACCATTTCAGCTAAGTTCAAAAGTGGCATAGTACCACTTAAGATTGAAACTTGAAACTGACAGTGACTGAGGTCTGAAAGAAAATGAACGAACCTATTTTAGATTTTTTAAATTGTAGAGAAGATTGAGAAACACGAGCATTTAATATGTCCTATGTATTGATTTTATTAGACTTTTTGTCATGAATATATCCTCTATATTGGAAGATATACGTTCATAGGGCCTCAAAAATAAAGTTTTCTACCAATTCCTATCATGATAATTTAACACAGATGCAACATCATTTGTACTAGTAATGTATATTTTTGTACGTACATTTTTAAGAAAAAAAGTTATTTCAGTTGGTATAGATGCCTTTATAATTTGTATCATTTTACACACTGGTATTTGTTACATTTGAGATCTACATGTGTATGTCTTTAGAAGAAGAAAATGTGCTTTGTACTGTTTCACTTATCACTTATTGAATCAATTTATTTTAAACCCCTCTTTCATAATTCAGTTCGAATGCTTTTTAATTAAATATATGCACATACAAATACCTGAGTCCTCTATTCTGTAATTAATATCGTGTATGATGTAAGTATATTCTGGAGCATGAAAATGCCATAACGTAACGTCAAAACGGCGACGTCGATGATGTCTCCCCAACTCTGTTGTTAAATAAAGCTTCCCAACATAAAGTCAGTTCTCTTTGCCGCTATACTCTATACTTTATTTATGAAATAAACTGTGTCATGGTAAAACAGTTCTATATTTTAGTTTGTCGGTTGTGATATTTTCAAAAAAAGGGGGGACTCAAAAATAAACACCATTTCTAATACACGACGACCATTTTGCAAAACACGATATGGATTTTATTTCATATGTAGTGGGTGCACTTTTTTCTTCATAGTACTTCTATGTAAATCAATCACAAATTTATATTTTAACAAAAAATAAACCCGCATCAATCGTCACCAATGTTTTACCAAATAAAGGATTACATTAGATTAATTCCAGTGTATGATTTTTATCTAAAATATTTGAAATATATATCCTCGAAAACATATTGTCAAATTAGATATCTGAATTAATCCTTATAAAAATTAACCAACGCTAACTTGAAGATATGCTTTGTAAGCAACAGCTTGTCTAAGATTTAACAAACAGAATACATCATTCTGTTTGTTACATGTATTTATCACAAAACATACAGTACCGCATTGAATAAAAAGCCTTGTTTTGCAGTAAATAATGTCGACTCAAGTTAAGTACCCTATATATTTATAAATGTTACTCAGTAGAAAACTTTTCTACCATATATCAAATAGAAATTGTATAATAGTCTATGTCATTTGCTTTTTAATCAGTATACTAATTTGACTTTGGCATTTATGAATGTTTTCAAAACGGTGGACTAGTCACCAATTCCTCAAACCCTACTTAGCGCTACGTAGTATGGTCGCTATTCATGTCAAATTAGTAAATTTGTTAAATACTTTGTAAAATCAACAATGGTGTGATATGTTCCTATCTTATTTAAGATTTTAAGTATTACTTAACGTTAAGTTTTGTTTATGGACTTTGAGCCAGGTACTCATAGTTTTATGTATTAAAGCTCGCTATTTTACAAGGGCTTAACGTGATTATAGCGTCCTCTTTAGAAACTCAAAGTTCACACGTCATCAACTTTTTTAAATAAAGAATCGTGCAAATTGCATAAACATGTTGATTTTCTGGTTGATTAAATATTCAGAGATTTTTGTTGCATTAAATTCTATTAATTTCTTTTCTAGACAGATTCTTATTTATGCAATTCTGCGCGACTCTACACTTTCTTTATCACTAAATTGTTCGGGTCTTTTCATGAATAAAGTCATATTGAGTTTTACTTGTCTTGTACACATTTCTTTCCCAGTACTAAAACCCCTGTCGACCATTACTTCATCCCTTTGCAACAAATCTTTTCAATGATATAATCAGATGCTTGGCCACCTTTAGCTGTGGAAACAAACACAGTGAATCCATTTGGTGCAATTTCTAAAAGAAATATTTTTTATATGACGTCATTTGAGGCCTAAAGTAATAATCACATTTGTATCACTTTGAAAACTAGTACACGTGTTAGAGTGACAAGAGAGTTTTGGTTTTCGTGCTATATCGCAGAATGATTCACTTGTTGCCTTCAATACAAACCCAAAAGGACTTTCTGCCTGTAGGCAGAAAGTCTTATTATATACACACTATTATTTCGCAAATTCGTGTTAAAAGGACCAAAGAATAAAACAAAAACATCATAGTAATTTATTTTAGTTAAATATTATACAACCAGACAAAAATGACGAATCGTTGAATTGACCGTTTAGTAACACAGAACTGGATTTTCCGCGGAATACACCTGCCCCACTCTCGTTCTAGCACTAGAATATGTGGTATTTCGCAGAGTTTCCTATCTTTGGGTTTAGGTTTTTGCCTATACTTCACCGCTCTGATCAATAAAGTATAGCCCTGTTTGATTACATTTGTAATACAACCACAGGTGTAACACCTGTTACAAATGTGTTCAGTGCTGATCTAATCATTTGACGACAATCACGCGATCACATTCGTGAAGAAAACTGTTACAAATTGGATTTGTTTCGAATACGATCAAATTTAGCCCCGACTTCACTTCGTGAATAAGCATCATAATCGTATGTTTCCACGTTTTCAAATATTCTGTTATTAACTATACGAGTCTAATTTAAGTTCACTTAAGGTAATCCATACATTATTTTAATGTGTCCATTGTCCGCGAAGTGATTTTGGGAAATTTATAATAAATGCAAGCCTTTATAGACTTTATAGAGAAATTAGCCTATAACTGCAGGTCAATGGATGCTTGCATCTGCATTGAAGTCATTTTAAGCATTTGAAGAATCATGGTTATAACTGGATGATGAATGGATTACCTTAAAGTAGCTCGTTCACAGATGGTCATCAACTGCGAATTTGATTTTAACTAAATGTGTGCACTAACGTCTGTTAATACCTATCTACAGACGCAAACCATCCGTGGTCGTAATAAACATGGGTTGTTTCTGCATCACAGACACAGACGGTATTGAAACTATATTTGGGCTGATAAAACCTAAACTTCCATTAATTCACTTTTCCCGCATGCGCTAACTTCAAAGGATGAACTTATGAAATCGCAACCCTGAACTGCTGAAGACGTCATGTTGCGGAACGTTTCCTTCGGTGATATCGTACCCTATATTTTAACCAATTTCGTCGAAGTTGCGTTTACGAAAATAGCGTTTTCCTGTGCAATGACCTACACTTTCCGAGTTCATTTGCCAGGAAACAAAGACTTCATTAACATTAACATTTAGAAAAGAATATATTTTTTTTTTAAATTTCTACCGATCATCTATGAACGAGCTGCTTTAAATTTACACGGAATTATATATTACTACTACTTAATATATTAATTTGGTTGAAAATGCTGCGTTTTTGAAACAAACCTGCCATCGACTGAAATCGTTTGAAACAGGATAACATCTCTATCAAGTGCACTTATGAATATGTAGTTAATGGATGTGTCTCTAAATAATGTCTTATGTAAATCATACGGCGTAGCACCCTATTGGTCTTACCATTTCGAAATAAAGGTTATAAAATTCCTATTGTGGAATAACCTCTCTACATAACACCACGTACGCAGTACAAATTCTTTTTTTTTTCTTTCATTTTGGTGGGTCTTTTCGATTGTTGAAAGGAGCAGAAAGGTATCTAACATTCGTTATGGATATTTTTTTCGGACATGCATTATTAGTATAAATGACAATGCAATGTAGCAATTTTAAATGTCATAAAAAACTTTAATATAGCATGCCTTAAGTCAATATGGCTGTTTTAACTCTTCTTTAAGCATAAAATGAATTTACTTGAGAAAAACGTCGACAATATTATTATACTTAAAAATCAACGTGGATGTCAATTTTTAAGGGATACATTTTAAAGCTTTAAATGGATTAATCCACCAGAATACTGTGAACAGGAATATGAACAGGATTTCATATGTCGTTCAACATCTGCGCTACTATACCAATCGCAGTGCGGCATTTTTTGGAGACGGAAATTGCTATTACCAATATAACAAGTTGACATGTAAAACGGCCTGTGTATATAACTCGATACATTTATTTTTTAATTTCTCCGGTATTTGAAGCAAACAGGTATCGTTAGATATGTATGTATACATGTATAACAGATTGCTAGATCTAGATGATGGGGTGTGGAAAAGAACTGTGGACCTTTGGTATGCAAGTCGGGCACTCTACCAAATCGCCAAAATCAGTAACGTATCATTTTATACATCTACTCTATCTACCTTACAAACCTTCCGTTCAAAAATCTGTCCTCGGACTTTTAAAGCATATTTGTCTGCGAGACTGTTACGTCTACACCTATTGGCTATTTATGAAGGACGTGAAATGTAAAAAGGTAACCAAATGGAACCATGTAAATTACTGTCCCGGGCTGGACTCGAACTCGGGTAAGAAGTAGAAATATTTGATTTCATAAGATAGTATGTGATCGTTCCAACCCATTTGTAATAATCAAATGCATCCCCGGCCACGACATACCAACGTCGCAAAAAATGGTTGTGTACATTGGCGAAAATTGCAACAGTATATTTTTATTTCTTTTTTATCTTATCATAATTATTTGCAACATATTGTTTTGTTTGTTGGGTTTTATCGCCCAAACCGACAATATTTCAGTCATTTGGAGACTATGTCAACTTGAGATAGATATAGTGCTGCAACACTGCAGTATCACGCCGTAGACATGTGGCATGATACCACACCCAGTCACATTATCCTGACACCGGGGCAACCAGTCCTGGAACTTATATGCAGAGCGCCAAGCAAGGGAGCTAAGCAGTAACATCTTTTACGACTTTGGTATTTCGCGGCAGGGGATCAAACCCGTTCCCAAGGCGGACGCTCTAACCAATCGACCACCGAGCATTAATCAAGCAAAATCATGAAATATGAAAAATACGTTTGGTGATGATTGTCCTTTATAGTCTGCTGTTAAAATGTGGGCTGCGGATAAAGTGAAATTCCTCTTTTTTATGCCTCTTTAATTCCTTACACACTTTAAACTTAACCGATTCAATAAATTGTAAATTTATTGCTTTATGGAAACAATACGCTTAGTGATTCCACAAATTCATCAATTTTTTCACTGGTTTACAAATATATTGATTCTACTCACAAGTTTGGCTAGGTATTGCTTTGCTGCTTCCAGATATAACAATTATACTTTGTTTTTATCAATTATATATAAACATGTATTCCTAATCCCGTGTTTAAATTTTTCTCACTCCTATCGGATATATCTTTTTCACCTTCTTTCATAATTTTCTTCTTTTTTTTTTCTACATTCATCCACTTTCTTAATGTTATATTAAAACAACCAATTTATAAGCTGTAAATTACCCCACAACGGAAGAAGATCTCTATAAGCATCTCATGCTTTCGATCTAATTCTTACTTTTTATGTACTGATATGCAATTGTATATACATGTATTTCTTGAATAAAAATATGTTTAAACTAAAGTGAAAGAGAAACAGAGAGTAGGCTTCTGATCAATGCTCCACTGCCTCACAAATTGTAGGAGCTACAGGAACCAAGTGTGTCTCATCCCCTGATATCCCCTGATTTGACACCCTCTGATTTTTATCTATTTTTCAAACTTAAGGACGTTTTAGCGGATTACCAATGATTTAAATTTAGGGTATTTTTAGATATTTATTTGTTTTAAGAGGGATGTCTAAGAAAAATAAAACTTTTAATATACATTTGTTAAAAACGTTATTCAAAGTATATTTCCATAGGCCCTGACATAACTGAAAATCTGAAATAAAAAAAATAAGAAAATATGTCCGTATATATAATTTCATAGGATTTGGGTTGATTTTGTAGGCATTTTTTCCCTGGCATAATGGATTATTTTTTTTTGCTCCGTTTGGTACTTTCCATGCCTTATTGGCAGTATTTTCACCTGCAACTTATAAAATACATTATTATTTACAAATTGTGAGAAATTATTTCGAAAACATAATTTTAATATGATTTTGTAGTAAATAGAAATGAAATATTTCCATTTTTATTGCCTTGATTTTTTCAACATATTTTACCATCAACATCAACCGTAAGCTTGAGCTCTAAAACATGCATGATTTCCCTCAAATTTTAATTCATATATCTTATAGACTAAAGTACTTATGAGCACAATTTTAGAAAATTCTGTCCGCTAGAAACAACAACAACAACAACAACACAAAACAAAGAAAAACAGACAAAAACAATATAATACTAGATTTCATTCGTTGATACAAATGATAGGACTTTCTGCTAACATTGTCAAATGTAATGAGTAATACCGTTAGAAAGAATATATATTAAATTCCCTACCTTTTACTTTTTTTTCGTTTGGACTTTTCATGCATGAACTTTGTGAAATAAGCCATATGGCAAAAATAAATAAATAAATCTTTATTTTGATATCGCTCTCTTATAACTTGACCAAATTTAGTATTCTAGGTACCAAAATAAATGTCCTGAAAATCCCTGCAATTCAACTGTAGCATATTTGGGTCTAGTTTTATCATTAGGTTTTCAAACTATAAGCAGTTAAACTTAAACCTCTTAATTCTGTATATCAAAATTCTTTTTTTTTTTTTTTTTTCGTGTACAGCCGCGGGAATAAAATCGTAAATGCTACCTTGCAATGGAATCGTCGACTCGTGTAGCCTCGTGAGTTAAATTTCAATAACGCTTGTCCATACGGTCGACGACTGTATTACACAAGGTTCCTCCATTTGGCCCTTTTAGCTAATGCAACATCTTGAACGGATGACGTGTTGAGCATTTTGTTTCAAATGTCTACACTTATACACGCTCATGGTATCTAAAGCTGGCAATTAAATTGTATTGTACTATAACATATATTTTCACATAGCTTATCATTTATCATAAATTTGGAATATAGCTTGTACAACATTTATCGATTGTTGCAATAATTAAGTCGGGAAATTACAATGTTTCAACAACGGTCTACATGCCATGTGTTTAAACGCTCAAAGGATTATGGGTAACGCAATGCTGCAACGGACACAACATTAAATCATTGTAAACGCTTGTTTAGCTAGTAATATCAATATGATATCAGTAAAGAGTTTTGTTTTTCATTTTATATGAGTTATACATATCTGTAAACTTACATTTTCTGAAAATGCTTCAATTAAGGTTAAAGCGAAAGTAGGATATTTCCCGAAAATTCTTACAATTTGGTTAAATTCGTATTTTTGATGTTACTTCCTTATATTTTAATCACTTTCAAAACTCTAGGTACCAAAATAATCGTCTAAAAATTCTGTATATCCCACTTGCTTAATGTGTGCACTTATGTCCAATGTTATTAAAGATATAAGCCGTTAACCCTTGACATAACGGCAAAATCGCTGAAATTCTACACGTTTAAATTATTATTTTTGATGTAACTTCGTTATGCTTTGATCAATTTCAAAACTTTAGGTACCAAAATAATTGCCTGAAAATTCTTTACATTTCACACGCTTTATGCATAGGAATATTTTCAATATTGTTTGAGATACAAGCTCTTAAACTTCGAGAAAACTGAAAACATCATCAAAGCTATATGCACGAAATTTGTTCTTTCCGCATTACTCCATGAATCTTAGGTCAATCATTAAAATTTAAGCATCAAAAGAACGGCCAAACATTGCACTGCAAATAATATTCAGCATCATATTTTCGAAAATCAAAGATTTTCGAAATATTAACTGTTAAACACACTAAGGGTTATAACATTCTCGTTTTCTCCGCCATAACTCAACCGATTCAACCCCGATCATCAAAAACTAAATATTATCTAAAAGGTCTTTCTAAGCACTTCATATCATGAACATAGTATCTCGATAGAATATTTTCCGTTTTTGATATATTTAACGATGAAGAAAACCCGATAATTGATAATTGATATATGACCTTGACCTTTGGGACTTTCCGGAAACGAAAGTGACAAGGCTCCATAGAATCTAATACTCCATCTTCAGTCAAAATTTCAAGCAAATAATACAAAAAATAAAGCCTACAAGGCTTAAAAACCGTTTAGTTTGAATTCGAAAGATTGATTAGTATTATAACGTCATGTGACGTCATATGACGTTCATATTCTTAGAATGTAAAAAAGACCTGAAGACTTTTAATTTGTCCAAATATCAGCTTTCTAACTCATCTGGAAGCGATTTTATACGTATTTGAATTTTGACGTCAATGGTTCGAAGCTTGGATTCGCCATAGAACCATTGCCTTTTCAAATTTGTGAAAAACGAACACCGTGATGCACTTGCGCCTAACATACATATTCTGTGAAATACATCTAAATTAACACAAATATAAGTGGAAGAAAAAAAAGAAGAATAAGAAGAACTAGATTCCGTTTGCACGGCAAACGATAGGACTTTCTGCAACCCTTATAAAATTTGATCAAACTGAAAATCATTTATACGGAATACGAAGAAGACATCATGAAATGAGAGTGTATACTATACATTCTGTGAAAACTTTAGGAAAATCCATCCATTTATAATGTCTGCAATGCGCATGCAAACTTTTTGACCTGATGTATATTCTGACGGCATATGAATATGAATTCATTGCATTTAAAAATTAAGCATCTAAAATACATGTTATAAAATCTTCATTATTTCTGGACCATTCGGATCACATCGAATTTATTGCGCGAAAACATATAAGAACGTCATGACGTTTAATGACGTCAGGCCTATGAAATTCTAAGAAACCATTGAAATTACAACATGAACAAATTTTATCTTTCTATCTCATCTGGGGGCTCTAAGATATTTAAATTAATTTTGAGGTCATATTTCCGAATCTTTGTTTCACCAAAGAACCTTAGTCTTTTCAATATTTGAAAAGGAAAGTAAGGATTCACGACTAAAGCGTAACTTACACCCATTGAGAAAATTACAAGAAAATCCATTCACAAATAAATTCTGTAGAAAACGTACAAACGTTTTAGATGACGTCATATCTGGCGTCATATGACGTCATATGAATTTGAAAATCATTGCATTAGAAAAGACATGGTCTGGATTTTTTGCCATACAATTTTTATTGTTATAATGCCTGTAGACCGCGTACAAACTGTTGTAGACAACGTCAAAATTGACTTTTTATGACGTCATAGGCATAAGAAATTCAATGAAATGAAATATTCAGTATTTTAAATATAGGCTTTTAAGTTTTCATGCCACTGGGACCTTAGCAACATAGAGAAATTAACGGGTAGATATAAGAAATTATCTTTTTACCGTATGACGTCATATGACGTCGATTGACATTCGTCGTCACAGAATAAATAGAAGTCTTCGAGACTAATATTCAGTCTAAATATCAGCTTTCGAATTGATCTGGATGCTATTTTATACATATTTGAAATTAAACGTCAATCGTTCGAATCTTTGATTCGCCATAAAACCATTACCTTTTCGAATTTTGAAAACTGGACAACGGTTTATACAACTACAGTGTTGCATATACATTCTCTAAAAATTTGATGAAAATCAGTCCAAAAATAAAGGCTATAGATCGCGTGAAACCTTTTTGTCCTGACGTCAAATCTGACGCTATATGACGTCACATAAATATGAAATACATATTGCTCAATCAAAAGCACATGGTTTGAAGTATACGCCATTGATTTCCATGGTCCTTGAAACTTTAAAACATCTATCTTAACGTGTAGATATCAGAAATTCTTTTTTACTTAATGACGTTCATCTTCACAGATTGTAAAACACACTTGGAGAATTATAATCTCTCTAAATATCAGCTTTCTAACTCATCTGGAACCGATTTTATACGTATTTGAAATTTGACGTCAATGGTTCGAATCTTGGATTCGCCATGAAACCTATGCCTTTTTGAATTCGAAAAAACAGACACCGGGATGCACAATTAAAACGTAACATACACATTCTGTGCAATTTTGATAAAAATCGGTCAAGAAATAACGGCTGTAGTCCGCGTACAAACATTTTTAAACGACGTCATGTTTGACGTCAAAACACGTCATAGGCAAATAAAAATTATTAAAGTGTAAATGTTTAATGTGTAGCATACACTATTAAATTTTCAAGGTGCTCGGACGTTTGCAACATATAGATGTTAATATGTAGAAATTAGAAATTATTTTTCACCTTATGACGTCATATGACGTCAAATAACGTACATCTTCACAGAATGAAAAGAACTCTTGGAGGCTTATATTTTGTCAAAAAATCAGCTCCTTAACTCATCTGGAATTTTATAGGCATTTGAAATTTGACGTCTTTGGTTCGAATCTTGGATTCGCCGTAAAACCTTTGCCTTTTCGAATTTAGAAAAACAGTCACGGGGATGCACAACTAGAACATAACATACACACTTTTTTGATGGAAATCAGTCCAGAAATAATGGCTGTAGACTGCGTACAAACTTTTGTAGACAACGTGAAGTGTGACGTTATATGACGTCATAGGCATATGAAAATCATTGAAATCAAAATTTCAGCATATAAAGCATAGGCCGTTAAAGTTTCATGTTTCTGGGTCTCTTGCAGCATATGGAAATTAAGGCGTAGAAAAGAAGAAAAAAAGAATAATAAGAACTAGATTTCATTCGTTGATACGAATGATAGGACTTTCTGCAACATTTTGAAATGTAAAGATTAATACCGGTTAGAAAGAATATGTATTAAATTCCCTACCTTTTACTTTTTTTTTTCGTATGGACTTCTCATGCATGAACATTGTGAAGTAAGCCATATGGCAAAAATAAATAAATCTTTATTTTGATATCGCTTTCTTATAACTTGACCAATTCTAATTGTTGTTGTTGTACTGGGGTTTACCGTCGCTGCGATAGTATTTCAATCATATAGCGATGTCCAGCTAATTACAGTTGGAGGAAGATCCCGAGTACACAGAGCTACCCGAGTAGAACCACCGACCTATCGCAAGCCAGCTGGAAGGCTTCCTCACATGAAAAATCCGAAGTCCCTAACGGGATTCGAACCCACAGCGGTGAGGGGCTGAGAGATTTGTAGTCCACGACTGTAACCGCTCGGCCACGGCGGCCCCATATATTTTAAAGGTATTGAATATATAAGTTGATACAAAGAAATAGGATAATGATGCATAATAATGTAAGATTTAATACGAAAATCATTATTATCATAAATATATACTTATGTTCAAAAATAAGCTTTAAATCTTCTTTTTTTCTTTCTTGTTTTTCATTTTCATCTTCTTAAGAAGATATTGAGAAAGCATAAATATGGATCTTATTTGATCACGCAACCGTATATTATCATGCAGAAAAAAAACCCCAGGAAATTGTTAAGATGATAATACTTTCCTCATTTTTTTTCTTACGTTATTCAATCGATTTTAAAAGTTGTTAATTCTTAAGTTAATATCTATTTCTTTGTAAGCATATGACTTAACAAATAGTCATTGCAATTTGATCCACATAATTGAAATTGTAAAAAAACAACAAAAACTATTTTGAAATCCATGACTTCCAGCCTTTTAATTGATTGAGTGTTACATTTGCAAAAATAATGGAAACAAAGGCAGAGGTGTAAGCAAAATCATGAAAATAATTTCTTATTTCTGTGTAATTAACGTTATAAACGTCTTGAAATTTTCAACAATTCATTTGCTTTATATATTGGCTTATTTTTACAAATTTAGAAAAAAAGGTAAACATTTAGAAAACATAAAAAAATCATAGGTAGATATACATACATTTGTCATTTTCTTCAGGTTTGCGGAAATCCGTGATAGCAAATGCAGTAAGTTATCCGTATAATTATTTTTTATTCATCGTAAATGCGACTCATTTACTCAAAAAAAAAAAAAAAAAAAAAAAAAAAAAAAACGTATCACAATTCACTATTCAACGCAGGCACTCTTTCCTGCAAAAAAAAAAAAACAATCGGATCTTGCTCAACCAATTCAATGACCGCTTTCATTTCTTTTTCAAATTAAATAGATTTTCATGAAAAAAACCTTTTACGATAAACAGGAATACGTTTTGATAACGTAATCACTTGAAATTTTCTGGACATTTTGCGCATGTTAAGTGACAAAACATAAATTCCTTAAGGTATGCTTAAGATTGGCATCAATACTCATGACGTTGAAGCAAGAATACATATTAAAATGAATGATTTTTATATTTCAACGAGGTCAAAATCAAGTGACTAAAGAAAATATCTTTTTATGCAAGGACATGTTTAGCTAACGTTCTATTTATCCAGAAAAAAAATATCTTTGAGAATGCGAACAGGTTTGTTATCACATTTTCAAGTATGCATTCGATCAAACATGAATATTTGCCATGTTTGATGACGTAATCATTTAAATTTTCAAGACCTTATGAACGTAAGTTTCGTCATTTTTGAAAATTTTAAGTTCATTGGTCTAAATGACGATTTTATATGATTTTTTAAAAATAAGTCTTGCTTTAGTATGCATTACGTCATAACCACGTGACAAAACAAACATTTCTTGCAGTATGCATCACTTTAATTTTAACTCTTTCAATTCTGAAGATTTAATTATGATTGACTTATAATTCCTGATGCCAGAGCGAGAGAAATCTTCAAAAAGCAATGTTTTTTGTCTTTTGATGACGTCATAACCACGTGACGTAAGAGAAAATCATTCAGCAAATAGAATGTAAACCTCTATGCCGATATGCTGTCCTATGTTTATGCTTCTAACGCATCAGGGGGCTTTGTAACATTTAAATTTATTTTTAGGACCAAAGTTCGAAACTCGGTATTGCCATGAAATCTTATTCTTTGCGAATTTGGAAATTGTATTGTCAAGGTGTACGTCTACATCCTAAAATACATCTTCTGTGAAAATATCAAGATAATCGGACCAAAATGGAAGGCTCTATAGCGCGAACAAACTTTTGAAGCTGACGTCAAATCTGACGTCAATAAGAATTGAAAATGATTAAATGTATAAAAAGATACGTTATCTCTGCTATTTCAATGTTATTAAAATTGACTCAAAATGTATGATGCCAGAGCGAGAGAAATCTTTGAAATAATAGGCTTTTGTCCTTTAATTGACGTCATAACCACGTAATTTAAGAGGAAATCTTTGAAAGAAAAGAAAGTAGACCTCTGGGCCGATGAGCTGTCCAATTTTCATGCTTCTAACTCATCAGTAGCCTTTATAACATTAAATAATAGTTTAAGGACCATAGTTCAAAACTCGGTTTTGCCATAAATTCTTAATTTTTTCTAATTTGAAAGACAAGGTTCACATCAACATCATAACGTACATATTCTGTGAAAATATCAAGATTAAACGACAAAAAATAAAGGTTCTGGAGCGCGAACAAACTTTTGAAGCTGACGACAAATCTGACGTCATTTGACGTCATTGAAAATTGAAAATGATAAAATTTAAAAATATGAACTTTTTTTTTTATTGAAGAACATAAATGATAAGAATAAAAAATCTATCCAATCTACACCCAATAAAACTATTATTAGAATTACATTGCCATGAAACTTTCTTTAAATTTGGGTACAAATACCGAAAGACATCAATTAATTTATGTTTATCTAAAATATTTTTAAAAATAGATGATCCAACCATACCCATATTTAAGTTACCTCCGATTTTGTCTACACTAGAGTTCATAACAAAGTTAAAATCCCCACATAAGATAATACTTCAAGTAATCAAATAAGGAATGATATTCAACAAAAATTCATTTCTGTCCTTAGAATCATTAGGAGCATATACATTAATTAAACGAAATTCATAGTTATTAAAAGTAAAATCAACAAAGATTAATCTACCGTCAAAATCTGAATGATAATAATCAATGGTGATTAGGCTTTTATTAAATAAAACAAGAACACCATAGCATTATTATCACCATAACTCCATATACACTATTTTTCTAAATCTAAAACAGATTCACTTTTCTTAGACAAAAAAAAATTATCAACGAAGGTTTCTTGAATTGCAAGATTATCGATATTGTTTTTACTAATATAAGCTTTTATAAATAATTGCTTTTTTTTTTGATATTTAAAGTAGAAATGTTCAGCTCCATAATAAGTGGAAGGGAAGGAAGAAAACTGATAAGAACTAAAATAGGGGTCAAAGGTAAATACATATGGCTGAAATACAAACCTTTTTTATACAACACAGTAATTTATCAATGAAAAATAAAACAAAAGCGTGCAGGCCGAGTAATTCAAAAGCAAAGAGATATTTATACGGGAAGAAAATACAGGTAGCGAGGAAGTTATAAACACCAACGCTTATCACTACGGTAAGGGCGAGGTAAGTGTTTACTTAAGGACTTAGTACGGACAGGTAAACCAACACTTCAGCGCAGGTAGGCAGACACAGCGTAATTAGTAAAGCAGTTTAAATAAACATAATATTATTTAGGGAAGGGAGGAACGCGACTTATTTGTAAGAAAACAGGGGGGGGGAACAAAAAAGCAAGCTAGATTGTTTAGGGAACATGTGTACTAAGGGGGAGGGAAACATATACATAGAGGAAAGTAGAGAGCGGTCTAAGGTAGGGAACACGTGCAGATACAAAAACAAGCCGGGGCAAGAGGAAAAACATACATATATAAAAGAAAGGAAACATTAAACGGGTAGGGACACAAAAGAATAAAGGAACATTTTAAGCCAGATCAGCTGAAAAGAATGTGTTCATAAACAATGTTACCATCCCAAATTAGTGTGTCATGTGGTGTAATACCCGCATTTCCATATTAAGAAAATAAGTGTTCTACATAACTTCACATGTATCCTTTCTTTAATGTGAAACAATTTTCCCTGTTGTTCATTTAAAAGAACGTAACATTACACATAAAGTACATGGTTTTTTTTAAAATTAATAAAGGACTAAATAAAGTATGAATTTTATACACCTGACATTTCTTTTAAAAAGAAACTACATATAGATAAACCGAACATAGTAGACCGCGGCCTTACATTAGCACAGGTAAAATATTAAGGCATAATTAAACTCGAAATCGTTTAAGATATAAACGAAGCGGCTTTCCATTTGCTTATTTCAAAGGTATTGAATATATAAGTTACTACAAAGAAATGGAATAATGATGCTTACCAATGGAAGATTTAATACGTATATCATCATTGTCATTAATAAATACTAATATTCAAAAATAAGCTTTAAAATTTATTTTATTTTTATTTTCTTAAGAAGATATTGAGAAAACAAATATGGATCTTATTTGCTTACGCAACCGTTTACTATCATACAGAAAAAAAGGGAAATTTAAAGATAATACTATACTCAAGAATTTTGTCTCACGTTATTTAATCGATTTTAAATGGGTTTTTTTTTTTGTTTTTTTTTTTTTGTTAATTCTTTATTGAATTCTATTTCTTCGTAAGGATGTAATTAACAAATATTCATTTCAATTTGTTCCACATAATTGAAATTGTAAAAAAGGGAAAAAAATGAAATCTTTGACTTTAAACCTTTAAATTTATTGAGTTTTACATTTGCAAAAATAGATTGAAACATAGGCAGAGGTGTAAGCAAAATCTTGATAAATTAAAGGGATCACAGAGCATTACAATAATTTATTGTATCATATTATACCTTTAATGTAAAAGAAATAAAATTTGAAATAATATGTGAGATCAACTGCAGAAGCAGAAGTAAAAGCGGTTTTTCGAAAATTCTTATTTTCATGTGACTTCCTTATATAATTTATTATAATAATTATCCGATTTTAAAAACATAGGTATCGTTAGAAAGGTCTTCTGAAATCCTACATTCACTTACTTCATGTTTAACCTGAGATAAAGAAAGTTTTTCCTCCAAAAAAGGCAAATATCTGCAAAAAGATGTTCATGTCAATTTCTACCCTTCGACAAATAACTTAATAATTTTAAATCTGATCATTAAAATATGCATAGCATTAGAACTGCATTGCATCATGCTAGAAATATTGTTCTTTATGTTTTTTGTTGTTGTTTTTTCAAAAATTAATTAACAGAAAGTTATTTTTCAAGAAAACAGTAAGAAATCGGCAAAAAAGATGATAATGTCAATTATTGCCCTTCGATAAATAACTTTATAATTAATGGTCCGATCATTAAAATCTGCATACCATTAGATCCACATTGCATCACGCTAAAATATTTTTTTCATGTTATTTTCAAAAGTTAATAGTTTCTTAGAACAAGAGGGCCATGATGGCCCTGAATCGCTCACCTGCGAAACATTGCCTTTTATAACACAGTCATACTGAATAAATTTACTGAGTACAGCAAAATAATCGTAATTCCAAACAAAAACTATACCCGTGGTCCAAATTTTAATGGTTAAAAGCTATAAAATCAAGAGACACCTAGGGTGGGACCAATTTTGACTCAAGAGCCATGATTTGAAAACTTGGTTCTGGTCTACAAGGCCATGTTACATACCAAATATCTAAACCTTTGATATTGTGGTGTCTGACAAGAAGATCTTTTAAAGACTCCCCTATATAAGTCTATGTAAAATCAAGCGACCCCTGGGGTGAGACCAGTTCTGACCCACAAGCCATGATTTGAACAAACTTAATATATGTCTATAAGGCCATGTAACACACCAAATATCTAAACTCCAGGCCTTGTGGTTTCTGACAAAAAGATTTTTCTATTTTTTCCTATATAAGCCTATGTAAAATCAAGTGACCCCTTGGGCAGGGCTAGTTTTGACCCCAGGGCCATTATTTGAACAAATTTTGTAGCTGTCCATAGGCAATGTTACAAACCAAATATCTTAACTCAAGGCCTTGTGGATTCTGAGAAGAAGATTTTTCTAGATTTTCCTTTTTTATCCTATGTAAAATCAAATGACCCTGGGATGGGGCCAATTTTGACCCCAGGGCCATGATTTGAAGATACGTAGTAGGTTTTCATAAGGCCATGATACACACAAAATATCTTAACACCAGACCTTGTGGTTTCTAAGGAGAAGATTTTTCAATATCTTTTTTCTATACAAGTCTATGTTTAATCATGTGACCCCTAGGGCGGGGCCAATTTTGACCCCAGGGCCATGGTTTGAATAACTTGGTAGAGATCCACTAGACAATGCTACACACCAAATATCTTAACTCCAGGCCTTGTGGTTTCTGAGAAGAAGATTTTTCTAGATTTTCCTATTTAAGCCTATGTCAAAACAAGTGACCCCTAGGACGGGGCCAATTTTGACAACATGGCCATGGTTTGAACAAACCTGGTAACTACTCAAAAGGGCCATGTTACACACACAATATCTTAACTCAAGCCCTAGTGGTTTCTGAGGAGAAGATTTTTCTATTTCTTTTTTCTATACAAGTCTATGTTTTATCAAGTGACCCCTGGGGCGGGGCTAATTTTGTCCCCAGGATCATGATTTGAACAAATTTTGAAGAGATCCACAAGACAATGTTTCACATCAAATATGGTTTATGAGAATGAATATTGTTCTAGTTTCTATTTCTATATAAGCCTATGTAAAATCAAGTGACCCCTAGGACGGGGCCAATTTTGACCCCAGGTCCATGATTTGAACAAACTTGGTAGAGATCTACAAGACAATGCTTCACAACAAATATCTTTACTCCAGGCCTTGTGGTTTCTGAGAAGATTTTTAAAGTTTGCATTTTTAAAATCTATTTTCAGCTTCTGTGACCTGCTTTTTCAACCAATCAAACTAATTTGAACAAATTTGTTAGAGGACATCATAAGGATGATTTAAATTTTGGTAAAAATCCATTCAGCGGTTTAGGAGATGTTGTTTAAAGGAAATTGTAGACGCCGAACGCACGCACGGACAGAGGCACGCACGGACAGAGGCACGCACGGACGACGGACAAAAGTCAGTCAAAAAAGCTCACCATGAGCACGTTGTGCTCAAGTGAGCTAAAAAGGCAATCAAGTGATTGTGACTAACTGCAAAAGTGCATGAACGAACGTTATAAATTAATTCTTATTTCTCATGTCACTTCCTTATATGATGTCCAATTTTAAAAAGCTGTTTCATGTTTCAACTTTTCTATTACGGATTTTGAGATTTATAAAGTTATTTTTCAAGAAAACCGCAAAAGTCATCGAAAAGATGTTCATGTCAATTATTTCCCTTCGACAAATAACTTTATAATTAATGATCTGATTATTAAGATCTGCATACCATTAGATACGCATTGCACCACGCTAAAAATGTTGTTCTTTATGTTATTTTAAAGAATAATAGTTTCTCCGAAAAAAAGGCAATCAAGTGATTAGCAGAAGTGCATGAAAGATCGGTTTCAATGAATACTTATTTTTCATGTAACTTCCTTATATGATTTCCAATTTTAAAAAGCTAGGTACCGTTAGAAATGTATTCTAATTCTCCACATTTCCCTTGCTATATAAATGTATGTATCTTTAACCACATTTTAGATATGGGCGGTTAAATCTTGAGAAAACGGCAAAAATCGTGGATAATATGTTCAGGTCGTTTTGTTTTCTCCCTTTAATTTAATAATTGTTAAGTCAATATTTAATGTTTAAATACCAAAAGAACGGCCAGGCATTGTTCTACAAATTATATCCCTACTATTATTAACAAAAAATCAATAATTATCGAGATATAAGTAGTTAAGTGTACCTAGGGTAGCAACATTTTTGTTTTTCTGCAATAACTCAACTGATTCAACCTCGATCTTCAAAAACTAAATATCACATGAAAGGTCTTTCAAAGCACTATTAAGTATACCCATAGAGTCTCGCTCGATAGAATATTTATCGTTTTTGAGATATTTACGTTCGAAGAAAAAAACGATAATTGACATATGACCTTGACCTTTGCATTTTTTTCGAAAACGGAAGTAACTAGTGGCAATGATATGCACTGTTGAATTTTAATGCAAATCTCACAAAAACTAAGAATGTCGTATTAAAAACCGTAAGTTTTGAATTATGAGTTTATTAAGGCTTCATGACGTCATTTTACGTCATATGACGCCAGTCTCCTCAGAGCTGAAAGAAATCCATAGGACACATGTTCTGCCCATATTTCAAGTTTCTAGCTTATCTGAAAGCTTCGTAATACTTAAATACATTTTCAGGTCCAAAGTTCGAAATTTGGTTCAGCCTTACAACCTTAGTCTTTCCGAGTCTGGGAAAACGTATATGGATGCGCACATCTAGAACGTAAATTAAACATTCTGTGAAAATAAGAGGCTATTCCGTCTAGTTATGACGGACGTAGGGCGCGTACAAGCTTTTGTAGCTATTTTCAGCTCTGACGTCATGTGACGTCATATGATGAAAAAAATCACACATTCAAAAAAGGCATTGCTGTAGATATCAGTTGATAAGATTTCTTTGTTCTAATCCTTCAGCAACCTACTGAAATAATAACATAAAATAGCGAGAAAAAAAATGAAAATAAAAGACTGTACAAACACTATAGGTCTTTCTGTAGAGCGCGTACAAGCTTTGGTAGTTTTTTCAACCTTGACGTCACGTGACGTCAAATGAAGAAAAGAAATGCTGCAATCAAAAGCACCAAAGTCAAGTGTATACTATTAAAAGTTTAATGCTGCTGCCCTTTCGGTAACCTGTTTCAATTTGAACCTCAAAAGGAAGAAAAAAGTAGAATAATGATAAGAATTAACATAACAAACAAAATAGATATTTCTGCTTGAGGCAGAAAGCCCTAATAAAAGTTTCAAAAAAGCCGTAATAACAAAGGAAATATGCTTATCGATAATGGTGTACACCATTGCATCCTAAAACGCACCTCATTCTCTCAAATACGCATCGCAATTCCCCTTTCAACACGGGCACTCTTTCCTACGTAGGAACGTGCGGATCATGGGTAACCAACGCAATAACCGCTTTCTTTCCTGACTTCAAATTGCTAGATTTTCGTATACAGCACTTATCCGAAATACATGAATATCTGCCATGTTTGATGACATAATCAAATGAAATTTTCAGGACACTTTTCACACCTTAGGTTGCGCCATTCGTGCAAATTTTAACTTCATACATCAACTTGCCGATTTTATATGAATTTTGAATAATTCTTGCATATAAATGACGTCATAATCACGTGACCAAACAATTATTCCTTGCAGTATACATCACTAAACATTTTAGTGTGTTAATCCTGAAAAGATCACAATGATTGACTCAAAGTTCATGAAACTCCAGCGTTTCAATTTCGTTAAAAGTACACTATTCATCTTTCTACCATAACTCAACCATTTCAACACCGATCTTCAAAAAGTAGATATCACCTGAAAGTTCTTTCAAAGCACTAAATAGTTTACCCATAGTATCCAGGTAGATTTTTTTTTCGCTTTTTAGATACACCTTGCCGAATAAAAACACCGATAACTGACATATGACCTTGACCTTTACGATTTTCCGGAAACGGAAATGACTAAGGAGAATGAGATGGTATGTTGCACATTCAGTGTAACTTTTATGCAAATCGGTCAAACGTTAAGGCATGTAAGGCTAAAAAAAACACCTACATTTTGGATTAAAAGCTTGTTAACGCGTCATGACGTCATTTTACGTCATACGACGTCAGTCTTTTCAGAGCTGTAAGTAATTGATAAGACACGTGTTCTGTCCAAGTTTTAAGTTTCTAGCTTATCTGAAAGCTTCGTAATAGGTTCAAAGTTCGGAATTTGGTTCAGTCATAGATCTTTGGTCTTTCTGAATCTTGCAAAATGTATATAATCCTGCACAACTAAATCGCAATCCATACATTCTGTGAAAAAATCAAGTCAATTGGTCAAGAAATGACGGCTGTAGAGCGCGTACAAGCTTTGGTAGGTTTTTTCAAACATGACGTCACGTGACGTTACATGAAGAAAAGAAATGCTAAAATCAAAAGCGCCAAAGTCAAGTGCATACTATTAAAATTTCATACTGCTGCCCTTTCGGTAACCTATTTTAATTTAAACCTCAAAAGGAAAAAAAGTAGAATAAAAATAAGAAAAAACATAACAAACCCAATACGCAGAGAACCCAAATTTTTTTTTGGCAGAAACAATAGGTCTTTCTGCTCTAAACCCAAAAAAAAACCCAAAAAACTTCTGAAAACAAAAAAAAAAAAAAAAAAAAAACAGTACAAACCCTATAGGACTTTCTGCCAGTACGCAGAAAGTCCTAATAAGAAGAAGAAAAAAAAAAAATTACGAACCCAAAGGGATTTTCTGCCTGTAGGCAGAAAGTCCTAATAAACATAACAAATCCTATATGTTTTCCGTAGGTTTGCGGAAAGCTGTAATGATAATTCATCTTCAGAAATGAATTCAAGCATAAATTTAAGTTATTTGAAGAGTTGATACAAACCTTCAATCATTTGAGACACACACAACTTCAGTGCCTTCAGCGCTTTGATATTAATATGCCCGAAATAGTATAATACATGTGTCAGGAAATACATAAATTTAATCAATAAATATATGACAGACCTTTGATTAAGAGGAAGTGAAATAAAAATACATAACCATCAACGGAGGCTGAATCGTAAGAGCGCCCGCATCTGGAGTAGGAGGTCGTATGTCCAATCTTCGACCGCAAAACACCAAAGTCGTAAAAAATGGTATTGGTATAGCTCCCTTGTTTTGCGTGATGCAGGGATAATGTGACTGAGTGTGGTATCATGACACATGTCTACGGCGTTACATTGCAGTGTGGCAACACTATATATGTCTCTAGTAGACATTGTCTCCAAATGGCTGAAATACTGTCGGTTGGATGTAAAACTCAACAAACCAAACACAAATAAATAAACGTTTATTGGAACGCACTAACGCCTGCGAGCGCGATAGCGAACTCGAACAAAAATGTATAGGGGTTATCTCAAACTTTCATATGTATTCATAATAGGGCCAAACAAAATAAAGTTTATTTTAAAGTCCTTTTCAAACTGTTAAAGCCATTTTTCAAACATGGTTGTATTTGCTTTTCAACATACGTGTGATAATGGGAATCGGAAAAATCTGTGTTCCGATGAATACGTGGATAAATTTATTGAGCCTGCGGTGTTTGATTTTATATTGGGGACCTAGGTTCTTGGTTCGAAGCATCACCAGCAGTGTTAGATCCAACACTCCTGCAAAGGTAGCATTATCATAAATGTAAATCAAAACTGTGAACCGTACACAAGCTTTTTAGAAGAAGATATTAATATTGTAAAGGAAGGGAAGTCTCCTAACCCATGAAAATAGTTCAAGCCACCAAATTTAGACACGATTTTCCTTTTGGCGATGGACTGGCCGTTTTTATGTATAATCTATTACCACGCCTCTCACTGCCTGTGCATAAATTACGTTTTATTCCCTGGATGTCAAAAAACTAAAGATGGTAATGTGTACATTAAACAACATTTTAATATTTAAGATGACAAAACAGTTGCTTCTTTATACATTTGTATATTTGAATCTAGGATATTAAAGTATGTTAGCTTGTTAAATGGATTTATAGACCGCAGCTAAGTCATTTAAAGAATTTATCTAAATAATACAAGAATTTATCTAAATAGAACTGATAAAGTGTTTCCGCCTTGTAATATCGTACCATAAACAGGTGACATGAAATCACATCGTATCACATTTTCCCGATACCAAGTAGTCCTTGACTTATGCTATATTTAGTTGCTATAAGTACCAACCAGAAAGCTACTAGTACTAATTGTTCGACTTTGGTATGTCGCATCTTGGGGTCGAACTCACGGCCTCCCGATTCCAAGAAGATGGAAATGACGATTAACCATCTGTTACGTTTGTTTGTTTGTTGGATTTGACGTCCCACCGATAGTATTTCAGTCATTTGAAGACGATGTTTACTTGAGACAGATATAGTGCTGCCACACTTAAGTATCACGCCGTAGACATGTGGCATGATACCACACCCAGTCACATTATCCTGACACCGGGCCAACCAGTCCTTCAAATACCCTTATATGCTAAGCGCCGAGCAAGAGAGCTATAACAGTACAAGTTTTTACGACTTTGGTATGTCACGACCGGGGATCGAACTCACGACCTCCCGCTCCCGAGGCGGACGCTCTAACCACTCGGCCACCGGGGACGCTTATCTATTACGTTTTCGGTATCTAACACTTCAAGATAAAAACGCAATATGTGACCTCAGGTGCTACAGATTCATTTTATGATTTGGCGACATCTTAAACCAATATTTCCAATGGTTGCATCACTTGTTTGCAGACGAAAACAAATTGAATTTAAAGCAGTTTCGACAAAGGTTTTTGAGATCACCCCCGTTTTTGTTAACGGGTGTCCGCTGTTCACGTGCTCGTCATAGGCCTACGTGTCCAATGACTGGAACGGCTCTCGCTATACATTTTTGCTCATGTAGTCAGTGAAAGGATGTTCTAAACGAGGAGAAGACTAACATTGAGTGAGTATACAGTTTACATTGTTTGGTTTAATTGTTATTACATATTTTATAACAATTTGATATGATAAAGCAAATAGGGCTTATAGTCGAGTGGAAAAAACAAATAAACATATATTACAATAATGCTGCTGCTTCTACTTTCATTATATGAAAAATTCCAGGTATCACATACATGTTTACATATAAACGATAATTCCATTGAATGAAGATATGTTTTTCATTGTGAAATCATATTAGAATTATGCCATGCTGTAATAATTGTGCCTATGTTTAGAGGAAATTAATAAAGAGCTTAAAATACTTCATATGATCAACTGCTTTAAGTCTATAAAGGATTGCATTTACTATAAAATTACCTTGAACACTTGATGGACCATGATCATTACTTAATGATGTATAAATTACCTTAATAATAGTTACGGTAGTTATGTTATTTCATTGATATTCAAAGGTATTGCTTTTACGTTGATTCAGAAACAACGTTTTATAACTAATGCTGATCCATCTCGGTTGTTCCTGTGTTGGACAAGTATTTTGTACCGCTCTAAATGGGGGTCGAACACGCAACCTTCGGATCCGAAGTCAATATCACAACCAGTGTACCCATATGCCCTTAGTTTTATTGTTGGTGTATGTGTGCTGTCTTAATCCGATAAGGACATTTTTTTAACTTAAAATCAAGTGCCCGAATTTCTGATAGACTATGGAAGGGCATTTACGTAAATAATCGGTTGATGTAACTTATACATGCATTCATCTAAATGAGAAGTGCTTGTGTATACATGCAGAGGTCATGTTTTCTATTGACTATTTCATTTGTGTTATTGAGTTGTTTCTTCTCACTACTTATAAGTTAATGCATACAATTTTAAGGTACATCTACGAAGTAAGTAAATGTCCTGTGGCTAGCCGTAGTAACGGTGGGGACTTTAATAATAACTTAAATGAATTTATCACATTTTCATGTTATAGACTCTTTATTATTACGAAGACACTAGATCCGGATTTGGTATCCGCATAATAGCATCGTACCAAGCTTTACACTGCGAGATGTGCGTTCAGTGTGCCAAACCGTATGCAACCGGTAGCTATGAAGTGGAGTTGTCTTAGGACCTTAAACCATGCTGTTCACGTGAAACTTATGCTGTACATAGGTATACGTGAATATCGTGGAGACAGTTTCATAATTGACTGTTAGCGTACGGTTGCACACGGTTTGGCATACTGAACGCACGCCAGGTAAAATGTAACTTTGTATTAAAAACATAACCTTTTCAAATGAATTTTGCACAGTTGTTTTTAAATGTTATTTTAAAGCAACACTAGTAAAATTCCATACACCCATACAATTACGACTTGGAATAACACGGGTGGTGTCTTCAAACTACGGACGGCGTTAAGTCCCCCACCGGTGAGTCATTGAAGTGAATTTTGAGAATGGATTTAAACATCAAATAAATAAACAAATAAATAAATAAATATCAATGAAATTTGCACATATGATGTAAAACGTTATTATGAAGCTACTGGTGAAATTTCATACCTAAACGATCTGTAATAAAACGGATGGAGCTATAGAACCCTGGACGGCGTATAGATGGCTGCATGACGCTTTTTAGTACGACCAATTTCTGCTGGTCCTCGACTTCCGTTTCCGTTAATATTCGTCTTAATGCATATTGTGTGAGGAAGTCTTCCAGCTGGCGTGCGTTCAGTATGGCAAACCGTATGCAACCGGTCGCTTACATTCATCTATGGAGTTATATTAGGGCCATATAGCATGCTGTTTCACATGCTCCTTATGCTGTACATGGGTTTACGTCAACATCGTGGTTTATGACACTGAGATAGTTTCATAGCTGATTGTAAGCGTATGATTGCATACGGTTTGTCATACTGAACGCACGCCTGGCTTGCGTTAGGTCGGTGGTTCTACCCGGATGCCTCCGTGCATTCGGGGTCTTTCTCCACCTTTAATTAGCTCGACGTCGCTATATGACTGAAATACTGTCGAAGCGACAGTAAACTCAAATAGTCAAATCTTAATGCTTCTGGCTAAGAGTCAAGCCACAGGACATTAGATTTACAAGTGATGCATTCATTCGTTTAACTGCATCCTCTAAATGCTTATTGCTAAGAGACTAGCCACAGGACATTAGATTTACAAGTGATTAGTCCTATAAATAAGCCATAGCGTATCGATTTTAATATTTTGACATTTCCTTGATTCGCTATGTCTTATGGCTCGCCGTATACATTGATGTAGCAAACTCCGCGTGAATTCTAACGCGCTACATTTCCATTTATCATAGGCATAAAAATTGGCAATTCACTATGAAAACACAATAAACTTATAGCAGACATAATAATTTTCCCTGTTAGTTAAGGAAATTGTCATACATAGACATTAAGAGGGTGAAATACCTTATCAAAAACTTCTATTTCCTTTTCTGCGTTTATATCCTCCATTACGTACAAACAACACCGAGTGTTCCGAAAAAAAAAATGTGTACAGTGAGGGTTAAACTGGGAACACGAATTTTGGGTAGATGAAGTTTGTCTTGTAAACTATATCGTGTTTAAAGTCCAAAATAAACAATTCCAATGTTGGAAACATTTATATCGTGTAGTGAGCGATATGACAGATGATAATATATCAGTGAATGAGAATTGTCCCACTCAACATCGTAAATTTGACTTTATTTATTTCGTCTAAATATTTTCGGCTATTCCGTATATTTTACATAACACTAACTTACACAGCAAGATGGTGGACAAATGACTACATCAATTGATGTGTCAATTACAAAAGGATTTTTTGAAGTTATAATGGTAATATTTCAAACTTTAAAGTAATCAATCAATATGTTTTTGTGTTTGTTTTCTATATATGAGAGTTATTTTGTCAACAGGTACTTATACTTAATTTAATGTTTTGCTCCATGGACCTCTATGGGAAGCCATAAGACTTCGTATATCTGTTGAAAGTAAAATGTTAAAAATCAGTCTATTGAATGTTAAAGGTGAATTATGATATGCGAAGGCTTATTTATAGGACTAACAAGTGATTAGCTAATTCGTTCAATTGAGGCTATAAATACTGTACTTTTTTTACACTAGAAGACTTATATGCTCGATCGTGTACAAAGCCAATAGATATTCGATTAATGTATATCAAGGAGGCAGATGCATGGGTGTAAGAAAGTAAGTAAATGACCAAATATCTGATACTGATACAATAGTAAACAATTACATGCATAGGTATCTAGACGTTCTTATCACCTCACGTGCATTTATCCGAACTCAATTTAAATTTTCATGCAACAGCTTTAGACTTACTTGAAACAGTAAAATGTGTACAGTTTCACTGTTTCAAAGATGCATTCAGTCTTGTGCATTCATGCCTAGTTAAATGTTGCGCTAATATTTGTATAAAAGTAGTGCATGCTTTGGAATATGCTTCGCCACTCGTGAAAATAACACTTTTTTATGTTCACTCATAGAACTTATTAATCGATCTTATACCAAAACAAACCTTTTTCTTACACCAAAACAAACCTTTTTTATTTATTGCTTTAAATGCCAGAAATTAGCTGTGTTATTCACAAAATTTGTCAAAATTGGTGGTATTGTTCTAAGCAGTGAAATTACCATTTTTAATTCACTGATATTTCCCTTTAATCCACCGAAAAGCATTAAATTAAACATATACGAGGGCTGATTAGAAAATTCGCGGAATTCTCCTCTCAAGAATTTATTGCTTCATCAAATCACATGAAAATTCGTTTACAAGAAAAACAACTTATTTTCTCTTTCATTATCAGGTAGGTGAATAGATAGAAATTTGAAGACGTTGTGTTGGACGGTTATTTCGCAGCAGACTGTTATGTCCATGGCTTCAAAAACGGCACATGACGTCAACAGATGACATTGAGATGCATGCGGTTGTCAAATTTTGTGGTTGACTCAAACTTTCACTTATAGAGGCACTAAAACAAATTAAAATGTAAGATACACATGTACATTACCAACCTATGGAAAAACATTTGTCTACAATTGACACAAGCAGGTTAGGCATCTTAGAACCTCAGTGTTTGATGACGAAAGACCAGGTCGGACGACATCGACAGTCACTGTTGGAAACACAGCGTTAGTGAAGCCGAGAGGGTAAAGTTGCTGACTTTAACCCTCACTCAGCCCCTCACCGCGTGGGTTCGCATCCCGGTAGGGTCATTCGGATTTTCATGTGAGGAAGCCTTCCAGCTGGCTTGCGGTAGGTCGGTGGTTCTACCCGGATGCTTCCGTGCATCGGGGTCTTCTTCCAACTGTAATTAGGCTGGACGTCACTGTGACTGAAATACTGTCGAAGCGACGGTAACTAAAATAGTCAAATCAGTTCTATGTCAGTCCTGAGTAAACGTATCTCATGATGTTTTGTTGATGTTGTTTTTCCTTTCTATTCCAGGTTTCAGTAATACAGCAATTCCGCGAACATATTAATCACCCCTCGTATATTCCAAATAAAAAGGTTGTCATTAGTATCACTTTCAAGTGATATCATATTCTTACAATGATATTAATATATCTGATTTCATTCTGTTTAGAAATTATCTCCAATTTAATTGCTTGATATACTATATATCTATCTACTTTAGTATTTCATTTTAATGACATCGTATATTTACAATGTCAACATTGTTACCAAATTTATTCAGTTGTATATGTAAGGGTTATGACCTAGAATCCAAGACGATTACCAGTAAACCATGCACATATTAAATTTTAATTATGAAATTAAACAAAACGTAAGACTCACAGAAGAAAATAAATATACACAAAATTTACCAGAATTATTTTTAAAGTTTAACTTTACATTTAGTGTTATTTAATTAATCCTAAAATTGCCAAAATTTGCGTTTTGCAAATGTGGGGTGTATACAAGTATATACATTTCCTAAGTATATTTTTCACTCTGCACTTCGGTATATGCAGTGTGATTTCTGGCTTAATGACATGTATATTCTCTTTCATCGCAGAAACACAAAAATGTGTGCTACCCAAGAACATGTGAAAGTAATTTGATAAGGCTTATCGGGACTGATCCGCAGTTCATGGGGATAATAGGTAGATCTTTCTGTGAGAAGCGTTATTATAGTTTCATGGTCAATAAACAGTTGCATGGTTGGTGTTTGTAACTGTATCAGAAAATCTGTGATGAATTTGTAGAAGGCCGTCGTTATAAGTATATATTATGTAGAGAATATACCATTCATGCTGAAATGTATACTTCATAGGTGATGATGTGTATTTTTTATCGTATCTTATCTCCATTATTTCCTGATATTGATTTTTGGAAAGGGAAGTAATAAGGAAAGGTGTAGTTAAGTTATTTTACCTTTACAAGTATAGGAGAAATAACCTAAAATGTTTTTTTTTCTTACCATATGTAGACATGGTTTAGCACATGCTGTATTTACATAAATTATTGGTAAATATACATACATGTATATGTGTGTATATGTGTGTGTATGTGTATTAGTATATACGTGTTTAAATGTTTATATTTTTGTATGTATGTACGGTTGTGTATGTAAATAAGTATATGTGTATGTATATGTTTGTATTTATATGAGTGTGTATAAGGGTAAGTACGTATGAGATATGCATGCGCATGCGCGCTTTTCCATACACACCTTATGTCTTAGATATGCGTGTATGCATGTGTGATATGCTAATAGTATGACGCATGAAATGTACGAAAACAGTCCATTGAACATATATTGATTGTATACAATTTCTACTTTTCATTTGTTACTTTGTGCTACATATGATATTGGCAAGGGGTTCAAAATACTAATTACATCTAATGACAGCTCTGGTTTTTTTTTATTATTATTATTGTTTTCTTTTTAGCTCATCTGTTTTTCGAAGGAAAAAATACGAGCTATTGTCGTAACTTCGGCGTCCGCGTTGTCGTCGTCGTCCGGAATCTTAACGTTGGCCATAACTTCTCTACTATTCCATATACAACATTAATATTGGTATGCATATTCATCTGGACAAGGTCTATCCAGACATATTAAAAATTTTCACCTATTGACCTTGACCTTGACTTTTGACCTATATTTGCTGTTGTTGTTTTGTTTTTTTTGAAAACTTTAAAATGCCTGTCATTTCAGAACCGTTACCAACAGGGCACTGATATTTCACATGTGAATTTCTTGTGACAAGACCTTTCCATCAATGTTACACTTTTGACCTTTACCTTTGATCTTTGACCTATTTTTAAATATTAAACAAAAAACTTTAACGTTGGCCGTAACTTCTTTACTATTTGACATACAACTTTTATTTTTGGCATGCATATTCATCTTTGCAAGAGCTATTTAGATATACCTTATTATTTCATCTATTGACCTTGACCATTTACCTATTTTTGATGTATCTTTGGAAAACTTTAAAATGCCTGTCATTTCAGAACCGTTACAAACAGGGCACTGATATTTCACATGTGAATTCTTTGTGGCAAAACCTTTCCATCAATGTTACACTTTTGGACTTTGACCTTGACCTTTGAACTCTTACCTATTTTTGAAATGTTTAACAAAAAACTTGAACGTTGGCCATAACTTTTTACTATTTGACATACATCTTTTATATTTGGTATGCATATTCATCATGGCAATGATTTTTCAGATAACCTCAATATTTTATGTATCGACCTCGACCGTTGACCTTATTTTGCCATAACTTTGGACAAGTTTTATTATCGATATTTCTTTGTCATTTTTCAGTACTTTTTTTCAAGAAAACTTTGTATACTGGTTTGTCATCATATGAACCTGTGCAGGTGTGAATTTGGTCATGACCTTTAGGCAGATAAAAAAGAACATTTTTAGCTCACCTGAGCACAAAGTGCTCAAGGTGAGCTTTTGTGATCGCCCTTCGTCCGGCGTCCGTCGTCGTGCGTCGTGCGTCGTGCGTCGTCCGTCGTGCGTCGTCCGTCGTCAACAATTTGCTTTAAACGACATCTCCTCAGAATTTATTGAAACTTGGCAGGAATGTTCCTTGGGTAAGGCTCTACAAAAGTTGCTAAAATAAAGTTGATCCATGAAGAACTCTGGTTGCCATGGCAACAAAAAGAAAAATAATTTGAAAACTTTAAAAATCATCTCCTTCAAAACTACTGGCCAGATTTCAAAATAATTTGGTACAGATGTTCCTTGGGTCAACCTCTACCAAAGTTGCTAAAATTATTCCGATCCGTAAAAAAACATGGCCGCTAGGGGCGGGGCTTATTTGCCTTATATGTATATAGAGAAACCTTTAAACAACATCTCCTCTGAAACCACTGGACAGAATTTGATTAAACTTGGCAGGGATGATCCTTGGGTCAACCTTCACAAAAGTTGCTAAAATAAACTTGATCCATGTAGAACTCTGGTTGCCATGGCAACAAAAAGGAAAAAAAAAAGAAAACTTTAAAAATCATCTTCTTCAAAACTACTGGCCAGATTTTAAAATAAATTGGTACAGATGTTCCTTGGGTCAACCTCTACCAAAGTTGCTAAATTTATTCCGATCCGTAAAAAAACATGGCCGCCAGGGGCGGGGCTTATTTGCCTTATATGTATATAGAGAAACCTTTAAACAACATCTCCTCTGAAACCACTGGACAGAATTTGATTAAACTTGGCAGGGATGATCCTTGGGTCAACCTTCACAAAAGTTGCTAAAATAAACTTGATACATGTAGAATTCTGGTTGCCATGGCAACAAAAAGAAAAAAAAATGAAAACTTTAAAAATCATCTTCTTCAAAACTACTGGCCAGATTTTAAAATAAATTGGTACAGATGTTCCTTGGGTCAACCTCTACCAAAGTTGCTGAAATTATTCCAATCCGTAAAAAAACATGGCCGCCAGGGGCGGGGCTTATTTGCCTTATATGTATATAGAGAAACCTTTAAACAACATCTCCTCTGAAACCACTTGACAGATTTAGATTAAACTTGGCAGGGATGATCCTTGGGTCAACCTTCACAAAAGTTGCTAAAATAAACTTGATCCATGTAGAACTCTGGTTGCCATGGCAACAAAAAGAAAAAAAAATGAAAACTTTAAAAATCATCTTCTTCAAAACTACTGGCCAGATTTTAAAATAAATTGGTACAGATGTTTCTTGGGTCAACCTCTACCAAAGTTGCTAAAATTTTTCCGATCTGTAAAAAACATGGCCGCCAGGGGCGGGGCTTATTTGCCTTATATGTATATAGGGAAAACTTTAATCAACATTTCCTCTGAAACCACTGGACAGAATTTGATTAAATTTGGCAGGAATGATCCTTGGGTCAACCTTCACAAAAGTTCCTAAAATAAACTTGATCCATATAGATTTCTGGTTGCCATGGCAACAAAAAGAAAAAAAATATGAAAACTTTAAAAATCATCTTCTTCAAAACTACTGGCCAGATTTTAAAATAAATTGGTACAGATGTTCCTTGGGTCAACCTGTTTATCTCAGGTGAGCGATTTAGGGCCATCATGGGCCTCTTGTTTTTTTTTAATGTCTTCAAATTTTACAGTTGTGTGTTGATTATCAAAAACTCAATGGATAAGCAATTGTGATTATTTGCTTACATATTTTACATCTTTGTGTTGTATACAATCTATTCCATGCATAGGTCAAGGTCATCCTTCAAGGTCAAAGGTCAAATTTAAAGGGTATGGTACTTAAACTTTGCATTTAAAGGCTTACAGTTTCATTTGTGATTTTCAAGGTCAACTTTTTTAAGTGTATAACAAAAATGTGTAACGTTGGCAAAAACAGACGAGCGTTGGCACCCGCGTGCGGTGCTCTTGTTTAAGATATCTCTCGCTCTGGCATCATATATTTTGTGTCAATCTTAATTAAATCTTCTGAATTGATAGAGTTACAATTGCAGTGATGCATACTGCAAGAAATATTTGTTTTGTCACGTGGTTATGCCGTCATGCATACTAAAGCAAGAATAATTGAAATATATATATATAAAATCGTCGATTTGTCCATTGAACTTTTAATTTCAAAAAATGTCGAATCTTAAAACGTTCATAAGGTCTTGAAAATTTCAAGTGATTACGTCATCAAACATGGCAGGGGAACATGTTATTCGGATAAGGTATTATACATGAAAATCTAGCAAATTGAAGAAAGAAAAGAAAGCGGTGATTGAGTTGGTTGACCACGATCCTGATGTTCTTACGCAGGACAGACTTCCCGTGTTGAATGGTGAATTGCGATGCGTATTTGAGTGAATAGACTGCATTTAAGGACGAATTTGTTTATACTAGGACCAGAAAGTTGATACGAAAACTGTGAAATTATACATTTTCGTGGGACACTAATTTTCTTGGTGGGTTTTATCCACGAATATTAATCTCCATGAATACTTTCTCTTATAATTATAGAGTTCACGTTTTCTAGAACAAAGATCCAAGAATAAATGTAGCCACGAAATTCCCTTAGGTACATAATGAACGAAATTTAATGTCTACGAAAATTAATGACTTTACAGTAACCTATTGCCTCTGTTATCACGGCTTTCCACAAACCTGCGAAAAACGTTTAGGGTTTGCTATGTTTATTATTATTACGGCTTTCCGCAAAACTGCGTAAACGTATAGTGTGTGTTATGTGTTTTAGGGCTTTCTGCCTCTTTGGATTTGTTAAGTTTTTTTCGTCTTATCATTATTATTTTTCTTTTGGGGGTTCCTATTAAAACAGGTTGCCGATAAGCCAGCATCATGAAATTTTAGCAGTAGGCAGAGTGACTTTGGCCATTTTGAGTGCAATCATTTTCATCTTCATATGACGTCATGTGACATCATAGTTCAAATATGCTTACAAATTTGGTTCGCTCTCTGTACCAGGCAGTTCGGATATATATATTTATTTATGCCTCCCCCCCCCCCTTTCGTGCCAAACCCCTTTGGGATTGACTTGATTTGTTCGAGTTTAAGTTAAAAATATACTTAAAGGCTCGTGATGAGTTAAAAGCATGAAAATTGGACAGCATATGTGATCAGAGTTCTTCTTTGTATACTGTGACGTCTGACCGTAATAAGCAATTTTGCATTAAAAGAAAGCGGTTTTTAGACCCTGCAGGCTTTCTGTTTTGACCGATTTGCATATTTCTTTGCACTGAAAGGTAAAGCATAGCATCTCATCTTCCATTTCCTGAAACTCGCAAAGGTCAAGGTCACATGTCAATTATCGGTCTTTTCCTTTAGCCATAGGTATCTCAAAAACGATAAATATTCTATCGAGACACTATGGGGAAAATTTGTAGTGCTTCGAAAGACCTTTCAGATGATATTTAGATGATAAACTTATCTATTTGACGTCGATTAGGAAAAAATTGACATAAACAATATGACCCTGATCTATCGATTCAAATTTATTCTGATCGTTAATTATATAATCAGAATTCTAACCTTGTCTAAAGTTAAACTTTTTATCCATATACAATGTAAATATTCATAATTTTATTATAGGATGGCCCGAAATAGAATGCATAAGGCTGTATTTTCCCAAGGTTACGATTTATATCCCTGGCTTCGAAAACATCGAGGCATGACAAGCTGCAACAGCCACCTGCACAAATAGGTCGACAGTATGATGGTGTCTATATTGGTTTAAGATCTGTGGATTTTGATTAGCAATTCCGATTTAATTCATACTTGCAATTCAAATAAGGGACATTTATATCCTGTTATATACGGGGTGAGTATACCCTGTACCAGATGTCCCGGGTGGCACCTGGACCCCCGGCCAGAAAGTGTTTAACATCTAAAACGTCCTACCTACGTCACCATAATGTATATAGTAAGACAACTAGTATATAGTATTATCATGTATTCTAGTAACTAGGATTACTGGTTTTCACCCAAGCAATCCGTGTTTGATTGCGGCATCGGAACGACTTCATTACACGGGCTACGTGACCTTTTAGTGTTTTCTGAAGATCAGTCGGAATGGGTCGTAAATATTTCAAGACCCTCTATGGCGCAAAGTAATGGTCGTTGTAATACGTGTTCCCTACATCTACCTATGTTTGTAATAAAACATGTATGTTAGGTTTTACGTCCCAACGACGACAGTATTGCAATCATCGGGTGATTTTGTCTCAATGAGACAGGAAAAGGAGTGGCTCACAGCGATATCATGCATATGGCGTATACATGTGACAACATACCACACAGTTATAACATCCCGACACCGGGCCAACCAGTTCATGGAGTTGGCTGTTTTATGCTGATGTGTGCCTCCTTTCTCTCTCTCTTTTTATTTCCATTCGTCTGTTTTCATCTGTCAATATATCTATCTCTTTTTTTGCCCTTTTCCTTCTCCTGTGATTTGTCCCTGTCGCTGTCTTTCTAATTTTCTTTTTCTTTCTTGCATCGCAATTAAAAAAAACATCCATTTCAGATTGACATAAAATATGATGTTCAGAATTTATATTAATCTTTTCTTCTCTTTTCTTTCTTGTTTCTTCCCCATTTTATTTCGATCTCATTTATTTTTCTCTACCTAATACTTATCCCTCTTTATTAGAAAACGACAGATACTGTTTTTTGTGTTTTTTTTACAAAACTGTAATTGTACAACTAGATGACTAGATTAATCAAACCGAGGTCAACATCCTGTGCAGATGAAATTCGGATAGGACATGTTGACATGGTATACCTGAGATTTATACATGACATATCTGAGGTTTTAAATTTTTAAGGGACCACCTTTCGACACCAATGCGATATATTCATTAATATGATAATATTAAACAAACGAAAACGTTTTTATGTGTGGTAATGCTATAAGGCCAGCAAAATATTATCTAGTACTTTTAAAAGTCATTATTGAATCTACCAAACATTTTAAATTAGCTTTTAAATAAATATTCAGAAATATAAAAATCTCAAAGGAACGCCCTAGACCCTTTCTTACATGGGTAAGAGACACCGTCTCCAAAACCCATCCCCTGCCGCCCCACTCAACAACTTCTGACATCTCTGAGACGTTTATCCGTTTCTTTGTTAGCCTAGGTTTAACGGCCCACCGACAGTATCTCAGTCATTTGTGAACATTATCTACATGACATTTACACTTATAGGCGTCATATGACGTTCTTCCTCACAGAAGGAAAATATCTATTGAAGACTAATATTCAATCCAAATATCACCTTTCTAACACATCTGGAAGCGATGTTATACGTATTTGAAATTTGACGTCAATGCTTCGAATCTTGGATTCGCCATAGAACCGTTGCCTTTTCGAATTTGCGGACCTATTTATGTGGAGTATATATACATTACATATATACCACCACATATATTTGTTTAATATAACTGCACCCCTTAATTAGGTTTTGTGTGATCTTGCAATTCAGAATGACATCGCTCTTTATTTTTTCCTTGGAAAAAATCAAATTACATTTTAATGCTTAATGTGTTTTGTTAATGTTTGTGTTAAAGTTGAATTAAATTTGGATAAATGCACATGAGCTGTAAGTACTTTTTGAATGGTGTTGTCTACTGCTGTTTTACAAGTTTCTCGATTTTGGTCATTAACTTTGCTAGCTATGGTTGCTTCTGGTGAGCGTGTCATCTGCTAACGTTGCATCTGTCTCCTGGATATTCATTTAATTGAGTGTCAATTTGCGTCGTCTACGAAAGAACAAATAGGTCATAGCCACAATATGAAAGAACGTCAAAATAAATACTGTTGCATAAATGTCATTTGTTAAACGTTGCATATGTCTCCTGGATATTCATTTAATTGAGTGTCAATTTGCGTCGTCTACGAAAGAACAAATAGGTCATAGCCACAATATAAGAGAACATGAAAAAAATACTGTTGCATAAATGTCATTTGTTAAAATTCTATGGGGTATACTTGTTATATCTGACCGTGGATTTAACCTATATTTCTGATCATAATCAAACATAACCAATAAATTAAGCCAGAAATCACACACTGCATTTACCTGCTTTTGCGGGGCGAAATATATATATTCGCAGAAATTATATATACGCCCAACATTTTCACATAAACATTTGTTAGTAATATATATGACAACTGTAAATCACTGAGTGCAATAGTGAATTTGCATCATTCTTTTAAGCAATATTGAAAAATAAAAAGAAATCGTGTGTCTTGTTTTGTCTTGTTTTTGCATAAATTTAGGATTAAAACTAGATATTTGCATATTTTTGGTTAACATCTGGCAGTATATTAATTGTTGTGTTGACACTGCAAGAATATAATATCATTTAAATGTAATTCTAAATTAGAAAGATATAGTTTTTTTTTTTTTAATTATTTGAGCATTATTTCTTAACAAATTATTTAAAATGTAATACTTTATAAAACCTATTTATGTGGCGTATATATAGTATATGTTAACGCTTTACTTGTCGTGAATTTGAATGAAAAATGACCAAATATTTCGATGGGATGAGCCATTTGGCCATTTCAAATTCAAGATAAGTAAAGCATGAACAGGACCAACAGACCTGGAACCATTTTATATAGGCTTTGATATTGAAACTTGATTTTACCCTAAATTGATTAGAAAATATAAAATCCGAACAAATATTCACACCGAGTCTCGTGCTACATGTATATACAATGTAGTACGACTGCTGTCACTGATTCCACTGATATCACGTTATCCGATTGAACGGTGTGTACATTCATCGTCGAAGTCAAACCCATTGGAACTAATCTGTCCTTTAATATTATAATTTTCGTGTCATTTTGATATCAAAATGACACAAGTCAAGTTAGCCAGATATGTAAGTTTATAGACCGGACCAACAAACAGGTGGGGAATTTATATCAGACATAGGCTTATGGCCAACCCTGAGACATGGGCTGATGACCAACCCTGAGACATAGGCTTATGGCCAACCCTGAAACATAGGCTGATGAATAAACATGAGAGATAGGCTGATGGCCAACCCTTAGGCTGATGACCAATCCTGAGACACAGGTTCATGGCCAACCCAGAGACATAGGCTGCTTGCCAATCCTTAGGCTGATGACCAAATCTGAGACACAGGCTGATGACCAACTCTGGGACATGGGCTGATGGCCAACCCTGAGACACAGGTTGATGGCCAACCCTGAGACATAGGCTGATAGGCAACATTGATTTCTACTCCTGGTTCAGAGTGGAAAGAACCCATATATGATGGTTTGCAAATCTTGAGGTTTGGTAAATCATTCATGTTCATTAACTGATTTATATTCAGACACCTTTCTTTCTCCCTCCCATCCCCCCTACACACACACACCTGATTGCAGCGGTTTAAAAATCTCTCAAGTTTCCATCTTTCTTGTAGAGATCATCATTGAAGAAGAACCCATAGGCTGGACATGATATATCGTGTGTGGATCTTACTTGTTCTCCAACTAATTGTTATAGTGTTGACAGCATATTTCACTCACATATATGCTCCATTTAGACGACAACGGATAGTCTTACCAGAATGTCTTAAACACTTTGGAAATACAAGTAAGTCAAACATTTATAACAAAATATAGAAATATATACTACGAGGACATGGAGTTTGTTATGGTTGAGGTTGCATAGTTAACCATTTCCACAGTTGTATTAATATCATAGATTTATTGAGAACGACTTATACGAAATTAACTACTAATATCCGTGGTTGCTGAACTGTTTCCCTGGTTTATATATAAATCATTTCGATTGTCATATATAGTCATTATTTTGGAAGAAAAGCGGAGTACCTAGTGAAACTCCGCGTGTCTGGACGGGAGTGCATTGATGAGAAGCGAAGTGCGTCCAGGCCACCTGATGATGATTTACATTTTGTGACTTTCAAAAATCTAAATAACTTCGTGCATAACTTTATAATGTCTTGTAAAAGTATCTTAAAAGTCCATAATTCGCGAAACAAACTTCACCATTACCCCTAAATAATTAACATAATAGTTTTGATTATATTTCACGTATTTTAGTTTCAAATACTTAATACTCTCAATGTATTTTATACTTCTGTACAGCGGAACAGATCTTTGTCAACAACACGTCACCCTCCTGGCCATACATATGGGAGCACACCTCAAATCTTGATCCTGGGGGTCACTTCAAACCACGTGACTGTAACCCCCGACACAATGTGGCCATTATCGTTCCATTTAGAAATCGATCAATGCATATGAGAACCTTTCTTATGCATATGCACCCTTTCCTGCAAAGACAGCTTATCTCCTACAGAATATTTGTCATCGAACAGGTATTTGATACTTTTATATCGTGTATTCATTATAAATGCTTAATTTTGATTGATCAAATAGGGTGCACGTGTCCGCGAGAGATGTTTTCATATAATATAAAGTTTTATCAAAAATTTCAAACCACGTGACTGTAACCCCCGACACAATGTGGCCATTATAGATCCATATAGAAATCGATCAATGCATACCAGAAATTTTAGGGTTAATGCGATGCAGTACGTTAGTATAGACTTTTGTGTAAATATATTCTGAACACATTATTTTTTTCGGCCTAGCAATCTAACATTACTTTAGAACTGTTCGCGGATAATGGTGTAAGATAAGACCAAATGGATATTTGAACGATATATGCCTATACTTAGGGAAAAGTTACGAACAATTGTTTATGAAGATTACAACTAGCTGAAATATATGTTTTCTTTTCACGATTCTTTTTTAAATGCACAAATGCATCCTGACTGAATTACAGCTTCGTTGATAAAAATATAGATGATGTATCAAAACAATTCTCTAAGATGTATATTGAGACCTGTTTACCGCTGAACTCTAGACATACAATTGAAAATTAAAGTATAGCCTGTTTCACCGTCCGCGTGTAATGGCAATCGAAATTTTTATTATAGTCTGTTTCACCGTCCGCGTGTAATTGAACTTAAGACATGCAATCGAAATTTTTATTATAGCCTGTTTCACCGTCCCCGTGTAATTGAACTTTAGACAAACAATCGAAAATTAAATTATAGACTGTTTCACCGTTCTGTGTAATTGAACTTTAAACAAACAATCGAAAATTAAATTATAGACTGTTTCACCGTCCCCGTGTAATTGAACTTTAGACAAACAATCGAAAATTAAATTATAGTCTGTTTCACCGTTCTAAATTAAATTATAGACTGTTTCACCGTCCCCGTGTAATAGAACATTAGACATACGATCGAAAATTAAATAATAGTCTGTTTCGCCGTCCCCGTGTAATTGAACTTTAGACAAACAATCGAAAATTAAATAATAGTCTGTTTCATCGACCCCGTATAATTGAACTTTAAGACAAACAATCGAAAATTAGGTAATAGCCTGTTTCACCGTCCCTGTGTTAATGTACTTTAGATATACAATCGAAAATTTACTTATAGTCTGTTTCACCGTCCCCGTATAATTGAACTTTAGACAAACAATCAAAAATTAAATTATAGTCTGTTTCACCGTCCCCGTGTAATTGAACTTTTGACATACGATCGAAAATTAAAGTATAGTCTGTTTCACCGTCCCCGTGTAATTGAACTTTAGACATACAATCGAAAATTAAATTATAGTCTGTTTCACCGTCCCCGTGTAATTGAAATTTTGACATACGATCGAAAATTTAATTATAGTCTGTTTCACCATCCCTGTGTAATTGAAATTTTGACATACGGTCGAAAATTTAATTATAGTCTGTTTCACCATCCCCGTGTAATTTAACTTCATTACAATAATATTTACTTCACAGATGCTGTGGAGTAGAAGCTTTATTTAAGCTTATTTTTGACTCAGTGAATATTGCAAACTTTCAAGAAAATATGGAAATATATTTCTCTATCGCAAGGAATTATTTGCAAATTGATTTATTCTAAAAGTGTCTTTAAGCTATGATTTAAATTCAACCAGTGTAACAGAAAAACAACACTGTTTACATAGTTATCATCATGCAGTTATTTTTCTCTTTTACGTAAAACCTTTTTATTTCTTGACTTATTTTAATACACAAGGTATCATTTTGATGGTAATGTAATGTTCTGTAAGATACAATTTACTTTCATATAATTATCTTCGAAAGAAGAGATATTTGAAAACGTGAATTTGCGAGAATCTGGCAATTTGTAACGTGCTTTTGTGATATTTTAGACTAGTTCCCAATATTTGTTTATTATGTCTTTGAAATTATCATTCAAATAACAAATCATTTACAATGCAGGCAGCAGGTTTGATTTTCAACAAAGGGATCATGATGAATATAGGGTATAATGAGGCCACTAAGCTCGACAACTTTACCTGCTTTATATTCCACGACGTGGACCTGATACCCGAGGACAACAGAATCAGATATACATGTGAGTCTTCCCCCGTACACATGTCGGCGGCTGTCAGCACGTTCAACTACAAGTAAGCCCATAGTAGTAACGGATTCTCGGGAAGGGGTGAGAGATTTGACTCTAGCGGTTGTTCTCCCTCCCTAACCCTGCAATCCCAGTTGACCGGCAAGTGAAGGACTTGTTTAGCACACATTTATGGCTTGTTGTGGCTTTACGGCTAGTTGTGATCCCCATTGTGAATTTCTGGATCTGCATATGAGATCGCCTATACACATACATATCTACCTTTCACGTAAGATTTCGACCAAATAATGTCATTTTTTCGACTTAGAATCCCGTGTAAGTTTTTTGTACACATTCTTCTTTTTCACTGAACCCTTTAGGGAATTGCTTTGAAATTTGAAATACTGCATTATTTTATAGACAAGCACTAAATAGTCGAACGCGCTGTCTAAATGACAGCTCTTTTTATACTTATAGCAGCACAGTAATTTGCCCTAAGAACCATTAATTCTCAATAAAAAAATCATTGAATTGACGTTAATTAAAACAACGAGCTTTTAAAGGAAATCTGATGTGAATTTCAATAAGGATGATCGAGATGCTAAACTTTGGAACATTATAGCCCCGCTGAATATCATCAGTACACTGTCCGCTGTGGCCCAGTGGTAAAGGCCACCTACTTCAATGCAGGAGGTTACATGTTCGCTTCTACTTTCGTGTGGAAAATTTTCCTCGCCTTTTTCTTTGTTTTTCTTTCATCAACAGACTTATAAGCTGATTTCGTACACATTCAAAACTTTAGCTTAAGTTTAGCTTCAGATGTAAGAAGTCCTATAATCCTTTCCTCTATAAGAGCATAACATATTCATGATTTTGCTTTGAAAATAAGAGATGAGATTTTCACGTGAAACCCGTGATATGATATATTCACCGAAGGATAAAATCTTAGTCAATTAAATGTATTTTTTTTTTTTAAAGTGAGACAAAAAGAAAATGGATTTGAACCTGAAACCTCAAGCATTGATGCGCATGGCGTTTACTACTGTGCCACAGCGGACACTGGTGTATTGCTTCTGTAACAAACAATTTTATGTACTTTACCTTTCGCTAATTTATTCCCGTAAACCGTACGAAGAATGGAGAGGAGATAAATATATTCTGTGCAGTGACCGTGAAATGTATGGGCATTTACCAGGTTAAAAAATCGGACAATACCCTAGGAAAACCCTGCCCGATATGCAAGAATCTCCTGTCTAGCATTCAAGAAAGATACCACGTCCAATTCTTTGACATTCTGACGTCGGATAAATTATCCGTGCGGTGAACTTTGTAATTGTAATTTTAACGACTATGATTTGTTGTGGCCGGGGATTGAACCCATGATACTATTTTAAGTTAAAAAAAAAACTTTATATTGTACTCAAATGTGTGATTCTATACGCATAGGTTAAATATATCTCGAAAGTCTTTAGTCCGATATTGAAGTAAATGGTTGTGTTCCTTTCTCCAGGCTACCGTATCCTACAATAATGGGTGGTGTAACTGGTTTTACGGAGGACCACTTCAAAATTGTGAATGGGTTTTCTAACGCCTACTTTGGTTGGGGAGGAGAAGACGATGATATGTACGAAAGGTAGGTTTGGCTTATGTCAGTAGCCTTTTGTTTTCCTTTAAAGTAAGAGCTATTTACAAAGTGTTAAATAGAGTATTTCATAACTTGATATAATTTTATCATAAAGTTTAAGATAAAGTTTCAAATCAAAAATTATTATTAAATGTCATGATTTGTTTTATTCAAAAACATTGCAATTAAGACTTGCCAAAATGATATTTATTGAATTCCAGAGCTATAGGACAATGATTATAATTGATTACTCAATAATCAATAAGATCAATAAGATATAGAATAACGGCCTTGACACACGGATTGAGCCATTCTGCAGGCGTGCAATATATCGATGATTCTATCTGGTTTTCCCATTGTGCATTTCGGATCTAAATCCACATGTATGTAGCTTTATGTCACTCGTAGTGACGATGAACACCGACAAATCGCATAATCATAGAAATTGTTTTAATTTGTTTAATAATATTTCACCTTATCTATACATATACAGGGTTATTCACCATCACCTGAATTTCTCAAGACTTAGTGTAGCTATTGCACGATATAAGATGCTAACACATGTGAAGGCAAAACAAAATCCTATGAGGTAAGTTTTGACAATGCCACGGATACTATGCTGTTTTTGTCACTCATGACATAATTCTTTTCTCTCTCTCTCTCTCTCTCTCTTGGTTAAAACTCGCCATTGCCAATGTTTCTATAACCCGTTTATTTTATTTTATTGTCAAAGATAACTGATGGGCTCAGAGATATTAAAATCCAACAAAAGCTTGTTTGTCTTCGTTGTGATTTGAGTAAGCATTATTTAATTTTCAGATGGAAGATGTTGAAAACCGCTAAAAACCGAAATTACAAGGATGGTTTGAATAATCTTAACTACACGATCTTGGATTATATTGAAAGTAAGCTATATACATGGCTATGTGTTAAAATAAACGAAAGTCTCTATGCGTAGAAGAAAGATACAGTTGTCAACAAAAAGGAATAGCAAACTATTATGCCTGAAAAAGTAAATTTTACAAAACCTGACGCAGTGTGCAAGGGTTGAAAAGATCTAGCACATACAGACAGTATTTTGTGTCGGGATATTCATGTTAGTCTAAGAGTATGTAAATAATAAAATTGACCGTTGTTCGGATATTAGTGTTAGTATATACTATAACCGAGGCATATGTTGTTCTGATATTATAGTGTTAGTATATACTATAACCGAGGCATATGTTGTTCTGATATTATAGTGTTAGTCTATACTATAACCGAGGCATATGTTGTTCTGATATTATAGTGTTAGTATATACTATAACCGAGGCATATGTTGTTCTGATATTATAGTGTTAGTATATACTATAACCGAGGCATATGTTGTTCTGATATTATAGTGTTAGTATATACTATAACCGAGGCATATGAGACATTAACGTCACCGACTTAATATCGACACAATATATTTACGGATGATGTGACTGGGTTGTGTATCATGGCACTTGTCTGTAATGTGATATGGAAGAGTTGCCTCTTGGAGATAGGTCAATCTCCAAATTCTGATAGGAATTGGTTTTCGAATCATTTATTGCTTAACCATAGTTTAATCTGATATGTTAGATATTTCATTGCGTGACAATTACATAACACAAGCAGCAACAATGGCACTAAGATTCCAAATAACAAAATACAAACAATTAAGTGGAGTTCATCTTGAGATTTATAAGTAATTGTTTGGCCAAAAGTAGGTTACAGAGCAGTTAAATGGGCAACGAACAAATATATTCATGCATAAGTGTTGTCTATTGAAAAGTCGGTCTATTATGTACATGGGTACACACCTAATGCCACAGTTACAGGGGGCGTGAGTTGGGTACCTAACTACATTCGCTATTGGTTTTGATTTAACAATTTAAATGATAATAGCTTACATATTTTGTATTTAAATGGACATCAGCTGAGAAGAATGTAACAAAAACTGGTGTTATAAGTGATCTATGTTACATCGAGACTAAAAAAAAGAACCATGTGTTTGTGGGTCATAATTACAGCAAATTTTAGCAAAATATATATTACTGACGGCCCTCAGATTTATTTAACCTTTAAATTACAATTTTAGGAAACGTTTTGGAAGCATTAATATGTCGTATGAAAGGAATGAAAAAATGCAGGTAACAAACTCAGAAATTATAAATATCTTAAAACGGATTTTTTCCAACTGAGCTGTATAGTAAGTCACGTTTAAATACACGTTCTGGAATAACCGTTTCAGCTAAGTTCAAAAGTGGCATAGTACCACTTAAGGTTGAAACTTGAAACTGATAGTGACTAAGGTCTGAAGAAAATGAACGAACCTATTTTAGATTTTTTAAATTGAAGAAAAGATTGAGAAACACGAGCATTTAATATGTCCTATGTTTAGACTAACTTGTCATGAATATATCCTCTAAATTGGAAGATATACGTTCATAGGGCCTCAAAAATAATGTTTTCTACCAATTTCTATCATGATAATTTAACACAGATGCAACATCATTTGTACTAGTAATGTATATGTTTGTACGTATAAAAAAAAAGTTATTTCAGTCGGTATAGACGCCTTTATAATTTGTATCCTTTTACACTCTTGTATTTGTAACATTTGAGATCTACATGTGTATGTCTTTAGAAGATGAAATGTGCTTTGTACTGTTTTAACTGATCGGCCTAGTGAATTAATTACGGCTTTCCGCAAAACGTATAGGGTTTGTTATGTTTATTCTTATTATTACGGCTTTCCGCAACCCGCGGAAAATGAATAGGGTTTGTCATGTTTATTACGGCTTTCCGCAAACCTGAGGAAAACGTATAGGGTTTGTTATGTTTATTCTTATTAAGACGACTAGTATCTACCCTTTCGGCAGAAAGTCTTGTTGGGTTTGTACTGTTTTTTTATATTCTTCTTATTACTCTTTTTTCTTCTTTTCTACGCTTTAATTACTATATGTTGGAAGAGTCCAAGGATCATGAAAATGTAATGGCGTATATTTCATTTACTGAAATTTTGATTTCAATTATTTTCATATGCCTATGACGTCACACTTCACGTTGTCTACAATAGTTTGTACGCGGTCTAAAGCCATTATTTCTTGGCCGATTTTCATCAAAATTTCACAGAATGTGTATATTACGTTCTAGTTGTGCATCCCGGTATCCGTTTTTCCAAATTCGAAAAGGCAAAGGTTTTATGGCGAATCCAAGATTCGAACCACTGACGTCAAATTTCAAATACCTATAAAATCGCTTCGAGATGAGTTAGGGAGCTCATTTTTTTGAAAGAATTTAAGTCTCCAAAGGTGCCTTTCATTCAGTGAAGGTGGACGTTATTTGACGTCATATGACGTCATAAGGGGAAAAATAATTTCTAATTTCTACGTGTTAACTTCTATATGTTGCAAACGTCCGATCACCTTCAAAATTGAATAGCATATGCTTCACATAGAATTTTTTGCATTTCAATTTTCATTTGCCTATGACGTGTCTTGACGTCAAAGTTGACGTCGTCTAAAATGTTTGTACGCGGTGTAAAGCCATTATTTATGGACCGTATTTCATTAAAATTTTACTGAATGTATATGTTGCGTTATAGTTGTGCATCCCGGTGTCCGTTTTTCCAAATTCGAAAAGGCAAAGGTTCTATGGTGAATCAATTATTCGAACCATTGATGTCAAATTTCAAATACGTATTACATCGCTTCCAGATGCGTTAGTAAGCTGATATTTTGACTGAATATAGGTCTCCATGTCTTTCTTACATTTTGAGAAGTTGAACGCGTAACTGGACGCATAGCTGATTTGATATCTTGTTAGATAGATAGATTTTGTATAGCTCATATTGCAAAAGAAATTAAAAAAAAAAAACAGTTAGGTGTAAAAAAATGACTGGGACTCAAATTTGCAAATTATATATTGTCGGCTATTACTCGAAATTCCAGCCAGTCATGGTTTGAAATATCTCCGCATGAAATCCGAATTTGTCTTCTGCATATTATCTGTTTTCGTTACAGTTTATTAAATACAATATCACCAGCATCGATTTTCAACACATTTTCATTCAATTTTGACTTCCATAACGCAATCGTAGTCCGAAATAAACATGAAAATTGTCACCATTTAGTGTTAAGAGAGAAAATAAATTTTGGACTTTTTTCTCTGTGTAGTAAAAACGAGGGAAATCTATAAATATAAAATTTCTAAATATAGCCCCGAAATGTTGTCCAATCCAAAATGTGTGCTTCCTTAGAACAGCGTTGCAAGCAACCCTGTTTCAAGCAACCCTGTTCTAAAGACCTTAAGATTTTATATTTATTAATATGATACTAGGTTTTTATTGATTTATATTTGTTTGAAATGTAAACCCCTGTTAACCAACCATTCTTTTTATACCAGCGCAAATGGAAGAGAATCAGCCTGTCGGTCAGTTGGTCAGTCAGTCGGTTGGTTTGTCAGTCGGTCATGCGGTCTGTAAGCAAACTCTTGTCCGGTACTTTCAGTCCAATTCACCTGATACTTAGCATATATATTCATCCGAAGCACTTAATGTACAAGATGCAAATTTCACTTCATTCCCACAAGGATTAAAAAGTTATTGCCCATGAATCAATTTGAAATTTGTCCAGTGAATTCCTCTTTCAATTTCAGTCTGATTCAGCTAATACTTTGCAAAAAATGTTCATCATTAGCAGTAGATGTGCAAGACGTAAATTTCACATCATTCCCTCAAGGATTACGGAGTTATTGCCCCTGATTCAACTTTAAATATCTCGTGACGTGAACTACATTTCTTAACTGAATCGGTTTAAAATTTGTGTGTGAAATGATAATCAATTTAATTCAATAATTTATTGCTAATTGGCCACCGGCCCTTGCAAAAAAAAAAACACAAAAAAAAAACATACATACAATGTGTACATAAAAAAATGACAAAATAGATCTATAGATATAGATCTAAGAATGTCATTGAACAACAAATATATAACCAAGTACATGTGTTAATACATCCACTAAATATATCATATCATTGACTGACCAATTCTATTGTAATAATGCTTTTCCTTTTTGAAAACTGTAAAACAGATACATGGCAACATTTTTAATCACTAATTCTCTACTATATCATATAAAATGTTGTAGAATTTATCATCAGTTGGATGATGGTGATACATATAAGATATTTCTGTCTCAGATCATCATATATTGGACAAACAAATACATGTAAAAAGTGAAACTCTGTTTCTACATCTTTACAAAAAGGACAAAATCTATATTCCCTATCAATATTTAGATAACGACCCTTTTCTATTTGTAATTGGTGAGCAGATATCCTGAAACAAACATGCATTTCTGAACTTACGTACATTAAGAAAATCCAAATAATTTTCAAAATGTATAGTAGTTTTTATTCTCGAATAAATATCTAACTTGGTACTGTTACAACAAAAATTTCTCCATATTTGATATTGATCTTTTAATCTCTGTGTATATTCGCTTAAGAAATGTTTTTCATTTGGAATATTTTGATTTTCTCAGATATACCCAAACCCTATAGAAAATAAATGAGTTCTTAAGTTTGTTACCCAATTTTTATAACCAAGTGAATCGTAAACCTTTAGCATTTCGTAATATATTTGACATAACGATGTTCTGACATATGTAATATACGAACCCAATACTTCATAACTAGCTTTGATGTAAAAAATATATAAAGGATATCGACCACAATCCCCCAATATAGCGGCATTTACTGTATGAATAGGAGCTGACATAAAACGTGTACATGCATATAAATGTACGCTTTCAACATCAAAAGATTCTAAGCCCAACAATTCACTTCCGTAATATAAAATAGGTAACACTTTTGTATCAATTATTTAAAGAATGTTTTGACATCGGCATACTATCATAAAGTGTCGACAGCAATGAAACTAGAACACGTTTTGCCTTAACTGCCATACATTCTGCCATTCTGTGCATATATTACTGAGATGTAAAATATAAACCTACATATTGAAATCCATTAACACATTCTAATATTTGTCCATTATAGTACCATTTTTCTAATTTTGACAAACGACCTCCATGTTTAAAAACAACAATTTTCGTCTTCTCAACATTTACTAATAAGCTCCATATTTTACAAAAAGAATTTAACAAATTTAACTGTTTTTGTAAACCCATTATAGTATCAGAAATTAGAGCCACATCATCTGCGAACAATAACATAAAAAACTCTAATATATCTGGGTTAAGTTGAATACCTCTTACATCATTATTTTCCATAACTTCATGTAACTCATTAATAAAAAGAGAAAATAATATAGGACTTGCATTGCAACCTTGTTTCAAGCCAATAGGACAATCAATTTCTTCACTCATCTCAGCCGCATTCCTCACACGTGTCCTTACTGATAGATAAAAAGACTTAATGGAATTAAATAACTTCCCTTTAATCCCCCGTTTCATTAAGATTTTGAATAATTTAATACGGTCAATACAATCCAATGCCTTCTTATAATCTACAAATGCTACATATACTTTCCTATTTTTCATACTTAAATTGTTTCGTATAATAGAATACAAAATATAAGCATTATCAATTGTAGAGTATCCTCTTCTGAATCCTGATTGACGTTCGATAATTTTATTAAAGGCTTCGCAGTATAAAATCAAGCGTTTATTCAATATATTCACATAAACTTTACTTAATACCTCAACTAAAGATATACCCCTATAGTTATCTGGATTATCCCATGCACCTTTCTTATAAACAGGAATAAAAATAGAAGTTGCCCAATTTTGAGGGAATACTCCTAGTGTAAAAATTCTATTATAAATTATTTTAACATAGGATATAATATATCTTATACTATTTTTCAGATGTTTAGCAGTTAAGTTACCAGCTGTTGACTTATCTAGATTTAATTCATTTACAGCCTGTAGAATTTCTTCATCTGTTATTTCAGAATTAAATATACAATCTTCAATATCTGTAGCATCATCAATATCATGAGATACAGTAAACACTATCAGACGATGTATCAGGAACGTTTAACACAGATGTGAAATGAGTATGCCATTGATCTGTAGTGATCCGTGGAGTACGTTTACTTACACCTTGTATCTCCCTGAATGTTTTCCAAAATCTCTTCTGATCTTTAACAGAATCAGTCAAGCGTTTATATTCATATTAACAACTGCCTTCGCTTCGTTTTACATAAAGTTTTAAATTTCTTCTTGTTTTGTAAATATATTTTCA
>CM037779.1:35186669-35236669 GCA_021229015.1 Solen grandis | reverse complement strand
TGTAATTTAAAGGTTAAATAAATCTGAGGGCCGTCAGTAATATTTTTTTGTTGTTGAAATCTACTGATATTATGACCCACAAACACGTGTGTTTTTTTAGTCTCGATGTAACATAGATCACTTATAACACCAGTTTTTGTTACATTCTTCTCAGCTGATGTCCATTTAAATACAAAATATGTAAGCTGTTATCATTTAAATTGTTGAATCAAAACTGATAGTGCATGTAGTTAGGTACCCAACTCACGCCCCCTGTAACTGCGGCATTAGGTGTGTACCTAATCACACCGATACATGTACATAATAGACCGACTTTTCAATAGACAACACTTATGCATGAATATATTTGTTCTTTGCCCATTTCACTGCTCTGTAACCTACTTTTGGTCAAACAATTTCAAACAAATATCAAGATGCACTCCACTTAATTGTATTTTTTTTGTATTTGGAATCACAGTGCCATTGTTGCTGCTTGTGTTATGTAATTGCCTCGCAATGAAATATCATGTAATTGTCGCGCAATGAAATATATAACGTATCAGATTAAACTATGGTTAAGCAATAATAAATTTCAAAATCAATTCCTATCAGAATTTGGAGACTGATCTTATCTCCAAGAGGCAAAATCGACCGCCTCACTGTATATCACATTACAGACAAAGGGGTTTGGCATGAGAGGGGGGGGGGGGGGGGGAGGTGCTCATCAAATCACTATATATAATACAAGGAATACTACTCCCGATTGATCTAAACACATACTTTCATCGGGAAAATGCCAATAGCTCAGCCATTTATGAAGGTATCTTTGAATAATTTGCACTAATCGCAAGCGTATACATATATGCAACCAAAAATCACCACAGTGTTACCCATGCGAACTCAAGTATTCAGCAAGGATCCCGCAATATGAAACTTTACCCGGTTTTCCAAAATCTCGACACATAAAACTACATATGCTTTTTAAGGCATAATAGTTTGCTATTCCTTTTTGTTGACATCTGTATCTTGCTTCCACGCATAGAGACTTTCGTTTACTGCAACATATAGCCATGTATATAGCTTACTTTCAATATAATCCAAGATCGTGTAGTTAAGATTATTCAAACCATCCTTGTAATTTCGGTTTTTAGCGGTTTTCAACATCTCCCATCTGAAAATTAAATAATGCTTACTCAAATCACAACGAAGACAAACAAGCTTTTGTTGGATTTTAATATCTCTGAGCCCATCAGTTATCATTGACAATAAAATAAAATAAACGGGTTATAGAAACATTGGCAATGGCGAGTTTTAACCAAGAGAGAGAGAGAGAGAGAGAGAAAAGAATTATGTCATGAGTGACAAAAACAGCATAGTATCCGTGGCATTGTCAAAACTTACCTCATAGGATTTTGTTTTGCCTTCACATGTGTTAGCATCTTATATCGTGCAATAGCTACACTAAGTCTTGAGAAATTCAGGTGATGGTGAATAACCCTGTATATGTATAGATAAGGTGAAATATTATTAAACAAATTAAAACAATTTCTATGATTATGCGATTTGTCGGTGTTCATCGTCACTACGAGTGACATAAAACTACATACATCCGAAATGCACAATGGGAGAACCAGATAGAATCAACGATATATTGCACGCAAGCAGAATTGCTCAATCCGTGTGACAAGGCCGTTATTCTATATCGTATTGTTTGTTTGTTGGGTTAACGTCCCACTGACAGTATTTTAAATGCAAAGTGTAATCAATTGTAATTATTGTCCTATAGCTCTGGAATTCAATAATTATAATTTTGGCATGTCTAAATTGCAGTGTATTTGAATAAAACAAATCATGACATATTTATAATATTTTTTATTTGAAACTTTATTTTAAACTTCATGATAAAATTATGTCAAGTTATGAAATACTATATTAAACACTATGTAATTAGCTCTTACTTTAAAGGAAAACAAAAAGCTACTAACATAAGCCAAACCTACCTTTCGTACAAATCATCGTCCTCTCCTCCCCAACCGAAGTAGACGTTAGGGAACCCATTCACAGTTTTAAAGTGGTCCTCCGTAAAACCAGTTACACCACCCATTATTGTAGGATACGGTAGCCTGGAGAAAGGAACATAACCATTTACTTCAATATCGGACTAAAGACTTTCGAGATATATTCATCCTATGCGCATAGAATCACACATTTGAGTACAATATAAAGTTGTTGATTTTTTAACTTAAAATAGTATCATAGGTTTTATCCCCGGCCACAATAAGCCATAGTCGCTGAAATTACAACTACAAAGTGCTCAGCACGGATAATTTATACGACGTCAGAATGTCAAAGAATGGACGTGGTATCTTTCTTGAATACTAGACAGGGGATTCTTGCATAACGGGCAGGGTTTGCGTAAAGCTTTGTCCGATTTTTTAACCTGTCAAATGCCCATACATTTCACGGTCACTGCACAGAATATATTTATCTCCTCTCGATTCTTGATATATTCCGTACGGTTTACAGGAATAAATTAGCGAAAGGTAAAGTACATAAAGTTGTTACAGAAGCAATACACCAGTGTCCGCTGTGGCACGGTCTAAACGCCATGCGCATCAATGCTGGAGGTTACAGGTTCAAATCCATTTTCATTTTGTCTTCACTATATTTTTTTAAATACATGTAATTGACTAAGATTTTATCTTTCTGTGAATATATCATATCACGGGAATCACGTGAAAATCTTATCTCTTATTTGCAAAGCAAAATCATGAATATGTTATGCTCTTATACAGGAAAGGGTTACAGGACTTCTTACATCTGAAGCTAAACTTAAGCTAAAGTTTTGAATGTGTACGAAATCTTCTTATAAGTATGTTGATTGAAAAATAAATAAAGAAAAGGGCGAGGAATATTTTCCACAAGAAATTAAATTCGAACCTGTAACCTCCTGGATTGAAGAACATGAAGTTTGCCAATGGGCCACAGCGGACAGTTGTGTACTTTTCTTATTACAACTTTATAGGCCCTTCCTTTCTCTAATTTATTCTTGTAAACCGTGTGGAATTTAACAAGAAACGAGTCAAGATAAATATATTCTGGGCATTGACCAGAAATGTATGCGCTTGTGACAGGGTAAACAAATCGGACAATAAGAGTAATTAGATGCTAGAAGTTCTTATTTGTCATTTTTTACTTCAGGCAGACCAAGTTCTAATGGAACTTCTTTCGTAGTATTTTTGGGTAGTTAGACTTTGCCGATTAAATGTTAAAAAAAAATGAGCATCACAAAATGGTTTATTTTATTTTTCTCTTATATCACATCAGTTTTGTTATAAATTCAAAAGAATATTATGAATAAAAGATAATAAGATATAGCTTTTAAAAAATAAATGCGGCGTTGATGGGGATTACAGTAATGATAAATGTAAGCGGTAGTAAGATATACAAATTCTTATTTGTGAAGCAGTCAAAATTAACTTAGTAGAAAACTCAGACGGCGGGTTAAACGTTATTTTAATGAAACGAACTTCATATTAATATACTGCAGATATTTTTAACGTTCGCCTCATTGTGCATCTTAAAGAAGTGTTTTGATAAATTAATATATATCTATCAAACAAATTTAGTGAAATTATTAAAATTGTGTAAATCATAAGCACACATTTCTGCCAGTTGTCATCTAAACAAACAATTGTGCGTATTTTTCCCAAAGTATAGGCATTTTCTACCGATGAAAATTGTTCAAGCAATCATTTGGGCCTAACATCCGAGGTCATCAATAAGGTTAGACAAATACGCAATTAGAAAAATAAACAAAAAAGCAAAACAAAAACAACAACAAAACATTTTAAGGCGTCTCTCAAACTGCTTTAACAAAGACAGAACAAAACTGATAATTATCATAAAGCACATTTATACACCGAATAATGTAAAGTATACGTGACAAAGGACATAATAATTGATATGTTTAGTCCCCTGCGCGAAAACTCCTTATCCTCATCCGGGCACCCTTCGTACGATTAATATGTAATTGTTAATACGTCACTCAAATTGATAATATCAGGCAAATGTAAGCATGCATTTTAAAATATATATGTTGAAAAATATGGTAAGGTATTGTAGCTTAACATAGAACAATTCTTGATATCTTTGAAAGAAAAGCAAATAATATTGGTATAAATAGTTTAAAAAATAATGGAAACATATGCATTCAAAGTAGAGATATTAAAGTCAATTTCATAAATGAATATTTGATTCGCCAATATAGAGCGTTCGGTTATCGATTTTTGAAGAGTATTCTACAGTTTACCATCGCAATGTTTCAGATAAGTAAAGTGTAACATATCTTGGGTAAACAAAATTTGAATATAAAACAGTTATAATGGAAATAAAAATGAGCACGTTGACCAGTCTTTTTTGTCTTTTTATTCATTTTCAGAGTCAGCACATCTAATCGCATAATATACTGAGAATATCATTCTATTGAAGAAAAAATAAAACTGCAGCATACGCCCTTCATTACACATATAGTGTTGACACAGTAGACATCACGAAACGTATTGAGTGCGGAGAAGAGATGTTCTGAATTACAGAAGATTTATTGATATAAAACAAAGAAAGAATAAAACAGGGGAAATGTTGCCGAGTTTAGAGACAATGCCGGATTACAGAGGGGCAGGACAAGAGCCTTTTTAGGGTAAAAATTCAATACATTTTCTTTAAAACAAACATCAACAGAATTAAGATAAACGGACGCAGACTTAAAATATTCATGACGTTCATTGACCCATATGATATTCAGCGGGGCTATAATGTTCCAAAGTTTAGCATCTCGATCATCCTTATTGAAATTATCCAATATCCTTTAAAAGCTCATTTTTTTAAATTAACGTCAATTCAATGAAATTTTATTGAGAATTTTAATACCTTTAGACACAATAGCAAATAAAACAATAATGGTTCTTAGGGCAAATTACTGTGCTACTATAAGTATAAAAAGAGCTGTCATTTAGACAGCGCGTTCGACTATTTAGTGCTTGTCTATAAAATAATGTTGTATTTCAAGTTTCAAAGCAATTCCCTAAAGGGTTCAGTGAAAAAGAAGAATGTATACAAAAAACTTACACGAGATTCTAAGTCGAAAATTGGACATTATTTGGTCGAAATCTTATGTGAAAGGTAGATATGTATGTGTATAGGTGATCTCACATGCAATCAACGATCCGGATGTTCACAATGGGGATCACAACTAGCCAAATCTCTCACCCATTCCCGAGAATCCGTTACTACTATGTGCTTACTTGTAGTTGAGCGTGCTGACAGCCGCCGACATGTGTACGGGTGAAGACTGACATGTATATTTGATTCTGTTGTCCTCGGGTATCAGGTCTACGTCGTGGAATATAAAGCAGGTAAAGTTGTCGAGCTTAGTGGCCTCATTATACCCTATATTCATCAAGATCCCTCTGTTGAAAAGCAAACCTGGTGCCTGCATTGTAGATAATTTGTTGTTTGAATGATTATTTCAAAGACATAATAAGCAAATATTGGGAAGTAATCTAAATATTACAAAAGCACATAACAAATTGCCCGATTCTCGTAAAGTCACTTTATCAAATATCTCCTATCCTATTGAAGATAATTATATGAAAGTAAATTGTATCTTTCAGAACATTACATTACCAAGTGAAATCATAATCAACTTATATGAAAACACTGTTCAAGCTACCGCTTAGCTCTTTCAGTTAAACCCAGCCTCAGTATGTACCACGTGCTAGTCTCTGTTAAAGTCGTTATGTATTGTATTCCTTTTTATGTCTTATACTTGAATGTTTGGTTTGGCTTAGCTCAAATCATAAAAAGTGTTTGGAATAAGCACAAAAGCCAAAACTGGCAATTTATGACACGATATACATGACAATTAATTGTTTGTATAATATGTCATCTCTTTTTGTATATACGTTGCCTTGTTTTGTGTTATTTTTTGTTTGTCATGTTGAACTATTTTTTCTACTCGTCGCTCATATTTCCAAAGATTTTCTCTATGAAAACAACACAATGCGCCCATATCTCGGCTATTCTGTCGTGATCTTTGATACTCACGATTAACTTTTCAGTAACAGTAAACTACAGCGCACTGAGCTTTATTTGGCCACTATACCAGACGATCATTTTGTTTACCCGAGCATTTAAATTATGCCCCTTTCTCAGTTCATTTGTATTGTGTATGATACAAATCCTCTTACTTATAAGTGGTATTGAAAGAAATCCTGGACCTGTGGATATTAATACAACACTTATTTCAATTGCGCATAATAACGTATGCAGTCTTTTACCAAAACTAAGTATAATAGAAGCTGAGCTAACACATCACGATATAATCTGCATTACAGAAACTCACCTTGATAAGTCTATTACTGATGAAAATATTCTCATTCCTAACTACCAGCCTCGATTACGAAAAGATAGAAATAGGCACGGGGGAGGTGTGGCTATATATGTCAAAGATAATTTACATGCTAAAATCAGAAGTGATCTTGATTGTCCAAAACTAGAAATATTATGGGCTGAAATCTTTTCTCAAACAGGTAAATTTTTAATTGGTGTCTTCTATCGACCTCCTAATGAAAATGCAGAGCTTCTAAATCTTCTCTATGATAATTTAACAAAGGCGGCAGATAACAGTAATAATATTTTCTTAATTGGTGATTTTAATATTAACATGAATGCAAGTTCTTCGAGAGTGTTTAAACAATTATTAAACAGAATAAATATGGTCAATGTAGTCAATGATTTGACAAATTTTACAACTAATGCTGGGACATGTATAGATTTGTGTGTTACAAACAATAGTTCACTTATCAACAATGTTGAAGTATTAACACCAATTTGTAGTACCCATTATGTTATTAGCATATATCTAAAATGTTCATGTTTTAAACAAAAGCCATTTAAAAGGATTATACGGAATTACAATCAGGCTGATTTTATTAAACTAAATTCAGAATTATCCTCTACGAATTGGGATTCGGATGTTTTTTACAATAAAAATATTAATGAGGTTTATACGAATTTCATAAATGTCATCGAAACTTGCGCATCTCGCAATATTCCCACAAAAACAATACTAGTACGACCAAATGATAAACCGTTTATGAATAATGAAATACGTTTAAAAATGCGTTAGCGGAATCGTTCTCATAGAAAAGCTAAACATTCAAACAACCCTCATCACTGGGAAACTTTTCGCCGTTTGAGAAATGAAGTTATACGCCTTATTCGTTTATGAAAGGAAGCCTATAAATCTAAGCTTTGTTCTCAAATGACGGATAAAACAATACCTCCCGGGAAATGGTGGCGTATTGCTAAATCTATTGCTAATTTGAATAAATCAAACCAAAGTAAACCTCCCATAAAAACAAATGGCCTGATCTTAACACATCCAACCGATAAAGCAGAAGCCTTCAACAAATACTTTTGCTCAGTTTCAAATATTCAGGAAGAACCTACTTTAACAGATATACAAGATCGCACCAATCAAAGAATAGAAAATATTACTGTCACAGAAGGCGATGTAAATGATCAGTTACGAATATTAAATCCAGCCAAACCTTCGGGCCCAGACAATATTAGTTCACGCCTCTTAAAACAAATCCGACCATCTATAACAGCCCCACTTACTAAACTATTCAATCTTTCACTATTGCTCAACCAACTTCCATACCATTGGAAACGATCTCATGTTACACCTATATATAAAGGCAAGGGAGACCCGTCCTTACCCCAAAATTACAGACCTATATCACTTACCTGTCTTATATGCAAAATACTTGAGAAAATTATATTTAAACACTTATTCAACTTTGTTAAAAGTAACAACCTTCTTAGTAAACATCAATCTGGTTTTCAACCAAACGACTCCACTGTTAACCAATTAATTGATATATACAATACTGTTTTAAGTAACCTTGATAAAGGAAAGGATGTAAGATTTGTCTTTTGTGATGTTCAAAAACATTTGATAAGGTGTGGCATAAAGGTCTTCTTTTGAAACTTAAAAAATATGGTATAAATGGCAGTTTATTGAAGTGGATAGAAAATTACATATGCGACAGAGAACAAAAAGTAGTTATTGACGGATTCTCATCAAATTATGCAGTCTTACGATCAGGAGTGCCCCAGGGCTCAGTCCTTGGACCATTTTGCTTTCTTCTTTACATTAATGATATTGTTGATGACATAGAAAATGAAATAAGACTTTTCGCAGATGACACATCACTTTTCGTAGTTGTAAATAAAGAGTTTGAAGAAATATCTGCCTCATCATTAACAAACGACTTAAGCAAAATTCAAAACTGGAGTAAACAATGGGCGGTTACCTTTAATCAACTAAAGACGAAAACTCTCACATTTACTAGGAAACAGAATTGCCATCCTCCTATTTATTTTTCAAATACACCTGTTGAGGAAGTACAATCTCATACTCACCTTGGTTTAACTTTTCAGTCAAATGCAACTTGGTCTTCTCACATTGAGAATATATATACAAAATCTTGCAGTCGATTATATAACCTAAGAACAATCAAATACACGGTTGACAGAAACTCTTAATTAAGAATGTATCTTTCTTTTATTCGCCCTGTTCTAGAATATGCTGATTCTGTTTGGTGTAATTGTTCACAACAAGAGTCCGATCCATTAGAGAGTGTCCAAATTGAAGCCGCGAGAATAATTACTGGCCTGAGGCGATATTCATCGAGATCATGTTTATATAGAGAGTTAGGTATCGAACCGTTATATATCAGACGTGAAAATCATAAGTTAATAATAATATATAAAATTTTAAACGGTTTATGTCCTCAATACATGTCTGAGTTAATTCTCCCCTATTTACCTAATGAGTCTATATACAACCTTAGATCTATGGGACACCGTCTCAAGACCCCACAATGTAGAACTACTTCATATTTTAACATTTTCCTCCCTAGTACTTTAAGATCTTGGAATTCATTACCTGGCGTTATTAAATCAGCAACTTCAGTTGACAGTTTCATAAATGCACTCCATAAGCACAGAAATCTATCAAAACCTCCTGATTACTGCAGTCTAGGAAACCGAAAGAATAATATTATGATATATCAACTTAGAAACAATGCAAGCAATTTAAATAAACACCTATTTGACCACTCACTATTCCAAACAGCGGCATGTCCGAAATGTTCCTATCACTGCGAGGATAATTTTCACTTCTTACTTGTCCAGCTTATATGGCAGCTAGACAAATTATGAAACATAACATTACGGAGTTAGGTATAGTTGAAGAATTAACAGTTAACCTATTGTTAAATGGTGATGATCGTCTTGATAATAAAACTCTTCTTAAAATACATGAAGTGGTTGCCAGCTTTATACACCAGACACGGAGATTTGAGTGACAATTGTTTTTCTTGTTTTTCTCCCCCCCCCCTTTTCTTTCTATAAATTTATACATTTCATTCTCTATAATATTCTCTCTAATGAATAACGTTAGCTATGAACATTTATAATAGATATATACTCTAACATAGTTATTATATATTATATCATATTGGTTACATGTTGTACCATTACATATATCTTAAGTTTGTATTAGATTTGCTATTTTGTAACCATAACTATGTAAATGACATTTTATTATAAAAACATTTTAGTATAAAAACATGTCATAATGTATGCAATGCTTTAAATTTGTCATATACTATGTATGCATGACCTGTAAAAGGAGAGAACTCACATAGGCTATTAGCCTGTTGTTCAATCCTATTCATTCTTGAATAAAATATGTATTAAATTAACATTACATTACCATCAAAATGATACCTTGTGTATTAAAATAAGTCAAGGAATAAAAAGGTTTTTTTGTAAAAGAGAAAAATAACTGCATGATGATAACTATGTAAACTGTGTTTTTTTTGTGTTACACTGGTTGAATTTAAATCATAGCTTAAAGACACTTTTAGAATAAATCAATTTGCAAATAAGTCCTTGCGATAGAGAAATGATTAGTTATATTTCCATATTTTCTTGAAAGTTTGCAATATTCATTGAATAAAAAACAACAACAAAAAAAACAACAACACATAAATAAAGCTTCCACTCCACTGCAATCTGTGAAGACAGTGAAACAGACTATAATTAAATTTTCGATTGTATATCTAAAGTTCAATTACACGGGGACGGTGAAACAGACTATAATTTAATTTTCGATTGTTTGTCTAAAGTTCATTTACACGGGGGCGGTGAAACAGACTATAATTTAAGTTTCGATAGTTTGTCTAAAGTTCAATTACACGGGGACGGTGAAACAGACTATAATTTAAGTTTCGATTGTTTGTCTAAAGTTCAATTAAACGGGGACGGTGAAACAGACTATAATCTAATTTTTGATTGTTTTTCTAAAGTTCGTTTACACGTGGACGGTGAAACAGACTAGACATTTGAATTTTCGATTCGTTTCGATAAGGGAATCCGATCCCGGATTAATTCATTTAATTCTTTAATCAATCAAGTATGTTATGTTATGTGATCTATATACGTTTGTATCGATTTGTACATGTATTGTGTTGCATTTGATGTGAAAGTCTATATTTATGTTTTTTTCTACATGCGATTATATACATTTGTACATTACCGTCATGTTCATATTATGTAATTTTATATTTGCCGCATGAGTCGAACGACCTTCTGGCTCTTTGAAATAAAACTGAACTGAACTACATGTATTTTAGTTAGAAATTCAATTAACGGGGCGGTGAAACAGACTATAATTAAATTTTGATTGTATGTCTAAAGTTCATACGGGGGACGGTGAAACAGACTATAATTAAATTTTCGATTGTTTGTCTAATGTTCAATTACACGGGGACGGTGAACAGGACTATAATTTAATTTTCGATTGTATGTTTAAAGTTCAATTACACGGGGACGGTGAAACAGACTATAATTTAATTTTCGATTGTATGTTTAAAGTTCAATTACACGGGGACGGTGAAACAGACTTTAATTTAATTTTCGATTGTATGTTTAAAGTTCAATTACACGGGGACGGTGAAACAGACTATAATTAAATTTTCGATTGTATGTTTAAAGTTCAATTACACGGGGACGGTGAAACAGACTATAATTTAATTTTCGATTGTTTGTCTAATGTTCAATTACACGGGGACGGTGAAACAGACTTTAATTTAATTTTCGATTGTATGTTTAAAGTTCAATTACACGGGGACGGTGAAACAGTCTATAATTTAATTTTCGATTGTTTGTCTAATGTTCAATTACACGGGGACGGTGAAACAGACTATAATTTAATTTTTCGATTGTATGTTTAAAGTTCAATTACACGGGGACGGTGAAACAGTCTATAATTTGATTTTCGATTGTAGGTTTAAAGTTCAATTACACGGGGACGGTGTTTTCGATCGTATGTCTAATGTTCAATTACACGGGGACGGTGAAACAGACTTTAATTTAATTTTCGATTTATATGAAGGCCTAAATAAATAAATTAGTGACATTGCCTTCCTTCTGAGTAAACCGTAGAATTATTGACAGATATATGAAGGCATTGTATTTTAACTACATTTGATTGTCGCACAGTTGGTCGTATTCTGAATTCGTTTGTTTTCACGTCCAACCGACAGTATTTCGGTCATTTGGAGACTATGCCTACTTGAGACGGATAATGCTGCCACGCTGCAGTATCACGCCATAGACCTCCAAGCAAGGGAGCTATGCCAGTACGATTTTTACGACTTTGGTATAGCGCGGCCGGTATTTTGAATTTATGTGCCGATTGAGTTTATTGATATACAGTACCGTCTCCAAGATTGTTATAAATCTAAGGTCTCTATAAAGAGAGAGAGAGAGGTGAACATTGCATAATCTTGAATACATTGAAATAACGATAAATATTGTACGTTTGTTTATGTGTAGGTCTTTTGATGCTATGTGAAGGGTGACAAAACCAAATGTGTGATGGATATCTAATTTAGGTGACAGAGTGCGTGTGTTTACAAAAAGAAATTTAAGTTAAACTTTAAAGCTTCACTTGAAGTGTTATTTCTTCCAAAATAATTACAACAAGGCAAGGGTCTATAGACTGATCTTAATATGAGGTTCATCTTTAGTTTTGCAAACCCTTGTAAAATTGGTATTAACCTAAGACATCTCTCGCGGACACGTGCATCCTATTTGATCAATCAAAATTAAGCATTTATAATGAATACACGATATAAAAGTATCAAATACCTGTTCGATGACAAATATTCTGTAGGAGATAAGCTGTCTTTGCAGGAAAGGGTGCATATGCATAAGAAAGGTTCTCATATGCATTGATCGATTTCTGTATGGAACGATAATGGCCACATTGTGTCGGGGGTTACAGTCACGTGGTTTGAAGTGACCCCCAGGGTCAAGATTTGAGGAGTGCTCCCGTATGTATTGCCAGGAGGGTGACTTTTTGTTGACGAAGATTTGTCCCGCTGTACAGAAGTATAAAATACATTGAGAGTATAAGTATTTGAAACGAAAATATGTGAAATATAATCAAAACTATTATGTTAATTATTTATGGGCAATGGTGAAGTTTGTTTCGTGAATTATGGACTTTTAAGATACTTTTACAAGACATTATAAAGTTATGCACGAAGTTATTTAGATTTTTGAAAGTCACAAAATGCAAATCATCATCAGATGGCCTGGACGCACTTCGCTTCTCATCAATGCATTCCCGTTCAGACACGCGGAGTTTCACTAGGTATTCCGCTTTTCTTCCAAAATAATGACTATATATGACAATCGAAATAATTTATACATAAACCATGGAAACAGTTCAGCAACCACAGATATTAGCAGTTGATTCAGTATAAATCTTTCTCAATAAATCTTTGATATTAAAACCACTGGGGAAATGGTTAACTGTGCAACCTCAACCATAACAAATTCCATGTCCTCGTCGTATTTATTTATATATTTTGTTATAAATATTTGACTTACTTGTATTTCCATAGTGTTCAAGGCATTCTGGTAAGACTATCCGTGTAGAGTGTTGTCGTCTAAACGGAGTAATTACAGTATCAAATGATTCAGTGAAATATGTAGCCAACACTATAAGAATCAGTTGGAGAACAAGTAAGATCCACACACGATATGTCATGTCCAGCCTATGGGTTGTTCTTTAAAGATGATCTCTACAACGAAGATTGAAATTTGAGAGATTTTTAAACCGCTGCAATCAGGTGTGTGTTTAGGGGTTGGGGGCGGGGGAGGGGGAGAGAAAGGTGTCTGAATATTAATCAGTTAATGAACATGAATATTTTTATCAAACCTCAAGATTTGCAAACCATCAATATATGGGTTCTTTCCATTCTGGACCAGGTGTAGAGATAAATGTTGCCTATCAGTCTATATCTCAGGGTTGACCATCAGCCTATGTCTCAGAGTTGGCCATCAGGATTAGGGATGTTTCAAGGTAGTCATCAGCCTAAAGGTTGGCCATCATCCATGTCTCAAGGTTGGCCGTCAACCATGTCTCAGGGTTGGCTACAAGCCTGTGTCTCGGGGTTGGTCATCAGCCTATGTCTCAAGGTTGGTCATCAGCCTATGTCTCAAAGTTGGTCATCAGCCAAAGGGTTGGCCATCTGCCATTTCTCAGGGTTGGTCATCAGCATATGGGTTGGTCATCAGCCATGTTTTAGGGTTGGTCATCAGCCTATGTCTTAGGGTTGGCCATTAGCCTATGTCTCAGGGTTGGTCATCAGCCTATGTCTCAGGTTTGGTCATAAGCCTATGCTACAGGGTTGATCAATCAGCCTATATCTTAGGGTATGCCATAAGCCTAAGTCTCAGGGTTGGTCATCACGCCTAAATGTTGGCAATCAGCAATGTTTAGGGTTGGCTATAAGCCTATATCTCAGTGTTGGTCATCAGCCTATGTCTCAGGGTTGGTCATCAGCATAAGGGCTGGTCATCAGCCATGTTTCAGGCTTGGTCATCAGCCTATGTCTTAAGGTTGACCATCAGCTTATGTCTCAGGGTTGGTTATCAGCCTATGTCTCAGGTTTGGTCATTAGCCTATATCTCAAGGGTTGGTCATCAGCAATGTCTCTGGGTTGGTCATCAGCCAATGTCTCAGGGTTGGTCATCAGCCAATGTCTCAGGGTTTGTCATTAGCCAATGTATCAAGTTTGGTCATCAGCCTATGTCTAACGGTTGGTTATCAGCCTATGTTTTAGGGTTGACCATCAGCCTATGTCTCTGGATTGGTCATCATCATAACGATTGGCCATCAGCCTTTTCTCAGGGTTGGTCATCAGCCTATGTCTCAGGGTTGGTCATTAGCCTATGTCTCAGGGTTGGCCATTAGCCGATTTCATATATACATTCCCTTCCTGTTTGTTGGTCCGGTCTAGAATTTACATATCTGGCTAACTTGACTTGTCGTGTCATATTTATATCAATGGATGTCAAAATTATCCGAAAATGGATAAAAATTATAATATTAAAGGACATATTAGTTCAAATGGGATTGACTTAGACGATGAATGTGCACACCTTTCAATCGGATAACGTGATGTCAGTGGAATCGGTGACAGCAGTCTTACTATATACATGTAGCACGAAATTCGGTGTGAATATTTGTCCGGATTTTGTATTTTCTAATCAATGTTGGGAAAAATCAAGTTAACAATATCAAAGCCTACATAAAAGGGTTCCTGCTAACGGACTGTTGGTCCTGTTCACGTTTTACTTATCGTGAATTTGAAATGGTCAAATGGCTCATCTCATCGAAATATTTGGTCATTTTTCATTCAAATTCACGACAAGTAAAGCGTTAACAGGACCAACAGTTCGTCAGCGGGAGCCTTTTTTGTAGGATTTGATATTGTAAACTTGATTATATCCAAATTTAGTTATAAAATATAATCAAAGCGCTGACAGCGCTATGAGAACGGGGTTTATAATATGATAATGCCGCATTTTTTGTATTTGTCAAAGTAAATTTAATAAACAAGGACCAAATTTTCAAGCGATGCAAAGAAACCCAATGTTATAAATCCGCTTTAACCTTGCCTGAACATTGTCGTTAAAATGCGTCTCAATGAATTGCTAACAATAAGTATATCGCCACTCTTACTCTCCTCATTTCTCTTCCCTACAGTTTATAAGATTATATGGATATGTGGAAGCAATTCTAAAACAACAAATTTTCATTATATAATTCATTTCATTTTTTATGCACATGCATTTAATATAGGTAAATTAATGAAATTCAATATAACAAAAGTATATGTATCTTATATTGGAAAAATAATTTAAAAAGAGTCTGTAAAAGTGTTCACCGGCTGTGACTCGAACCCACAACCCTCTGCTGACGAAATCTTATCTATATATTGTTGTCTGTCGCTGGAAATCACAGCCAGTTATGGTTCAAAATATGCGATCTTTTCGCTCGCGTACTTTCTCCTTTTTTATTACATTTTATTAAACAGGTCATCTTCAGCAACGATTATTAACACATATTAATTCAGTTTCCAATCCGATAACGCAATCGTACTGAAGTAAACATGAACATTATCACCGTTTACTAAGCGTAGTAAAACAAGGAAATCTATAATTATAGATGTATAAATATAGACCCGAATTGTTGTCCGATTCAAAATGTGTGCTACCATAGGACAGCGCTGCAAGCAACCCTGTTCAAAAACTGAACTGCGTCTCGCGCTACATGTATATAGTACGGCTGTTGTCACCGATTTAAATTATGTCACGTTATCCAATCAAATGTTGGTATGCAAATTAGGCCAGAGTAAATTCAATGCTATCATTGGCTTGTATCATTTTTTTTTAGGATATTCCAATTTAAAATAAGAGTTGCAGGTTGTATATATCTTTCTACTTGATATAATAGTTTTCTTTTCAGGTAAAATATGAAAGGTAACACAGTAATGAAAATTTAACACTTTCATATCAATTTAGGAATGCTGCTTTGGCAATATGATTTAAAACAACTAAATAAAAAGCAGGCATATTTTTAGACCACAATTTCCCCTATTTCTAAAAGTGGACTCAGCTTTCAGGGGAGGTCACTACTGCGGAGAGGCTATGTAGTTTATTCTACGGATCTGGGAAAAATAATCGGATATCCGTGATTTATGATCTTTCGGTTTCGGTTGGTTAAAAAGGTTACCAAGTGCATAATATTTAATGGAAGTTGGTAGATTAGCATTTTTCTTAGTTTATAAATTAAATCCCTTTTGTTAGTCTTCACAATACCTCCCATAATCTTGGTATTTATAAACATTTTTTGCTTACGTTTCCAACTTTATAATAGTTCTAATCTGTTTTACATGTTACAATTGAAAATTACTTAGCTACGACGAATATCTTTCTCAAAGATATATATTGTTTGTTTGTGTATTTTCAAACCATTTTCGTTGGCCAACTAATAAAAATCAAGCTTTATTTATTTTAAGCTCTGTATATATATTGTGAGATGTAGCACAATGCACAATGCCACATGTTTACGGCGTGATACTGCAGTGTTGCAGCACTTTATCTGTTCTCTTAGCCCATTTTACTAAGTATTTACCTAAATGACCTTGACATTTCTCAACATAAAAGTAAACCGTCAAAAAAAAAAAAATATTAATTTTAAAAGGAAAAAAAAATTTTAAAATAGAAACATGCATTCTTGAAAACGTAAACGAGTACAAATATCTGGGAATTTATCTTAATAAAACAGGATCATTTATAAAGGCAAAGAAATATATAGCCGAACAAGCAAATATGGCGTTATTCTCTTTAATGCGTAAAATTAGATCTTTGCCACTACCTTTTGATATACAGATTAACCTCTTTGCAAAAAAAAACAAAAAAAAAACAAGAAAAAAAACAAAAAACTATCAAACCTATTCTCCTATAATAATGTAAAATTTGGGATTTCGAATCAGTAGACGTCTAGAAAAATACAGTTAAAAATTTATAAATATATAATTAGGCTGAAAAAATAAATTCCAAATTACATGATATATTGATAAATTGGAATTACACCATTAATAAATGATATGAAAATTCGAATGTTGAATTTTTGGATAAGAATAATGAACGACACAAATAACGAAAATATTAAAAACTATTAACTTACATGTTACTTTTTAGTAGGTATAACCTTTACCTTAGTTACTTACTCGTGGCCACAATTTAACAAGATTTGTTGTTCTTTTTCTTAGTTATATCTCGTGGCCACGAGATAGCGATTTTTTCTTAGTTACTAACTCGTCGCTATGAGTTAGCAAGATTTGTTTTTCGTTTTTTTTCTTAGTTAATATATCGTGGCCACGAGATAATAAAAGAGAAAAACACCCTATCCCTTCTGTGCCTCCGTAGAAAATACAAATATACTAAACAATCTTTCTACAATGGTTGATAAATAATGAAATATTTTGAGATATATTAATTAGACATGTATATATATCATGATTCTGTCAGATTAAAAAATATGCTTCACCTGATATGTCTGTAAATCATTCACTCATTCATTATTTATCAAAAACGGTTTGATGATTAAAAGCAATTGTTTTACATTTGTATTTATGAGAATTAATATCGTTTTAAAATTAAATTTTCGTACTTTTTAATGGTTTATGAACAGAGGTAGTGTTAGTTTAAAAAACTGGTGTTTTTCTGTGTGTAGTATGTTTCAAACATTGAATTTGCAGCAGTTTTGTACCGGTTGTAAATTCCATCAGAGCGAAAAATTTCGTTAATGAAACGGATGATTCAATTTTATTGGCAAATCGGCATTACAATATGCCTATGGCCATTCACAAACACATAACTATTAAATATGGCCACGGCAGGCTAAACAAACATACAAAAAGCAATATGAACATACAAACAAACAAACAAATAATAATAATAATATAAAAATAAACAGCTCATAAATAGTCTGCGTCATTATTATATATTCTATTTCAGAAATATTATTTAACTAATTTAAAGTATTTCATTGATGTAAATCTTTATAAATTTTAAGAAGCAGCTTATTGATTGAGTTTATCATCTCTCAGTTTAAAAGCCTTGGATATGAATTTAGAGACATTTTGTATTGTTTTGGTGTTTTTACTCATCGTAAGTGATCTTAACTTAGAAATGGTTGGAAAGATGATGTTATGTTATGTTTTTGAGTGTATAAAGTGGACAGCAAATAAAAAATGATATTCTGATCCACATCTATTTTGGTTATGTACTTTACACACTCTCGTTTCTATCGACACCATTTATCTACCAGACTCAATTTCAAAACAATGAGCACACAGTCTAAATTTAGTTAACTGAATTCTATGCCTATCATTTGTAACAATATCAAGATATTTTTATTAACAAAATCGTGTTTATATAGTTTATAATAATCTATTTTACTTTGATTGCATAAAGTATTATACCATTCTTTTTAAATATTGATCTTTGAACCCTTGAATTAAAAGAGGAAAAACAGCTTTATCGACATTATTACACGTAAGCAAATAATCGTATCAAAGATTATCCAATAGTTTTTTAAGTGAGCTAAAATGCCGAATAATTAATGCTGTGTCAAAAATAAATACTTACGGGCTAAAAAATTCGCCTGTGACATGAAAACATTATAGGACTAATTTTTCTATGCTAATGCATAGGTTTTACCACGCCATCGCTTTCGGTAGTACCATGCGCACAAATTGAGATTGTTTTGATTACGTGAAAGCCGATACCTCGCTCCATCTGGAGCATTATGACAGGTGTATTTATAAACCTGATTTGTGGAATTACTGACTCCCTTGTAGTTTTGATGACCAAAATTTGTTTCTATTACACCTATCCTGAGTTTCCCCATGTTATTTTTATTTTACATTATTGTGGTTTTAGAAAATTGCACGTGGGCCTAAAAATAGACTTTTCCGAATTCCCCATCTTGATCGAAAATGTGTTGCTTCTATATCGTTTTTTTAATCAGATTTGTTGACTGTTCCATGTGGAAAACAAAATATGAACTGAAGAAGAGAACATTTCTAAATAATGGCGCTTTAAAGATTACTCAAAGAAATAGAGAGCTTCACTGTACAGTACAGTACCATAGAAACAAAGGTCGAATCGGCGCAGCGCCACACGAAAAACATTCATGAAAGGCAAACTGAAAACGTTAAAACAAAAGATGTCACTGCAGTCCGATTTACAGAAACTTACGGAACAAACAAACGTGGCATTCAGCACTGACACACATTGTTGATTACAAAATAAGGTAGACATATCAATTCAGTTTTCAATTATGTATCCTGGAGTATCCAGTTCTCGACAGCATAAGAAGTCATTGCAAGAAAAATGAATAAAACGATCCCTCACTTTTATATTAAATATTTCATAAATTGCATCAATATCTTCCCTTTAAATAAATTAAAATTCTAATGGTAATTAAAAACAAATTTAAAAGAATAACTGTCAAAATCCAACAACAGTCAAAAAAATTATTTCTAAAATGGCGTCTGAAGTTCTCGACAATGAACTGAAAACGAGTCTGCCATGAGTATGGTGCACATATAGAGACAAAATCTATAAACAACAGTTGCATTGAAGTTATGTGTTCTTAATCACAGAACAGATTGGTTTGTAAAATATAAGATCGACCCAAATGAGAACAAGAAACACTATCACACTGTCATTATAGGGTGCCCTCCGAGTTTTGTAACTGGGGGTACAATAACATTTTCCTTAACTTTGTACTCTTTCAACCAGAGAGTCCCTACAATATTTGAGGTATATAGCCACTATAACACTGTTATTATAGGGTTCCTTCCGAGTTTTGTAACTGGGGGTATAATAAAATCTTCCTTAAATTTGTACTCTTTCAACCAGAGAGTCCCTACAATTTTGGAGGTATATAGCCAATTTTGGTTGTAAAAACCCTATGCAAAGGTTAAATGGGCATGCTGTATTACACTTATCAAGAATAAAGTTTAATATCATATTAATAACAGCTATGGCTCTAAATGACTTCTGTACATAGTATTATTGAGAAGTGTATTTATAATCAAAGCTTCTCTATTCTAAGAACCGATGTTGGTTTATCGTATGCATGCTGAGTATTAGCGGTAGATTTAACAAGTGGTTTAAAAATCATAAAAAGAAGCATTAGTGAAAATGGTAACAAATCGGTACTTCCTTATTATATGAATATTTTTACCAGTTTCCCAAATATTTTCAATAAAATAAAGGTTTAGAAACAAGGATCAATCAATTTCGTTTATTGTCGATGGTTTCTTTGTAAAATTACGTCACACTTGACGTCAAATATTGCACTAGTGTAAATAGCCAGAGAATACCAATATAGCGAGAACTCAATACTTGAGGATATATATGCATTGATAAAAGTGAGTTTTATGAAACCTGTAGATCTAGGTGAATTTTCTATTTGAACAAATGAAAGCCTAGTAAACATTGACACGTATTTAAATTTATGTCAAGAATGTCCAGGAATCAGATGTTCACTTTATCAGCCTTTTTAAAAGTGAAAAAAAAGTAAAATTGACATTATTTTGTACAAAATTTGTCGATCATTGTAGATTTTAATATATCTCCGCAGTTTGACATGTTCTTCCTGTGCTGACTGAGCAGGGAAAACATACGACAAATGACAAAGTCAACATACTGGGCGTGTATACAAGGTTGTTGTTAAGGAAGAAAAGAACGACAGGTAATAGCATATGGTGTGGCAGTATTGTTTATTTTTATAGCATAAAGCAAATACCTGTTATATATTATATTATTATAGGTCTTTGCATAAGGCATGTAAAAATGTTTTATCTTCCAATCAGGTCCGATCACATTCATTTCCAATGTAGACACAATAAAGCACAAGTTGATTCGATAAGCATGCAAACAATTCCTGAAATTTCAGTTATCAAGAAGTTTTAAGTAAGCAATAACCTTTTGTAAATTTTGGGTTCATTGTGAGCTTTTGTTATTACCAAATTGTCTGTCCCAATAACTCTCATTAGTCAACATTTCGTTTCAATTTATATATAGACAAGTACTTCTGTCAGGTACGTGACAATTCTCTCTTATGTAACCAGATGAGAAAAGTGTGCAGTTGAAAATTATGACTGAAATTTGGACCTCTCGTCTAAATGAGCAACCAAACCGATTACACAGAATCTATCACTGATAATGGTGACTTACAGGCTTTTATATACTCCCCTGCCAGTTTGAAATTCATCATTGAATATACGTACAGAAAACAATTTGCTGTGTTCCCGACTAACACAAAGGCAGTACATACTTGAAGAACTATACTGTCATGGTCCCACGTCGGGCACCAAATGTAACCAAATGAGAATTTCTCATGTCCCCATTATTTCATATCATTCCAGTATGTGTAATCAGAGTGGAAAACAGCCAGACCAGGACTAGAACTCATGACCCCGCCTTGCTAACAAGGCAAGTGCTCTACGGCCTGAGCCACCCGACGACTTACACAAATCTCCCACCATTACAGTTACATACAGGTCTTTACAGATATCGCCAAATCTACTCGATGCATTTTCTGCAAACTTAATTGTTCTTGTTTTGTATTTCAGTGGGGAGTCTACCAAACAGTATCACTGGTGAAGGAAGAATGTATGCCTAACTTAAAAATGATTTCCGACCAATGAAAAGCAGTAAACTCCACCCTGATTTCAATGATTTATCGCAGAGACCTCTTGACATCTTCTATTAAAAAATACATTTTGTGTTATAATGGTCATTAGAAAGATACGTCTTATTGAGTAATATGATGAGTAACATTTTAGTGACATTTTTTTAAAAAAAATTAACCTTCTCGACCATATAAGAAAGTGTCTCTAAGCGATGCATTTCCACTATAAACTATTACTGCAGACTATAGTGTTGACTATCAAACAACTGAATTGTTGCCCGGATAATTCCCGAATTTCCGCAGATAATCATTCCAAACCTTGGCCAGAGTGGAGGCCACTTTAACTTTACTCCATACATACACAATTGTAGGTAATAATTTTTTTAATAGTTTCTTAAACTTTAATATACAAAAATTTGGTTTTGTTTAGCTACCTTCCTGTGTGTTAATTGATTTTGAAGGAATAGTAGTTTTAATGTCTAACAGGAATTATACATTGTACTTACCTTGAACAAATTCAGAGATCATGGTTTTGATCTCGCTTTAAAGTGGAGCTGAGCAACCAAGTGGAAACCATATTGTTCATACTTTGACTTGTGTAAAATTAAATTTGTGCATGATACAAGCATTCAAAAAAATAGAATAGTGTTGAAACAGGGGTGACTTAGCTAGTTTGCGATGAATCATTACTATTGCATCATATTGCTTTTTTTGTTTTTGCTAACCAGCTATTTATTGTTTTGGTGACCTGATTTTATGTAAAGGAATAAGTAAGATGTGAATGCAAAAATAATATAATGCAATATTAAAAAGAACTTTTCAGTGTGTTTGGATAAAAGTGTTGGCGATATACAAGTCTTTGCAACATTTCATTGCTAATAACTTTGCTCATCAGTTTTTCCAGTTTAATCTTTGTGCCCCCCCCCCCCCCCACACACACACTTAAATAAATGGGGGAGAGTATAGTCAGCAACTTGTCTGTCTTATATCTGTCTGTGTATCAGGTTTTTCCTCATTTATAAAAAAACAAAAAACAATGAAGGGATTTAAGTTGAACTTCAAACAATGAATTGATTGAGAGAAAGTGCAGTGCAAAAGAACCATAACATTTAGTCCAGTTTTCTAGTTTTTTCCCCCTTGGTACATTTTGCTTGTTAAGTTCATAAATGAAATTTAGTTATTATTGCAACTATCGATCGAGGGGAGTAAGTGGCAATGCGGTGTCTGGGAATGATAACTCTTATAACTTCTCTGATACCACTTGGTAGAAATTGATTAAACTTGGTATGAATGATCCTTGGGTGGCTGTCCGCAAAAGGTGTTTAGATAAACTTAGATCCAGAAGTCTGGTTACCATTGCAAGAAGCAGAATTTTAGCTAGTTTTTATGTCACCTGTTGTAAGCAAAAGTTACACATAGGGATCACTTTTCCATCGTCTGTCTGTTTGGCTGTCAGATCGCCTGACTGTCCGTCACACTTTTTCCGTGGCGCTTCAGCAAGTGACACACGTGTTTCAGAGAACATTATTGTCTTACATGGGTGTACTCATTATGGAAAAATTCAGTTCAAAATTATTCTCCTATGAAACCAATGGTCAAATTTATTTGCATCAAATGGTAACATCATGGTCCTGTACCAAAATTGCAAAAATAAGGCCAATCTCTTGAAAAATACCCATTTAAATCTCCAACTCTGATACCAATTGTCAGAATTAAATGTTGCACAAATGTTCACCTCATAGCCCTCGACCATAATTGCTAAAATAAAATAGATTCATTGAAAAATGAGGCATCCAGTAGTCGGATAGTTTCCTCATATACTCTTTATACAAAATTTAAAATGCTTTTCCTATGAAGCCAATGGTCACACTTGAATTTAATTTCATTTAGCACAAATGGTCCCCTCATTAGCCTGAACCATTATTGCTAAAATAAAGTTGAAACACTGAAAAAAAATATGCCCCGAGGGGTCGGCTAGTTTCCTTAAAGTCTTCTGTGCATATCGTCAGCACATTCGTGTTGAAATAATTATTACAGAGTTATGGGCCTTTGTATTTTTGATGCAATCTTCCCCGCACTTCATCTCCAAACCTCCTGGTTTGAATTGGATGAACTGCACAGGATTGATCAATGTGCATATTTTCAGCACATTTAGGTTGGATGAATTATTACAGAGTTAAGGCTCTTTATATTTTTGACGCATCATCTCCACACCTCCCACCTTGAATTGGATGAAACTTCACAGAATTGATCAGTTTCCAGTTGAATTGTGTATATTGCCAGCATTTTATATGCGATGATATTAGAGAGTGAGTGTGGTCCTTTGTTTCTTAAAAATATGTCTATATACACTTTCAAATTATTGTCTGCATTATATCTCAAAACCCCTGAGTTGGATAGGATGAGATGTCACAAGATTGATAACTACCGAGTCTAGTGTGCACCATCATGTTCCATTGTTTTATCACAGCTTTATGGCCTTTTTTAGCTACACAATGTACCTGCAGATTTTTGACCACACATTTCCTAAACTCCTGTCTTGAAACAGACAAAACTTTATTACATTTATTGGTTCATACAGTCTTGCTATGAATACTGTTGGTATGTTTAGTGTGGGGGAATTATCAACAGAGTTACAGAGGAACATAATGTATGTGCAGATTCTTGTCCATACTAAGTTTTCAAAACAACTGATAAACTTCACAAGATTGATAAGAACCAAGTCTTGTTTGTGCATAACATCAGCATGTTAAATTGGAATGTTTTATCTGAGTTATGTTCCTTTATTTTTTCTCTGGAGCATAGCTCAAAAAATATAAAGGTAGTCCACTCCTAATGAAAATCTATTTGAGTACTCATTTTTTATGTTATCTTAATTTGTAAAGTGCAGGACTGCAACTCTTTTTGAAGTATCAGAGCAGCTGGTTCAAATCTAAGAAGGGATCTTTTTTCTCCTTTTTGTCACTTTGTTACAAGCATAAATAAGTATATATATGTAAAATGTGTAGAAAATGCACATATAATGTACCGGTAAACTTGAAACACATTTTGGAATCTTTTCCCATGACAGTTAAGGGACGCTATAAAACTTATTTTCCAGTTTTCTCAAAAGATCACCTTAAAACATACCCAAGGCTTGAAAATTACACAGTCTATTGAGAATAGAACATCAATAATCTCTTTGCATAATTTTGATATCCTTATATATTTACTGGTCAAAATGTTGCTATATTTTGTGGTTGTGGTTCATAGCTGCAAAAAAACAACAACTGATTTTTCAATCTCCCTGTGCCATTATGATTGGTAAAGAAATTAAATAAATATATGGATCTTTCAGTTTCCTTTCCTTGTTTATAAATAATCAATTCCGGATAATTATATAAACATTCATTAACTGATAGAAAATTAACAAAACCCTTTTTTATCTTATTTATTGTAACAATGTCCTGGTTTACAGGGAAGGAATTTGGCCATGAGGAGTTAAAAAAAAACTAAAAGCACCCTTATTTGATGGTAACACTTTTATGGAAGCATATTTGTGCCACAACTTAACCACATAAATTAACGTAAAAATAATGGAGGATTTCGCAAAAAAAAAGTTTTTTCGCGAAAACAGATAAATTTTCACGAAAAAAAAAAGTTATGTTAACACGAATTTATTCCTGTTAGTGATCTAAACTGCCACAACAAAGATTAAGTTTTCATGAAAATAAGGAGGATTTCACGAAAACAGATTTCTTTTCTCGAAAACAGATAACTTTTCATGAAACCTTAAAAATTTCACGAAAGCTTTCTATACGCTGACATTGCCATGTATGATTGTGTGTCAATAAGACAATAAATTTGTTTTATCTTCTTTTGTCACATCATTTTAATGACATTGTGGTCAAAATGCTAGCTTTATTCGTCATTAACAATGGCGATCAATGATCACATGTGTCGCCTGATGATAGCCATTTAAAAAAAACTTTTTTGCACCAGGCATTTCTGAGGAAAAGTCCAGACAAGTTTTGTGAGTTTTATATATAATGAAAATAAAAATAACGTTTTTTATTCAAGGGCCATAACTCGGCCAAAAATCACTTGACCAAAAAACTACCTGAGCTACCAATCAATCCTGTAAAATTTCATTTAAATTGCACCAGTTATATAATAGAAGTAGTTCGGTCAATCTTTAAAAATAAAAATCATTAAAGGGCCATAACTCTGACAAAAATCACAAATTGTAAAATGCCCGTAATGTGTACAACTAGAGTTGGTACTGATCATTCCTGTAAAATTTGGATGAAATTGCACCGGTAGTTTCTGAGGAGTAGTCCGTACAAGTTTTGTGACGGACAGACAGACGACCGAGAAGTGATCCCTATATGTCGCAGCTACTCTGTAGCAGGCGACACAAAAAGCACACAAATCTAGGTGACAGTGTATGTGGTATCAATAACTTATGTATGTGAAGTGAGCAGTAGCAGTCACTAGCAGTCATATATGTGAAATGGGCAGTAGCAGCAAGCAGTAAGTAGTCACAACAGTCATAGCAGTCACAACAGAAAGCAGTAGCAAGAGCAGTATCAGTCAGCAGTAGAAGTCGCAGTAGCAGAGTTGCAGTAGCAGTAGCAAAGTTGCAGTCGTAGTAGCAATAGCAGTATCAATATCAGTAGCAGTCAGCAGAAGCAGTCAACAGTAGCAGTCAGCAGTAGCAGGCAAAAGTAGCCGTCAGCAGTAGCAATAGCAGTCAGCAGTGGCAGTCAGCACTCGGCAATAGCACCAGCAGTTAGCAGTAGCAGCAACAGTAACAGTTAGCAGTAGCAGCAGCAATAGCTGGAAAGTAGAGCCAAAAACTCATTAACATTTTTAAGTCAAGCAAGGACAAATAAAATGAATAACGACAGTGTTGATTTTAGAAATCATTTATTTAAATTTGGAAAGACTGATTATCATATCACAGCTTAGCAATCAATGTGAAATCAAGGTAATCATAGTTAAGAAAATAATAACATAAAAAAACATACTAACTTAAAGATATAAAAATGCTCATAAAACTTGAAATTGTTAAGGTCTACTGATCCTTTTGAGAGTAGCATTTCGTCTGGACCAAATTGTGACACCAAATAAAGCTAAAGGATTTATGAAGCAAGACGAGAAGAGCTCCTGGGGCCGCTCACCTGTTTGTGATACAGAACTATTTGTCATTTCAAACTCTTCCAAGACAGGCCTTTTGAACTGAGTAATCTATGTTATTAAATAATAATATCAAAGCTGAAACATACAGTGTATCAACATTTGTGTCCTGTTATGCAAAAAATAACCTTATGCATAAATAAATCAAAGGGCCATAACTTCATAAAAAATCACTAAACTGTAAAACCCGTAAAATATGCTCAACTCCCTTTAATAAAGATCATTGCTTTAAATGTTCATTTGAATTCCATCAGTAGTAAAGCAGTCCGGACAAAATTTACACAAAAATGACCATTAAGGGCCCATAACTCTGCCAAAAATAAATGTACATTTGTAGTGGAAAATCCCGAAAATATGCACAACTGGACTTGGTGACAAACATTCCTGTACAGTTTCATCAAAATCCCCCAGCGGTTTTAAATATGAAGTGCGAACAAAACATTTCCGAAAAGTGCGATTACTATATGCCGCCCATCAGGGACAGATAAAATAAAATCTTAAAAATCACCATTTTCATGATGGGACACATTTTTTCCCTTTCATTAACAGGAATATTCTTAATGTCAACCAAGCAATTTCTGGCGTAAAGTACAAATGTATCTTATAGGGTTATCTTTCGTTAAGTTTTTAAAGTTTCATGAAAAGTTATCTGTTTTCGAGAAAAGAAATCTGTTTTCGTGAAATCCTCCATTATTTTCATGAAAACTTTATCTTTCGTGAAATTTTTAAGGTTTCATGAAAAGTTATGTTTTCGAGAATAGAAATCTGTTTTCATGAAATCCTCCATTATTTTCATGAAAACTTTATCTTTATGTTGTGGCAGTTTAGAGCACTAACAGGAATAAATTCGTGTTAACATAACTTTTTTTCTTTCGTGAAAATTTTCTGTTTTCGCGAAAAAAAACTTATTTTTTTGCGAAATCCTCCATTATTTTCACGTTAATTTACGTGGTTAAGTTGTGGTACAAATATGCTTCCATACGCTTTATTAAATCTTGCACATAAATTGACCAGATGGTGTTCTTTAGTATGTAATAAATGAAAATCGCCCATTAAAGGTATTTGTTCTTAAAGGGATTAACATGAATTACAGATTTACACTTAGTAGTGAAGAACCATTACTCCATGTGATTTTTAGCTTATCTAAACACTTGTGCTCAGGATGAGCTTTTGTGACCGTCTTAGGTCTGTCGTCAACAATTGTTTGTAAACACTCAAGAGGCTACAGTTTTGGCCCAATCTTCATGGAACTTGGTCAGGATGTTTGTCTTCATAATATCTTGGAGCAATTAGAAATTGGTCATTTGGGGTCAAAAACTAGGTAACCAGGTCAAATCTTAGAAAACGTTGTGAACACTCTAGAGCTCGCAGTTTTAGCCCAATCTTCATAAAATTCGGTCAGGATGTTTGTCTACATGATATCTCATTAGTTCCTAATTTGTTCATATGTGGTAAAACGAGATCACTAGGTCAAATCTTAGAAAAATTGTGAATACTGTAGAGGCCACATTTTTTGGCCTAACCTTCATGTAACTTGGTCAGAATGTTTGCCTTCATGAACATTTTGATGAGTTTAAATCCTGGCTATGTGTGGTCAAAAAGTAGGTCACCAGGTCAAATCTTAGTAAGACCTTGTGACCACTCTAGTGGTCACATATTTGGCTCAATCTTCATGGAATTTGGTCTCAATGTTTGTCTACTTGTGATCTTGAATGAGTACAAAACTGAGTCACATGGACAAAAAGTAGGTCATGCGAAATCATAGACAAAACATTGTGAACACTGTAGATGCTACCTTTTTTTGTCCCTTCTTCATAAAATTTGATAAGAATGATATCTGCATGAAATCCCAGAGGAGTTCAAATTTAGGTTCGGTCAAAATCTAGGTCACTTAGTCAAATGTTAGAAAAACATTGCAAACACTTAAGATGCCCCCTTTTTTGTAATCATGCCTAACACAGCAATCTTACTCAGGTGAGTGACACAGGGCTATCTTGATCTCTTGGTTTTTATTATCTCCCATTATCTTATATGCATGTACTATTTGATGATAATAATTATCGCCAATGCTTTCTTTTCTGTGACAAAGCAATAGGTCGTGGCTATTCCATCAAATTGTCTACAAAATATAAGACTTAAATATGTCAACAATTGTTTGATGTATATGCTGTAGGTACATGTATATGTTATTTATATGCTGATAACTTAACATTGCTTTACTTGCAATTACTGATATAATTATCTTGTCACATATTCATAATTTTCTCATATTAAGGTGACCTACAGGCCCAATGGGCTGGGTGTATATCGTATTGTGTATTATATATATATTAATAATTGCGATTGTAAGTACACATGTCACTATAATAAATAATTTACCTTCTTTAGTGATAGTTCTAGTTATATTTTAAGATACTTGTTCAGAGCATAGCTCTAAATATTAAAGGGAATTAGAATAAGAACTTTGACTTTACTTGGTCCTATGGTTGAATTTTTTCCCTCCATTATTTTTTATTAGCATCACTGTGTACCACAATTGCGTCTTTGAAATATATATACATTTTTTCTGATCCTTCTTTTAATTTGAATCTTGAAGTTGCATACAATTAAACCTCAGGTGATGACACTCTTTGAATTTACCTAAAGAAATTGAGCCCCAACTAAAATAATAATTCGTCCTCAGGACTGAGTACAAGCATAAATAAAGTTACCCTAAAGGTTTCATCAAGCTGCAGCCTATCATACCCTCATTCATTTGAGACACACACAACCTCAGTGCCTTCAGCGCTTTGCTTGAATATTAGGACGATTGCCCCTTTATACCATGACTTTGGATAAACACCTTTATCAAAATAGAATTAAAAATATTAATCAAATATGGGGATATAAATTCCTTAGAATCAATAAAGAAATCTGACACATTATTCATAACATCACAACTTTATGTCTTTTTAAGGTAGAAATGGTTTTATTATATGAGTGAATCTCTACTGTCATAATCATTTACATTAAAAGAATTGTTAAGGCGTGTATTTGACATCATCTTAAATGCTCCACAAAGTCGTCAATATTTACATCATTGTCTCTGTTATGTGTATTATGTTTATATTTATTAATATATTTCCAAAACTTTCTTGGGTTACTTTTACTAAGCCCTCATAAAGTATATTTTTCTTTTTATAGATACCAAGCTTTGATTTCTTTTTAACTTTAATTTTTTTTATCTACATTTAATTATTAAACAATAGTTTTACTCTCTCTAAATTTTTATCAAACCATAGGGCTTGTTTATTTTTATATCTTTTTATATTCGTATTTGTTTTAAAATACTTCCCCTTTAACTGGAAAGATATATCATAAACTAATTTAGAAAACTTATCCATGCATGTGTCTTTATTATCGTATTCTGTCAGCAAAGTATTGGTTATATCCTGAAAGATTTGATTTTTACTATCTAACATGTTTAATAAAACAAGTGGTCACATTAATCCCATACAATCCGATCAAACTATAATTTTGATTATGTTTTATATTATTTTTTTAAAATTGGACAATGATCTGAAACTTCATTCAAATCTAATATTTCTAAATCATGCAAATAAACATACAGATTATAATTTACAATAACATAGTCAACAATACTTGCGGCATGTGTACTTCTATTTACATTGTAGCACGTAAAAAGACGACCATTAACTGTAAAAAATACTGTTTTCTTTGCACAGTGTCAATAATTTATTACCATATCTATTTATCTGAAAATCGGATAATAATCTAGGTGGTATATTATCAATAGGTATATCATATATCGGCATGGTAACATTCCGATCAAGATTTATATTTTCGGTGACATCTGACCTTTGACCTTTCCTCGAATTTATGTCACCGGTCAACATTCTATCTCTTGATTGATTGTACGTTCTTATACCTAATGATAATTGTTCAAAGAAATCATAACAATAAAGAGGTGAATTCATATTCTTATCCTGGTGAATCGTTGGGGGGAATATAGCAGCTACACACATATATATCACTTTCAAAACTAAAAACAAATTTCTTTAGTTTGCACCAAATAATACCTTTATCATTTAATTTAAAAGATAAATTCCTTCACAAAGATGTTTTTTGAAATAAAATATAACTCCTCCACTATCACGTTTAACCTTTTTATTGCATTTCGGCCGAGGACATGAAAAACATTCAAAATTCTCTAACTTAATATTTGTGGATTTGGGGTTCCAAGTTAATAAACTTTCTATGCGGCATATGTACGATTGGCAGGTCATTATTGATAAACACGTTGGAGCCATTGGAAACAGCAAAAATAAACTCAGAACCTATAGACATGTTTTTTATGAAGTTCAGCCATATTGTATTGGTAATATGCCAGTTACTCATAGATCAGCATTTGCTAAATTAGGTGTGGTGTAGCCCCACTGAAAATTGAGACAGGGAGATATATTAACCAGCCTGTTAGTGAAGAGTTTGTCCGTTTTGTGAGGATCGGGTTGAAGATGAAATACATGCTTTAATTAATTGCGTATAGGGTGTCATTGTTTGAAAAAGCAATAGATTGCTGCTCAGAATTTATAGATGACCAAGATGTGGATAAATTTATTTTCTTGTTCTCCACTGGTTCTCTCGTTAAATCGGCTGACAAGACCTGTTATTTAATTTTAAAATATAGACATTCCCTATTATATATGTGAGGTTCGCATTTTAAGTTAAATGTAAAGTGCTATATAGTTCTCTGTGTAACATTTTATGATAATGTTTTGGTTTTTTTTCAGGTTGCTTTTATGAGTACCCATGTTCTTTTTTTTTTACTATTTTACCATCTTAACTGTAATGAATTCTTTACGTGTAAACATTGCTAATCAGTGTTCTTCCAATCCGATTAAAATGATAAGTTAATCTGTAAACCGTCTGTTTGGCATTTTACCAGTTCTTCATCTCTTACTATGTTTTTATATTCCCTAGTAATTCACAATTTCAGGATTATCAGTGGTTACATTGTTTTACCATTGTGTAAATAATATGTGGTCAAACATATATTTGTATTATGATCTTAGAATCCATAGTCTCTCATATTTCTGTATAGAAAGGTTCGCATGTTATATTTTATAGATGTTTTATTTGTTATACAATTTGTTATGCTAAGTGAGACTTTAATAAAAAATATATATATCGTCTATCACATATTTTACATGGTCATATTCCCATGTGTCACGTGTAGGTAATGTTCTATTCATGTATTTTGCATGCACTTTTTCTGTTTATGCTTTTGTCGATCATGATATTTGTGATCCTAAGCATATATAATTGAAATAAAAGTTTGAAAAGTTGAAAAGTTCAAGCTGACATGGTCTCCAAATGACTAAAATACAATCGGTCCCATATCACGACCATCGAACAAACAATACTATTTTGATGCATGTGTTTATAGACGGTTCAGTTTCCGCTTCCATTTATTTTGTCAAATATATTTTATAATCATATTTTGTATAATCTTTCCATTTGTTTGGTTTTTCCTCTCCATCAAATTATGCCATTTTATAATTACTTGTGTATATATATACCGAAACGTTAATTGATTGACTGGTAGCTGATGCAAACAACTTGCGTTAATTACTATTTCATTCTCTTATTCGATTTTTCTTTTGAGTCTATATAGGATCAGCATCTGTTTCTGATTACAAATGACAAATTATAATTGACATATGTAGTTAGGTAATTCACTTTACGTTTCTTACGTTAAGTAAAGCAATCCTTATTTATGTAAAAAGCACTACTTCACGATCTTGGTTATATGGAAGAAAGGTTTAGGTAGATAATCAGTTAGGATGTTGGATCAATCTTCTTCACAAAAAAAGAACTTTTGCATAAATTTTTACCTGAAAATCTGAATACGTTTATGTTTTTGGCAAATAAATCATTGAATTCAATGAGACAACTTTAATATGTCGAGTAGCCGAAATACCATACAAAGCAATAATCTACATTAATTTTGTTGTTGTTTTCAAATATTAACCGAAGTTTGAAATATCATACGGTCGATTTGCTGAAAACGCCCAGCTTTTTGTTTTATATGTAAAAAATTGTTAATGTTCAATTTATGAAAATACACCACTAGCTGCTGTTTTTTTATTTTATTTATTTATTGTTTTGTTTATAGATGTCGGGTGAGAGGATTGTGCATGTATACTTGCAGCAGTTAACAAAGGATGGTTTTGAGCGGACGGCCCAGCCGGGATTCCAACCAATTGAAAATGTATCAATAAACAATATAAACATAGAATAAAGTCGGAATTTCCATATGTATAATTCACCGCTTCAATTCTCTTAATTTTCATAGAAAATGGTTGAAAACGAAACGGACACTAGTATCCGCGTACAATTATAATTACCTGTCCCCATTTTCTCTCCCCGCTGTGAAAATTAAAATTTCGCCAAATGCGATCATGTCGACCAGGCCACTCTGATGAAAACAACTCGACACGGATCAGTAACTTTCAATCACTAGAAACTTGAAAAATTGGATAGATTTTTTTTATATAAAATTCAGATGTTTTCATTTTACCACTTTCATTCATACCAGGGGTCATAGTATGTAATGAATATAAAGAGTCTAATTTACAGAATTCGGGCACTTGATTTTAAGTTAAAAAATGTCCTTATCGGATTAAGACTGCACACACACACACACACAACATCAACAATAAAACTAAGGGCGTATGGGTACACTGGTTGTGATATTGACTTCAAAGAATGCATGTTAGACCCCCACTTAGAGCGAAAACTTTTCACTGGTACAAAGTACTGGTCCAACACAGGAACAACCCGAGAGGGATCAACTTAGTTATAAAAAGTTGTTTCTGAATCATCGTAAAAGCAATACCTTTGAATATCAATGAAATAACATTACTACCGTAACTATTATTAAGGTAATTTATACATCATTTAATTATGACCATGGTCCATCAAGTGTTCAAGGTAATTTTATAGTAAATGCAAGCCTTTATAGAATTAGAGCAGTAGATCGTGTGAAGTATTTTAAACATTTGAATAACCTTAAGTTGGTTATTATTTAATAATAAGGTTTATAACCACTCCGTTCTCCACAACTCTTTATTAATTTCCTCTAAACATAGGCACAATTATTATAGAATGGCATAATTCTAATATGATTTCACAATGAAAAACATATCTTCATTCAAAAGAATTATCGCTTATATGTAAATAAATGTGTAAACTCTCATATAATGACAGTAGAAGCAGCAGCATTATTGTAATATATGTTTATTTGATTTTTCCACTCGATTATAAGCCCTATTAGCTTTATCCTATCAAATTTTTATAAAAATATGTAATAACAATTAAACAAAACTGTAAACTGTATACTCACTCAATGTAAGTCTTCTCCTCGTTTAGAACATCCTTTCACTGACTACATGAGCAAAAATGTATAGCGAGAACCGTTCCAGTCATTGGACACGTAGGCCTATGACGAGCACGTGAACAGCGGATACCCGTTAACAAAAACGGGGGTGATCTCAAAAACCTTTGTCGAAACTTCTTCTTTAAATGCAATTTGTTTTCGTCTGCAAACAAGTGATGCAACCATTGGAAATATTGGTTTAAGATGTCACCAAATCATAAGAACAACTGTGCAAAATTCATTTGAAAAGGTTATGTTTTTAATACAAAGTTACATTTTACCTGGCGTGCGTTCAATATGCCAAACCGTATGCAACCGTACGCTAACAGTCAATTATGAAACTGTCTCCACGATATTCACGTATACCTATGTACAGCATAAGTTTCACGTGAACAGCATGGTTTAAGGTCCTAAGACAACTCCACTCCATAGCTACCGGTTGCATACGGTTTGGCACACTGAACGTACATCTCGCAGTGTAAAGCTTGGTACGATGCTATTATGCGGATACCAAATCCGGATCTAGTGTCTTCGTAATAATAAAGAGTCTATAACATAAAAATGTGATAAATTCATTTAAGTTATTATTAAAGTCCCCACCGTTAATACGGCTAGCCACAGGACATTTACTAACTTCGTAGATGTACCTTAAAGTTGTATACATAGACTTATAAGTAGTGAGAAGAAACAACTCAATAACACAAATGAAATAGTCAATAGAAAACATAACCTCTGCATGTATACACAAGCACTTCTCGTTTAGATGAATGCATGTATAAGTTACATCAACGATTTTACTAAATGCCTCCATATCATCAGAATTGGCACTTGATTTAAATCAGTAAAAATGTCTATGATTAACCTTCTCATAGAGACACAGAAAGACCTATAACAGCATAAAACCAGATCACTGCGAGTAATCGCATGACAGTTATATGCTGTCGTGCCCAGTCTGGAAATGAGATTTTAATAAATTGTAAGGTTTAACTGTGTCGAATCAGCTTAGTGATCCTTGAGGCGTCAATAGATAAGGAAGGTTAAGACAGCACACATACACCAACAATAAAACTAAGGGCATATGGGTACACTGGTTGTGATATTGACTTCGGATCCGAAGGTTGCGTGTTCGACCCCCATTTAGAGCGAAAACTTTTCAGAGGTACAAAATACTGGTCCAACACAGGAACAACCGAGATGGATCAGCATTAGTTATAAAACGTTGTTTCTGAATCAACGTAACAGCAATACCTTTGAATATCAATGAAATAACATTACTACCGAAACTATTATTAAGGTAATTTATACATCATTAAGTAATGATCATGGTCCATCAAGTGTTCAAGGAATTTTAAAAACCTTATAGACTTAAAGCAGTTGATCATATGAAGTATTTTAAGCTCTTTATTAATTTCCTCTAAACATAGGCACAATTATTATAGAATGGCATAATTCTAATATGATTTCACAATGAAAAACATATCTTCATTCAATGGAATTATATGTAAACATATGTAAACATGTATGTGATACCTGGAATTTTTCATATAATGACAGTAGAAGCAGCATCATTATTGTAATATATGTTTATTTGTTTTTTCCACTCGACTATAAGCCCTATTTGCTTTATCATATCAAATTGTTATAAAAATATGTAATAACAATTAAACAAAACAATGTAAACTGTATACTCACTCAATGTTAGTCTTCTCCTCGTTTAGAACATCCTTTCACTGACTACATGAGCAAAAATGTATAGCGAGAGCCGTTCCAGTCATTGGACACGTAGGCCTATACCAACCACTGCAGGCGTTAGTGCGTTCCAATAAACGTTTAATTTTTTGTTTTTGGTTTGTTGAGTTTAACATCCAACCGACAGTATTTCAACCATTTGGAGACAATGTCTACAAGAGACATATATAGTGCTGCCACACTGCAATGTAACGCCGTAGACATGTGTCATGATACCACACCCATTCACATTATCCTGACATCGCGGAAAACAAGGGAGCTATACCAATACCATTTTTTTACGACTTAAGTGTTGTGGTCCGGGATTAGATCCATGACCTCCTACTCCAGATGCGGACGCTCTTACGATTCGGCCTCCGTTGATGGTTATGTATTTTCATTTCACCTCCTCTTAATCAAACGTCTGTCATATATTTATTGATTGAATTTATGTATTTCCTGATACATGTATTATACTATTTCAGGCATATTAATCAATTGATATTTATTTTCAATATATATATATATATATATATATATATATATATATATATATATATATATATATATGCACACACAGAGTGTAAACAAGAGATGTTACAAGACATGTCGCTAGGTATCTGCAATATATACTTAAAGCAATGATGATGTAAGGGATTGTCATTTTTTAATGAAGGATAGACAAAGTGAGTATATGGGTGAATTATTGGATAAAGTGTAAGATTAGTGGAAAGATGGAAGGGCGGATAAGTGGATTGGTGGATGGATGAGTGAATAGTGTTGCGGTCCAGCATCATTTGAGACTCTTAAGACCAGACGGTTGAAAACCCAACTAGATCTAATCATCCTATGTATAAATTTTATATGTGGTAGCTGACAAATAATACATATGTTGGAGCTCTTTTGGGGTGAAGAACGGTAATAGTGATCATTTCTTTCTGTATGTGATAGCTGGCAATTAATCATTGTTTGTATGTGATAGCTGGCAATTAATACATGTGTTTGGGCTCTTTTTGGGTGAAGAACGGTAATAGTGTCCATTTCATTATGTATGTGATAGCTGGCAATTAATACATTTGTTTGGGCTCTTTTTGGGTGAAGAACGGTAATAGTGACCATTTCTTTATATATGTGATAGCTGGCAATTAATACATGTGTTTGGGCTCTTTTTGGGTGAAGAACGGTAATAGTGTCCATTTCTTTCTGTATGTGATAGCTGGCAATTAATACATGTGTTTGGGCTCTTTTTGGGTGAAGAACGGTAATAGTGTCCATTTCATTATGTATGTGATAGCTTGCAATTAATACATGTGTTTATGGCTCTTTTGGGGTGAAGAACGGTAATAGTGTCCATTTCATTATGTATGTGATAGCTGGCAATCAATACATGTGTTTGGGCTCTTTTTGGGTGAAGAACGGTAATAGTGTCCATTTCTTTCTGTATGGTAGCTTGCTATTTGGACATATGCTGGAACACTTAGAGATGAAGTACGGTATACTTCTATATATGACAACTTTGATTTGGCTCAGCAAATGAAAGCAACGCTGTTTCCAATGTAACTTCAGTTTTATTTTGTCAACACAAAATATAAATATGTATATCATTAAAATGCCATCGTGTTTTATCATCTCAAGTTCAAAACGTATTTACTACTTTTTGAACGTGTAATGTTCCTAACAAAGCAATCACCACAAGTATTACTGATCAAGGAGTTCAGTAACACAGTACTTTCGTATATAAATATCCCAGTGTTAAAAATATATATAGCGCGAAAGTTGTGCACTGGACCAAAAGTACGCTGCTTATATATAAGCAGAGGTAGCATCTACCCTTACTGGAAGGGTATACCAAGAACTGGTAAAGCAACTGGTAAAAAGTGGTAGATACCCAGAATTGGTACTAAATTTAATGAATTTGAACAAGGTAAAATGGATGTCAAACATTTTCGGTCTAAACTTAAAAGTTAAGGTCACTAAACAGCTGATAAATACTGCAAGTTTTGATTGTTCGCTTTGTATATACATTCCTTAAACCTCGATTTTTCGACATAAATATATTTATACATGTCTTAACGTTCAAAATAATTAATTCAACAACACAAAAAACATATCTAAAGGAAGAAAAACAATGTCGGATTTGAAACCTTCAGACCCCATCGCATCCTGGAAATCGCATATATCAGAGTATAACTTCAATAATATTAATGGATGCACTCTAAACTTGTTTTGTATATTTTTGATCGTTTGATGTTCACATTTTCTCTGACAACTGCTGGAATATCTAAGTAAGATAGTTCATTGCAGTTAACAGTCTCGGGTAAATAAACATTTGAACCATGGAGAGTGATACAAAGATCTTCTGCTTCTAAGCTTACTAATGTATGGGCCAGTATTGAATCTATGCGATAAAAGCTGTCAAATAAAGCCCGGCGATCGTATTGGTTAGCTACACAAGAAGAAACACAATGAATCACAATAACCACACTTCTCACAGAGTCTAGGAGTTGTTTCAGGAACTCGACACCACAGCCTAGAAATGCGACGCCTAATGTGGCTATATTTTTGTAATCTGCAAACGCTGTATACAGGCGACTTCATTATACAGGGTTGTAATAATATAAAGTGCCTGAAATAGTCATATGTAGCCACAATATTTATCCAAAGTTCGTGGTGTAAATTATTTACGGCGAATTTTATGAAACGTTTCCACTGGAGTCTCGTGGGCATGGAGCCAGGATTTGAAAAAGTTACGATAATAAATTCATGTAGACCAAGTAAAGACAAAATTCTACAGATATCTGGGACAAATTCCGTCTGACATCGCCCTCTAGTCAAATAATAAAATTATCTATGCGTAAATAAATTCTATGCGTAAATTCGTAAATATTTTACGACTTAAGCAGTTTGTATCTAAGCTAAGAATCGAGTACAAAAATAGCAATTTTCTTACAATCACAGCACAATATAACTTATTGAGAACAAGCATCGACTCACACATGTCAGATCTGGTGCGAGGGGGGAGGCCTTGGAGTTTTTTAACAACAAAATGTTGGAATCTGTTTTAAAATGCTAATGTCATTTTGTGTAATATTGTTCCATAATTCACTCCCATGTAAAGTAACAGGCTGCACAATTTTAATATAAAGATCTACTGAAACATTTGGGTTGATACCGTGTGGGTGCACACCATTTGTTAACATTGCAAAAAATGCACTTTTTGCCTTCTGGCATCCCTCTTTAATTCTTTCTGTGCATTTCAAATTACCATCTTGCCGTATGTCTGGGTGGTTCGCGTGGTTTGTTTGTGAAATACGTTTATCACCAAACATTATTGCTAAATTTGGAACTGTGCGCTTTTTGCTGAAAACAACAACTTCTGATTTTGTAACGTTAATGTCAATTTGCCAATTCTTACAATATAAGTAAACTATATCGAACATTTTTTGTAGATTAAGGGGCGACAACGCTAACAAGGATATGTCATCTGCATATGCCGGGTTACCTGACCTTGTTTGCTCAACACTACAGCCTAGGTTTGAATTCTCCAGTTCAACGAGAAGTGTATTAATGTAAAGTAAATAATAGAAAGTTGACAGAACACCCCCTTGCCTGACTGATTTTCTTATAGGAACAGGTTTCGAGTGATAACCACTGACTTTAACAATGCATTTCAGGTCCGTGTAAGAAGACTTTATCATGTGAAGTGCCTTTCCAACTACCCCAAAACGCCCCAATTTTATGAAAAGGTCCTTGTGCTAGACTGAGTCGAAAGCAGCCTTTTGGTCGAGCAAGGCTGCATAGACATTACTGTCCTGCTCGATCTGGTGAAAAATTGTTTCCTGAAGGTTAAAAGATGTGGTGATACTGGTAAAGTTTTTGCAGAAACCTTGCTGTTGCTTAGAAGGGAATTCTATACCCTTTTCGCTAATGATGGCATTAATACATTAAGCATTTTTTTTTCAAATATCTTACTAAAACACGGACTAAGTTATATCGGTCTATAGCTACCAGGGTCGATGCTAGATTTCCCCTTGCCTTTATAAAGGGGTATGAGCAGGCTTGTAGGCCATTGCGAAGGAATACATTCACTTAAGATAATTGCATTAAACAGCATCGTTAATTCTTTAATCATGATTTCTCCACCGAATTTTATATGCTCATTAACAATATTATCTATTCTTGGGCTTTGTTTTATTTTTAAGGTTACGTGCAACGTTTCGGACTTCGTCTTCGCTGATTCTCTCGGTAAGTCGAGTCGACATATCGTTATTCATAGAGAGAAATGCGCTTAATTCTGAATCTAATTCCGTATCCGAGATGGAGTTACTACAAGAAAAGACATCTTTAAAGTATAATTCAAAACCGCGTGCATCGTTCTCACTTTGGTATCGCATATTGTTAAAATCAATATGACTGTAATTTTGATCAGATCGGCCGCTCTTTTGACGAAGTAATTTCCAAAAGAAACGGTAATCTAGTTCTGTTGCATTAACAAGATCGTCAATAGCTTTATTCTCATATTCGTATCGCTTCTGACGTTGTAATAAGTGGAAAGCTCTTTTCGCGCGTTTATACGAACTATAAGTATCGGATTGTGACTCCCTATGTTTTTATGTAATTAATTTATGTATTCTTGGCGCTAATAAATGTTGGTTTAATTCAAACCAGGTTTAAAGTTTACTTACCTTAAATTTATCAATATTAATAAAAAAAAGAAGAAACTGCAACAACAGTGCTTAAACCTTTTTGCAAATGTTTTTTTTTTTTTTATGGTAAATGAGGGCCGTTTGATTCAATGTAATTGTTGAGCATGGTAGATTCATTTTTGAAAAGTTCACCAATTAAAGATACCTTATATCCTGTCCATTTCAAAACAAGTTGAACGTTAGTGAAGCCGACAGCTAGGATAATTTGAAGTGGCTTCAACTATTCTGTATTTTACTTCACTCAGATTGTATTGCTACAATGCCTTTTTGTGTTACCTGCTATAAGCAGACGTAACACAAAGGGGTTACGTTTCCGTCGTCTGTCCGTCTGTCTGTCTGTCCATCACACTTTTTCTCCGTCACGCTTCAGCAGGTGACACACGTGTTCCAAAGAACACACTTGTTTCAATTCATTCACTTCATTTTTATTTTCATTTATAAATGACTCAAATATTGAAATACTGTCTTTGCGACGTTAAACCCAACAAACAAACATCAAATAATGGGGTTTCTGCTTCTGCTTCTCAAGCGGTGATTCACTTGTCTCCGCCAATTTACTTATTCGTAACCAAACCAATTCGTATCCTCTTTTTTTCGGTCGATTCGAAACCATTTTACAAGTCATTCGTAACAATATGTGTTAATTTTTATCGATTTTTACAGACATCCCTTTAATAAGGTAATGATTGGTTTTATATGTGCATTATTAATTTTGATAAGATGTAATGGAGCACCATTCCCTCATCTGCACTTCCTATAAGAGGACTCACTCGTTCCCTCATCTGCACTTCCTGTAAGAGGACTCACTCGTTCCCTCATCTGCACTTCCTGTAAGAGGACTCACTCGTTCCCTCATCTGCACTTCCTGTAAGAGGACTCACTCATTCCCTCATCTGCATTTCCTTCCTTATTTGCATATCCTATAAGAGAACACACTCGACTCTCATCTGCACTACCTATAAGAGGACAGCTAGATTCATATCAGGTGGGGGATTTTTTTTTATCACATTTGAAAGTGTTTTCTCTGGAATACAGAAAATACTACTACATATGATGATTGATTAAGAGGTATACGAGTCTATAAGTATATATACACAAACATAAAAATATGACCTTCTCCATATCCGGTATTGTTTGGTTGTTTTGATTCTATGTGGGACAGAGATATAGTGAAGCCACACAGCAGTATCACGCCAAGTAGCATGATAATTAAATCAGTCCTGGAACTACCTTTATATGCTGAGCGCCAAGAAATGGATATATACCAGTACCATATTTAGGGACTTTGGAATACCGCGGCCAGAACGACCTTCCGATACCATGACAGGTGGTCTAACCACTCGGTCATCGGGAACGACTCAGGTTTGTGCTTTGTGTCTTTCTTTTTTTATTGTTGCTGGTAATATAAATTATTTAAAGGTCATCAATCCATCATTAAATCATAATCATGGTCCTTCAAATGCTGATAAAGACTTCAGTGTCGATGCAAGCATCTAATGACGTAGAGTTATAGGCTCTTTTGCTAGAAGTGTACGTATAAAGGCTTGCTGGCTTGCATTTCTAAAAAGAATCCCATGATCACTTGATGGACCATGATCATAGTTAAATAATAGGTAGATTTCCTTAACTAGCAGCCGCAATGATTATAATCTATCTATCATTTATCTATCAGAGAAATCAAGTGTCGAGGAAGCTAAAATCATTTTAACGGAATTCCTTCGTTTACTGAGTTTATTTCAATTGACAATCTATTGAAAGTATCACATTTAAGATGGAATGTACAAGATATAACAGCATCAGCGAACATTGACAGTATCGAGTATTTAACAAAATGAGATGAGTCATACATTATTTATTTGATTGGTTTTTAAAGCTAAACTATTGGTAAATGCATACCAGTGGCTCTAGTTTATATTTCAGAAATGACACATATAAACATATTAACAGGAAAATACCAGCACAAATGTTCTAAAGTCATTAACCCTTACATGCTAAATTTCTTAATTGGATTTGTCCTTTCTTTATTTTGGACTGTGCCATTTGTGATATGGGAACTTGCTGAAAATATATTGACTGAATAGCGAACAGTGCAGACCATGATCAGACTGCTCGGATGTGCAAGCTGATCTTGGCCTGCACTGGTTGCAGAGGCAGTCAAAAACGCCCACAGCATTGTAAGGGTTAAATATGGCCAAATATCTGACAATACCATGTACCTGAATATACTATGTTACCCCTATGCCTCATGTAAACAATTTTTGGCGCGATGGCAAAAAGAGCAGACCCAAATCAGACAGCTCCTTTCTGATCAGTGTCTCAACTCTTTTTTCATACATTATTTTACCTAGCACTCTTAAGTCTCATTCTTAAGTCTGAAAATTCCATTGCTTCATAAACCATTTAAAAATCAGTAAATTAATATTCATAAAATCATAAATGTGTACATGTATGTTCATGAGGTAGAGGGATATGCTCATTTTAAATTCATTAACTCAAAGCAACTATAGAAAAAATGTGTTAATTACGGGGACGATATATGCAGTATCTATGTATGTATCTAAAGTAATAAATTGAAAAATGAAGGCTGTATCTATTCGGGGAAATAATGTTGGTCCTCTGATATGTGTCATGTATGTAGATTCTGAAAACAAAAAGGAAAAAAACAAAACAAAACAACAACAAAAAAACCCGTGTTTTTTTATGTTATCTTTGACTGATATTACCGTTTATAGTATTATATGAAGTACATTAAAAGTATGTTAAAAATTATGGTTTCTTTTGAAAAAAAAAGTTAAATCTTATTAAAGTTTGCCTGTCCAGTTTTGATAAACTGTATTCCTTATTTGATTGTGAAAGGTTCATCTCATTACCGAGAAAGACAAATAATTTTGAAGTTGAAGCCCCGAAATACAAACTAGCAGTAGAAGATATCAAGAATGCATTAGATATTTATCCCTCATTTTTATATTGAATTTGTGAAACAATAAATTTCATTAATGGATTCATTAAATGAACATGTAGAATAGATTATGCTAACAATATAAACCAATTTGCTTTGTACCCATCCAAGAAATACCGTTGGGAAAGGTACCCGTGACTCAATATATAGTATATACCGAGTATATATCAAAGTTAAAGGGACACATAAAAGATACACACAGTAAAACCTGTCTTAAGCAGTCAGTCAATGGATCGATAGTAAATGTCCGCAAAACAGAGGTGACCGCTAAATAATTTTTAAATATATAACAAAATGCTTCCGTTTGATAATATTAAAACTGACCCCTAAATACAGGTTGACCGCTTGATAAAGATGGCCGCTAATACAGGTTCAACTGTATTTTATTATCCTAAACTACATGAAAAAAACACAATCAAATCTTAAAATTCCGGATCAAAAATGTGTTGTTAACATTTGACACTTGGTTGTTACAACGCCCTTAAATAATTGAAATATACATGCATTTCATCCGGCTCGCATTCAACTAAAAATACATAGCGTAACGGAATACATAAAATCTAGATTTGGTAAAACCGAATTCACAAGTTAATATAATGTATTTTCATAGTAACTGACATTATTTAAATGAATAATTTTTTTTAGCATTTGTTTTGGAAACACACGAACAATGAATTTCGTCATAAGTATTTCAAGTATGGCTGGTGGATTTTTGAGCCTGGTTAGTTGTTGTATGTACAGTTAAACCTGTCTTAAGCGGACAGTCAAGGGAATAAGAGAAAGTGGCCGCATAAGAGAGGTGACCGCTAAATGGAGTTAAAATATATAACAAAATGCATCAGCTTGGTAATATTAAACTTGACCGCTAAATACAGGTTGACCGCTTAGTACAGGTGACCGCTAATGTAGGTTCAGCTGTTTAATCATTTGAGATAACATTTAAATAGAATATTCATGAGAAACAATTAATTAAAGAAATTAAAAATGATTTTGAAATTATGCATATCAAAGATGCATAAATTGATGAAATTCCTGTTGAAATATGCAATGAAAAGTAGTAAAATCATGTGATGCTAAATAAAATAATGAATAGGTCATTAGGTGCTTGAAAAATCATTGGCATATTCATGCAAGATGAATTTCATTTCGGTGCAAATCTATGGTAATAATATGTAAATAAAGAAACAGTTACAAACCCTCGAGTTGTTACTTGTAAGAAAATATTCAAAAACAATTTGGAGTGCCTGAATGTGCCTCAATGTTAGATGGGTGGGTGAAATTTAAGGAATGTGAAGGTGATATTTTTTCAGTGGCACATAAAAAGTCATATTGAAAGGACAATTTGTTGAATTATGTAAGGTTTTGCTACATATGATTTATATTAAAGTACATTTTCAAGTTAACTCTAATCACATCATTTTTATTGTTGTGGCACTTGGTTGACTTGTTGAATCTCGTCATTTATGTTCTGGTGCTTTTTGCGTTTTCTGCACTATTTTTGGTTGTTGTTGTTGTATTTGCTGTGCTACTTTGTGCTGCTGTTGTAGGCGTTGCTGTTGTCTTATTTGTTCATTCTTCAGCTTCATTTCTTGAACTCGAAGCTGCAGCTTCTTACGAATTTGTTCTCTAGCAAGTTTCTGTTGTGCCAGTTTTTGTTGTAGTTTCTCTTTTGACATTTTGACTGCTCCAGGGGGTCCTATAGGAGGCTGAATGTCGAACTTTGTCAGATTTTCTGGTAAATCTCCCTTGAAATCTGGAGGAACCCAGTTTATTGTTAAATGATTTGGTTTTTTAGGCACTTTAAACTTTGGCTGGATGTTACTCTGGACAGATTTGGATTGCTGATTTAATTTCCCCTGAGGATGATTATTATGTCCTTTTATTTTTTGTTTTATCTGTTTATTAGCTAAAGCTCCAGAGACTGGTCTGTTTACACGTGCAGCAATTTTATGGATAGGCTCGTCTTGAAGAATCTGAGTCATGTTAACTGTTATGCAGATCCAAGTATATAAACGTTTGTTTTCCAGTCGTAAAACTTCATATTTAAGACTGGTAAGACCATCAGTTCGCTGGCGTGCTTTGACGGACTTTAGCAGCACAAACCTGAAATAGACATGGAATTGACACAAAATAAAAATGGGCAATTTAATATGCAGCATACAAGTATTGCACGAATGTGTTTTAGTTCTCTCTTTAAACTTCAGTATCGAGGTACATCAATTATAAGAAAACATTGATGCTTTCATAAACCTAAAGAATATCTGATCGATTTTGATATCGCTAGATATGATTTCCCTTTTTTCTGGTGAAAAGATTAAGTATCTCAATACTTTTAACCAATAATAGGAAAATCGAAGAAAACCTTTTAGTAAGATGTATATAAATGTATATAAATAAACAAATGTTGATTTTTCTTCTACGATGATATTTCTTTCATTTCAACAAGAGGGAAGAGACTATTTATCTATAAATTTCTTCTCAATCCATTTTCTGCTGCGACAGAATAGTGTTGTATATCATAAAATCATATAAGAAATTAAAATTAAGAATTTACCATTGAAGGTAAATATAAGAGGAAATCCTGAACCTTTTATTTCGTATAGACTCATTTTAACGCATAAGACCTAGACTTAGCCAAACAACATCTTCAAGGAGTGTTCCCACTTCGTTGCCTTTTTCCAACGGACTTGCTCCTGTTTGATTTAAAAAAATCCTAATGTACACATAAATATTGATGTGCACAGCAGGACTGTTTAAATAAATATTGATGTCTACAGTATGATTTTTTAAACATACAGAAACAAGTCCATGTGGCTTTTCTTAGAAATTATGACGTATGATAGTGCCGAATGAGTATTTTAACGATATTCCTATACTTACGGAAATAAGTTACGCATCAATGTTTGTTCAGATGACAACTAGCTGGAACATATACTTCGTATTCACGAAATTTTATAAAATATTCTGACGAAATTACAGTTACTTTGATGAATATAAAGTTGTTTTACCAAAATGCTTCTCTTAGATGCACATTGAGCCTTGTTTCGTTAACGTTATAAAGACTTCCTGTATATCATATTCTGTTTCACCGTCTGTGACTGAAAGACGGTGCGCTTTATCTTTTTATTATTTTTTTTTTTTTTACTTTCTATGGATTAAATGCTTCACAGATAATGGTTTGTACACCATATAAGCGTCCTACATTTTCTAACTTTAAATCCCCATCAACACCGCATATGTTTTGATCTTAATGTCTAAGATTTTAATGCGGGATCTATTATTACAGTAAAAATAACACAGTAGTTATTTATAGAATTCGGAAATAAACGGGATAAGAAAGCCACGTTGAACGACGGATCAGAAGCAATTGAATATAAAATGTTACACCATACCTTTGTGGATTCCCTGTGTCTTTCTTATGTACCAACATCTTATATCGAGCCACGTCTGTGGCATATCTCGTTACCGTCAAATTACTGAGAGCTATTCTGCAATACATGAAACAGCATATGTTAGAATATTTCAGTATTCCAGCGAAGAATGATTTGTAATAAAGTGAAATTTTATACGTATTTTTTTCAGCTGTAAAATAAATTTCTAACGAGGCCTTTAACACTGTTCCTAGAGGAATGAGTGGTTAGATAGTCCAACCTGGAATCGGGAGGTCGTTGAGATCGATCCCAAATGTTGGGGGTAATTACAGAGCCCGCTTTTATGTTACTTGTCTAAGACGTGATGCGGCATTGACATGATTTTTCTCTAAGTAACAGAAACATTGCAGGTGGGATATTATACAAAAACAACAAATCTAACCACGCCTACAACAAGCTATACCACTGTAAATGAAGCAGAAATCGCCAACATAAAAATAAAACGGTTGTTTTCTTGTTGGTTTTGTTGGGTTTAATGTCCCGCCGACAGTATTTCAGTCATTTTGTGACTATGTCTACTTGAGACAAGATACCGTGCTGCCATTATGCAGTATCAAGCCGTAGATTTGTGGCATGATACCATACCTGTATCAAGCCGTAGATTTGTGGCATGACACCATACCTATCACATTAACCAGACTCTGGGCCAACCACTCCTGGAACGACCACAATTTTTTGCGTCAGATCATCAAACCTATGTCCTCCGGTTACGGACACCCTAACCACTCGACTACACTGACCGTTTCCAATTTAAAATACCATTACCATACTAGTGGTGTGATCCTGGCGGCACTTACCTTCTATACATATCGTCGTCCTCACCTCCCCAGCCGAAGTACAGGTTGGAGAAGCCGTTCACCTTGAGGAAGTGCTCCTTCAAAAGAGCGCTGACACCTCCAAAGATTTGAGCGTACGGAAGTCTACAAGGAATAAGAGTACATATCTTTATGTGTGTCTGTTAATGCAATATACATGTATAATGGAAGAGAAATATTTCATAATTGTATGATGATCTAACATAACATGAATTCGGGGGAGGGGGGTTCATCACACCCTGTGATTTGGCTATTAAAAGCCTATCATATTACAAGACCACCCCCATTCAGCATCGAATGGTAATTTCAATTCAATGCTCGAGTCCCCCTCCGCACACCCCTACCCCCGCACGTACTGTGAATTTCCGAATTACATAGTTGCTATGCATGGTAAATATGACTGATTGACAGACTGATTTTCATAGTTGGCTAAAATATCTAAATATCTTTGTTGGACCCCTCTTGAGGTAAATGGCTGGATCCGCGCATGAACTACATATTTTGTTTATTGTTAATGTAGTCTATAGTTTCCATAGTAACTAAAAATAATTGGACGAAAAAAAAAAGAAATATTTTTATTGAAACAAGGATGATAGCATACTTTCCAAAGTTCTTCTTTCTTTCTTTTTTTTTCTTAAAATATATATGCATATATAAATTTTAAATTAACTCCAAATATAAACAGAATATGAAATAAAGAAAGAGAAACAATTTTACGATATGAATACTTGCCGCTAAGTAATATCATCGTCTGAAGTAAGGCCGTACTACATGTTTTGTTAATTTTTAACACAGTCTAAAGTTTTTAAAGTTTGGTGTAACTTAGTAACTAAAACAAATTGGACGAAAAAAAGAAATATTTTTATTGAAACAAGGATGATAGCATATTTTCCTAAGTAGTTAAATAAAAGTTAAGAAAAACTTTGCGCTAAGTAAAGTCGGTGAAATATGTAACGGAGAAAATTCGTATAAAATATCATATGTTCCTCTCGACGATTTAGTCGTGGGACCAGCAAGTGTTACTTCTCTTTTCGAGAATCTAATTCATTTAATTTGATGCCAAATAAAGTAAATGAGTTTTCAAAGTATTTGAAATTATGTTAAGTAAATGAAAAATATTTATCCGGTTTTTATTGATAGGATACCCAAATGAGACGTGAATCTCATTTTATAGCAATGAAACACATTTAGAAATTAAAATAATTAAAATCGACGAAGGATGGCATATTGCATAGAGCTCCACGTGGTATACTTTCAATAATTGAGGTATGATAGCAAGTTCTAAATGTATACTTATATTAGGATAAATGAACTGAATGCTGCATGCTAAATGGCCTGATTTACATATATAGCCTTTTTAAGTTAGATAGGCTAAATGGGTTGAATGTTGAAGCCTACTCAAACATACAAATGGTAATAATTCATATTATGGCTAAAAAGGATAAATAGGAAAAATTGCCTATTCTCTATTAAGGCTAAAAAGGGTAAATAGGAAAAATGGCCTATTCACTATTAAGGCTAAAAGGGGTGAATAGGATAAACTGCCTAGTCACTTTTAAGGCTAAAAGGGTGAATAGGATAAACTGCCTAGTCACTTTTAAGGCTAAAAGGGGTGAATAGGTAAACTGCTAGTCACTTTAAAGCTAAAGGGTAAATAATAAATGCCTTTTCACTATTAAGATAAAGTGATAGATAAATGACTAATTTCACGCACATATGTTTAACTGTGTCACCCATTTGATAATATTTTACAGTCTTGCACATAGCATGGGGATCTTGGTGGTTACAAATGTGCATGTTGGTGTTTAATGCTAAATAAAGATTATGTTTGGCACACACGAGCCTGTGGGCAGTGATATAATTCCACTGGTGCATGTCGGTGTGAAACAAAACCACAGTGACATCTCCAAGGACAATATCAGTCATATTTATGATAAAACTGACACTTTGATTGTACCGTAAGATCATTTTGTCGTAACAAACATGTCCGAAAAAGCAAGATATACACATATATTTATCAAGTAGTTTCTCCTCACAGACTAATAAGATGTGCGCAG
>CM037779.1:35136569-35186569 GCA_021229015.1 Solen grandis | reverse complement strand
TTAGTAACGTTTTTGAGTTTAGTGTATTATTCGGTTCTGCATTATTAGCGCGTTGTTTGACGCAATGGCAAGCAGCTCGGTTAGATGCTACATTATGTGTAGATCAGTATCTATCATATCAGTGTGCTTGTTTTCGAAATCTTGAGAAATCATGGTTTCATATCAATAAGTTGTAATTAATATTCATGATGTCATAAATTTGTACATTAATTTAATATTCAAGAGATATAAAATTAATTAAATAATTATTTTCACGTCGTTAGGGATACAAATATATTCCCCTTTCGACAGATCCTTAACTTGATTAGTACTTTGCGTCCGAGTTTGTCAAGATTGTTTGTTTCTCGCCACCATTAGGAATTTACCACCCATTCTTCTAATATGGCGCCTTTAAACTACGCCATTATTTAAATGTATACCCTTACTAGTGCGTTCGCATTAAAAATTCAAATATGCATAAGAAATTAAGATTGTGAAAAACGTAAGGAACCGGATGGCACTTTGTTCCTATGGCTGCACGTAAAAGGTGCCGTAGGATGGAGCATATGTCGACACAGTTGAACATCAGTGCTTTTCTGACATTTTTCACCTCTGAAGTTTGGCTATCGGTGCGTCTACATATTAATCAGTGTAAATAACCTCGATATTAAGAATACTAGTTAGCCGCGATTTTAAGAATAATAGAGTCTTGATGTTAAAGAATATCGACATAGAGCCCCTCAGCTCTAAAAATCCTAGAGAGCCTAGTATTTGAGAGCCTCGATTGCAGGGCACTATACAACCTCGTTTTTCAGAACACTTAAGTACCTCGAATTTAGAGCACCAGAGAAACTTCTCGTCTTCTACGAGAATAAGTATGTATTACCTAGATAAGAAACAAGAACATGATGTAGCTTTAGAAAATTATCAAATATTTCTTTTATGAAACAATTAATGGCGTTCAAAATATGTCGTGGTCGTCTGAACAATTTGAAAATCGGAACAATTTAATGTGTGAACTTCTACAGTAATTCTCCATAGTCGCCTCCCTTGTATGCTGAAAGGGAAAGCGACAATTATGCAGACTAGTTCTATCTCTATATATTACCTGTATTTTAGTCTATCGATGGCAACAGACATGTGTCTAGGTAGCGGCGGACAGGTATATAAGTTCCGGTCGTCTTCTGGAAGTAGATCTACGTCATGGAATATGAAACACTGGAAGTCATGTAGCTTCATGGCCTCCACAAATCCAACATTCATCAGCAGCGCTCTGTTGAATTTCACATCGCTAGCCTGAAGGAGAAAGTACCAAGTTTATAAACACGAGTTAGGGACCTAATACCGGTGGTCAATGGGGGGGGGGGGGGGGGGGGGGGGGGGGGAATAGAGTCAGTGCCTGGTCTAGAGTCATTGCTTGGCGCTCGGTGTGTAATTGAAGATTAAAATAGCATGACTCCCTTGTAATATCATGTCACTTGTGATGTAACATAAAGATTTCATGCAGACGGTGTCGTCCCCCACGACTGAAACACTGAATCAAGCTACATCGTGGCAAATGATTCAAGATCGCAATGCACTCACACAATTACAATCTAAATTAATCAGATCTAAGCAATTTTAGTTAGGTGGAGTCCTTTATCTATCACACGGGTATGAAAATATCAAAGTCAGCAATAAAAGGATTTAGATGTACGAGTGCTTACTGATAGGCGTTTTCACCATTCGTCGATCACGTCTGTTATGTGAATTTTATTAACTTTATTCTATGTTCGTCTAATTCGAAAGAATTGGAAAAATCTGTAATTGAATATTATCAATTCTAGTGATGAAGGTCATGAGGTAACAAAATCATAATTTGTGACGTAATCACAAAGTGATGTTGCAATATACTAGATATTATAGCCATTGCTGATCATATAACCAGCATGTGCTCCAATCGATTCAAAAAGACGTGTATTCACATCATGCCTCAAGTAAATATCTTGACATCCACAATAATGGGTTTTCATGAACTGCAGTGCTTCTAATGGCTTGTTGTCTTAAATGAATATAAAGCTTTCTGTCACAGCAGTAAAAACAGCATAATTTATAAGAAAAGCCCTGTCTGACAAATCTTTTTGCAGATGATAAAATACGGCAATGAACATTTCAGCTGCTATTAAATAAATCTTTGCAAATAATTTGTATGTGATATTTTATTACGCACGTTTGTACCAGATTGCCTTCTTTTAAGTGGCAATATCTTATGTAATATGAAGATGCTCGATCGTACACAGAGTAAAATCTGGCATTTTTATCATTCAAAGGCAACAACACGAAGCATAGTCAAACTTATCAAAAGGTTATAAACATTGTCATTTACATTTCACATTTATAAACATTGCCTTAAAGTTTGATGAAGATTGCTGAAGAAATGAAGATGCTATAGAGTACAAAAGAAAGATAAAAGTTGACGACGGATCATTGTCCATGAATTCTCCATCACCAACCATAGTGTTACGAACGGTACAAAACCTATATCTAAAATTATAAAACCTATATTCAAAAATCCTATTTCCGTGTGCCGTCATATGACGGATCACATTCATTCTATGCGCATGCGCTAACTTCACAGGCTGAAATTTATTAAAACGTTCGCACACGCTTCCCAAGACTGATGAAGACACCCTGTTGCAGATGTATTATTGTTGTTGTTGTTGTTGTTGTATTGGGGTTTACCGTCGCTGCGATAGTATTTCAATCATTTAGCGACGTCCAGCTAATTACATGTGGAGGAAGACCCCGAGTGTACAGAGGTACCCGGGTAAAACCACAGACCTAACGCAAGCCAGCTGGAAGGCTTCCTCACATGAAAAATCCGAAGTCCCTACCGGGATTCGAACCCATAGCGATGAGGGGCTGAGAGATGTGTAGTCCACGACTGTAACCGCTCGGCCACGGCGGCCCCCACATGTATGATTGACAACAACCGATCTTTTTATTATAAAAATATTTCCTGTCGGAGGCACGTAGCGATATTGATGATATAATGAACCATTTGATGTTCTGCTTCGACCAGATGATGACATTCCAAGCAGACAGGGATATTGTAGTCTTATTGATGCCGCATGCGCGGATTCGGTGCGGGGGCGTAGAATGTCATAATATATATCAAGCGTGTGTTTTTACACATCAAATGAGGGTCTGGAGCCCCTTGGAACACGTTGGACCCCCACCCCTTCCATTCCTGTTAAGTCGATGGACCTTCCTGGAAAAATCTTTAAAGAGAGAGAGAGAGAGAGAAGAGTATGGGAAAAGTTACAGACGCCATCATTCCCCCACCCCCACGCCTTTCGGTGAATTTTCAGAGTTGATTAATGACTGGATCCGCGCATGGGTCACCTCTCGAGATGTAGTCGAATATTTCGAGCCGGGAAATGTTCTTTAGCAAAGTAACCCCCAGTGGGACAAATTTTGCATTATGTCAGAGTAATAAGCAACTTACCATTTCCACAACAAATATTCTGTACTCCAGCTGCTGCCGCTGCAAGAATGGGTGTATATTTTGAAGGAAAATTTTAAGATGGACTTCTCTATCTCTGTATGGAATGATGATTGCGACCCGGCTTCTAGCAGCGCAGTCGGGTGGCTTGTAGTACCCGCCGGGTTCAAGCTTTGGATTTTGTTCCTCAATAAAAGCCCATGCTGCTATTTGTGTGTTCGCAGTAATACGACCACCTACAACAGAAGTGGTTCATTTTATACCGCATTCCATACATACAGTCATAGAAATGAAATATAACTAGTATATTATGTATTTCTTTATTTCTATTTATTTATTTTTTTCGATGGGGGGGGTCTTTATTTTTTTATTGCAGAGAGGGGGCGTTCTATTGCAAAATTCGAATGTTATTTTCAATAACCAGAATGCCTAACTTCAGGTGAATGTCTTTTCGAATTTCATCACACAGAGGATCTCATAAATTGATTTGCAATTAAATACGGGATGTAAACAAATATAGCATCATCATCATTGCCGATTTCGGTATGTAATACAGTCGAACCCCAGTTACTCCACCATCTCTCATTCAAATACCCGGCGTCATTCGAAACACTTCGTTGGTCCCAATCACTCTCCTTCTTATTTCTATATAAAAATATCTGGGTTATTCAAATTTGTGCCATTCAAATACCTGGCCTCATCCGAAAAGATTTTTCGGCCCGTGCCAATAAATTCGTAAGAGTTTCGCACCCCCTTATCCAAAGACGCTGACGAACATTTATTACCGGCGACATTTTGAAAACAAACAATGGAAAAGCGCAAACGTCAATTAATTACAGAAATGGGTGGGAGACGGCCGCTTACAGTTTGCATAAGTTGTTAATTGATTGGATGTTTGTGCAGTTTAATCATAAAGAAAAAGGTGATGATTGATGATTTTTTAGGTATGCGAAACGTATTTCGGATACGCTTGGAAAGGAAGAATTAAACAAGTGTAACAAGCAGACCACGATTACATCCTTTTTTAAATGAACATTTCGAGATGATGTTGATATCACGTTGCTACATGTAGTTTCTTGTGATTTAGTCAGACCTGATGAATGGATGTATGCATTTATTATGTATAATTTATGCAGAAATCAGTTATACAGACAATTGCGACGAATATTCAAATTTATAAAACTATTTGACTATTTTGGCATGAATACATGCACGTCCATGCGATATTGCATATTACTTTTGTAAAAATTATTGTAAGTTCAAAACAGACCAGCGATAGTTTAATTATTTACATTGCGCATTTAGATAGTATAACCACCAAACACGCATTACCAAATGATTATAATTTCCTTTTGTTGAACTCCTGCATTTGTCATATATTCAAGCATTCGTTTTTTGAACAGCTTTTCAATGTTTCCATGGAAGCATCGATACTCTTACATTATTAACACTTGCCTGTTATAAAATGTTTCAATCAATAATACATTGCTAAAGGTTATGTTTTGATATTGATCAGCATTACTAGTGAAAGAATATCATATTTCCTTTACATGGAATATTTTATTGCAGATATTTAAATTTTGTCAATAATGTAATACTGAACTGACAGATTTTTAAAACCCCTCTTTTACAGTGGCAATTTTTATGAATTATGAATAGATGAAACTAACAGTTTTGTTGATGTCGTGCTTTAACAGTTTTTAAGACACTGACTTACGAATATACTCTCAACTTCTATGTTTATTAATTTTTGTACCCACACACTGTTACATAAAATTGTCATAAAATAAAAATAAAGAGTAAATCTTTATCAATTCAATTCAAAAGTTTATTTTCGAGATTTACACTCTAAATCACTTTGGACAAGTTACATATTAAATACTAGAAGTCGTTTGTTTAAGATACAAACGAAGCGGCTTTCCGTTTGCTTATTTCAAAGGTATTGAATATATAAGTTAATACAAAGAAATGTAATAATGATGCATAATAAAGTAATACGTAAATCATCATTATCATAAATATATACTGATATTCAAATATAAGCTTTAATTATTTTTTTTTCATTTTTATTGTCTTAAGAAGATATTAAGAAGGCATAAATATGGATCTTATTTGATTAAGCAACCGTTTACTATCATGTTATAAAAACAACAGGAAAATTTTAAGATAATACTATCCATAAAAAATTTTCTTACATTATTCAATCGATTTTAAATGTTTTTTTTTTTATTCTTTATTTAATATCTATTTCTTCGTAAGCATATGACTTAACAAATAATCATTGCAATTTGATCCACATAGTTGAAATTGTAAAAAAAAGAAAAGGAAATAATTTGAAATCCATGACTTTCAATCTTTAAACTGATTTAATTTTACATTTTCAAAAATAGATGGAAACAAAGGCAAAGGTGTAAGCAAAATTATGAAAATATTTCTTATTTTTATGTAATTAACATTATAAACGTCTTGAAACTTTCAACAATTCATTTGGTTTATATATTTCCTTATTTATACAGATTTAGAAAAAGAAACCGTTAAACCTTTAGAAAACACAAAAAATCGGTAGATAGAATTGCATGTTTTTGTCATTTTCTTCAGGTTTGCAGAAAGCCGTGATAACAAATGCAATAAGATATCCGTATAGGTTTTCTGGCTCTAGTATAATTATACTATTTCATCGTAAATGCGACTCATTTACTCAAAAACGTATCACAATTCACTATTCAACGCAGGCACTCATTCCTGCAAAAGAACAATAGGATCTTGCTCAATCAAACCAATGACCACTTTCATTTCTTTCTTCAAATTAACAGATATACATGAATTAGCCCTTTTACGAAAAACATGAATGAGTCATGTTTGATAACGTAATCACTTGAAATTTTCTGAACTTTTTGCGCATGTTAATGTACAGCAATGTTACTTATCTAAAGTTAATATATCCAATCTTTTGATCTTTTTTTATTTTCTTAAATGTAAAACAAGCGACCCCTGGGGCAGGGCCAATTCTAACCCCAGGGTCATAATTTGAACAACTTTTGTAGAGATTCACTAGACAATGCTACACGCCAAATATCTTAGCTCTAGGCCTTATTGTTTCATAGAAGAAGATTTTTAAAGTTTTTCACTATATAAACCTATGAAAAATAAAATGACCCCTGGGGCGGGGCCAATTTTGACCCCAGGGTCATGATCTGAACAACTTTTGTAGATGTTCATAAGGCAATTTTACATACCAATTATTAAAGCTCTAGGCCTTACAGTTTTGCAGGAGAAGATTTTCTAAGATTGCATTTTAAAAATCTATTTTTAGCTCCTGTGACCTACTTATTCACCCAATCAAAATAATTTGAACAACTTTGATAGAGGTCATGATAAGGATGATTCCTGTGAAGTTTGGTCAAAATCCATCCAGTGGTTTAGGAGGAGAAGTTGTTTAAAGGAAAAATTGACGCAAGACGCACGCACGCACGGACGGACGGACGGACGCCGGACAAAAGGCGATCACAAAAGCTCACCATGAGCACGTTGTGCTCAGGTGAGCTAAAAAGATACATTTTTATCGCTGCAATTTCAATTTCATTAAAATTGACTCGAAGTGTATGATGTCAGAGCGAGTGAAATCTTTGAAAAAATAGGATTTTGCCCTTTAAATGATGTCATAACCACGTGACTTAAAAGGTAATCTTTCAGAAAAAGAAAGTAGACCTCTGGGCCGATTAGCTGTCCAATTTTCGTGCTTCTAACTCATCAGTAGCCTTTGTAACATTAAATGATAGTTTTAGGACCAAAGTTCGAAACTCGGTTTTGCCATAAATTCTTAATTTTTTTCGAATTTGAAAGACAAGGTGCACATCTACATCATAACATACTTGTTCTGTGAAAATATCAAGATTAAACGACAAAAAATAAAGACTCCATAGCGTGAACAAACATTTGATGCTGACGTCAAATCTGACGTCATTGAAAATTTAAAATTATAGAATTTAAAAATTTGAACGTTTCTGTCGAGGCAATTTAATTTTCATTTTGCTCAGACACTGGCAACATACTGAAATTAACTCTTAGATTTGGTTGGAATATGAGGAATAATAATAACTAGATTTCGTTTGCACGGCATACGATAGGACTTTCTGCAAACCGTTAAAATCTCAATCAAACTGAAAATTATTGATATGGAATACGCAGAAAATATTAGGTTTCTAGAGTGTAACCTATACATTCTTTGAAAATTTTAGACGAATTCATCAATTCATAATGTCTGCAGAGCGCTTACAAACGTTTTGATCTGGCGTCTATTCTGATGTCATATGAATAAGAATATTATTGCATATGAAAATTCAGCATATTTAACATATGCCATATTTTTTTTGTAATTCTGGACCATTGGGATCACATTGAATTTATTGAACCAAAAATGAAATCATATTATAATCCTATAATGACGTCTGGCCTATGGAAATCTAAAGAAAACTTTTTGAATTACAACATGTGTGAAATTCAGCTTTTTACCTCGAATAGGGTCTCTGAAATACTAAACTTAATTCCGAGGTCATATTTTCGAAACTTGGTTTCACCACAGAACCTCGGTCTTTTCAATATTTTGAAAACGAAAGTAAGGATGCCCAACAAAATCCTTGCTTTTTCATATTTGGTAAAACGGGGACGGGTTGGCACATCTAAAGCGTAACATACACATTCTGTGAAATTTTGATGAAAATCCGTCCTAAAATAATGGCTGTAGACCGCGTACAAACTTGTGTAGACGTCAAGTTTGATGTCATATGACGTCATAGGCATAAGAAAATCAATGAAATGAAATATTGAGTATCTTAAATAAATCAAGTAAATTTTTCATGCCCCATTGGAACTTTGCAACATATAGAAATTAGCGCGTAGATATCAAACATTCTTTTTGACATTATGACATCTTATGACGTTTATCCTCACAGAATAGAAATAAGTCTTAGGGACTAATATTCAGTCCAAATATCATCTTTCTAAATCATCTGTGAGCGATTTTATACGTATTTGAAATTTGACTTCAATGGTTCGAAACTTGGATTCGCCATAGAACCTTTGCCTTTTCAAATTAGAAAAACCGGACTCGGGATACACAACAAGAGCGTTACATATACATTATGTGAAATGTTGATGAAAATCGGTCCAAAAATAATGGCTGTACACCGCGTAAAACCTTTTTGTACTGACGTCAAATCTGACGTGATATAACGTCACATTAATATGAAATACACTGCATTCTTAAGCTCATGAATTGATATATATACCTTTTAACTTCCATGGTCCTGGGAAATTAACAACATTTGTAAATTAACGTGTATATATCAGAAATTCTATGTGACCTTATGACGTCATATGACGTCAAATGACGTTCATTATCACAAAATTTAAAGCAGACTTGGAGATTTATATACTATTCAAATATCAGATTTCTAACCCATCTGGAAGCGATTTTATACGTATTTGAAATTTGACGTCAATGGTTCGAATCTTGGATCCGCCATAAAACCTTTACATTTTCGAATTTTGAAAAATGGACATCGGGATGCACAACTAGAGCCTTACAAACATATGTGAAATATTGATGGAAATCGGCCGAGAAATAATGGCTGTAGACCGTGTACAAATATTTTAAGACGACGTCAAGTTTGACGTCAAAACACGTCATAGACAAATGAAAATTATTGAAATGCAAAATGTTCTATTGGAAGCATATGCTATTAAATTTTCAAGGTGCTCGGACGTTTACAACATATAAACATTAACACGTAAAATTTAGAAATTTTTTTCACTTCATGACGCCATATGACGTCATATGACATTCATCTTCTGAGAATGTAAAGGAAACCTATAGACTTATATCCTATCCAAATATCATCTTTCTAGCTCATCTGTAAGCGATTTAATACGCATTTGAAATTTGACGTCAATGGTTCGAATCTTGGATTCACCATAAAACCTTGCCTTTTCGAATTTTGAAAAACGGATACTGGGATGCACAACTAGAGCCAAACATACACATTCTGTGAAATTTTGGTGAAAATCGGCCAAGAAAAAAATGGCTGTAGACCGCGTACAACTATATTAAGACGACGTCAAGTTTGACGTCAAAATACGTCATAGACAAATGAAAATGATTGAACACAAGTGTGAGAAGCTGTCAATTATCCTGAAAGGAATGCTTGCAAAAGTGTCACGAAATGCACCCCTCTGTGCCCATCTTGTGTGACATCCACTCTACACACTAGAAGAAGTGCTAGGGTGTGAAACTGACACAAGCCAATGTGCGGTTTCCTTTTGAACTCTGGAACAGCTTCTTTGAGAACTTAAAAAAGTTTTGTGTCAGTGGTTGTTTGAGTTTGGATTTATAGCAGCTGTACACCTGGACATTGTCTGTTGTGTAAGAGTTTTTTTTTTTTTTTTTTTTTTTTTTTTTTTGCAACTGCTATATATTATGACTTCATGTGTAGGATAGAAATATGATTGATCTAGCAACAAAAAGAAAAATCAGACACCTAAAATGCAAAAAAAAAGTTGAGTCACCGCGATTTTCGTGAGTCGGTCGGGTAACTCCAAACAAAGATGTTTTTAAGGTCAGCCATATCTAACTTTTTTGTAGGCAATATGTGCGTTCAATGGAGACCTTATAATAGACATGATGTATTCAATAGATTCGTGCTAAGGTGATGAGGTGTATGCACTTTAAATGATTCCGTGGAATACCTACTGGTAAGACCAAAAAAGAGTTCCGTTTCTGGTCTCCAGCAAATAAAAAAGAGGGTCGGTTTGTCGGTTTTTTTTATTTATAAATTTATTTTTTTTACAAGAAACGAAAGGTAAAAATTAAAGATTTTTTTTAAAGCGGAATGGTAAAAAAACTAAAGGGTCGGTCGTTTAAAAAGAGGGTCGGTCGGGAGACCAGAAACAGCACTATTTTATTTTTAGCCTAACTGCTAAGTTATACTGCTATGACTTAAATGTTAAAGTAATTGAATCCCAAATTTTTAACATGTATATGCACTGGTAATTAAAATCGTATACCATCATGTATATGTAGGGTAAAACCTGACCTAAGCGGTCATTTTAGAGAAAAAGAGAAAGTGATAGATTAACAGAGGTGGTCGCTAAATGAAGGTTAAACATATAACAAAATGCTAGTTTGATATTTTTGAAATATATCGCTAAATGCAGGTTAAACATATAACAAAATGCTAGTTTGATATTTTTGAAATATATCGCTAAATGCAGGTTAACCGCTTAATACAGGTGACTTCTAGTACAGGTTTTACTGAATTATTTAAAAATTAGTTAAGATAAACTTGTGTTTTACATTAAAATATACGTGTTGGTGGCATGTTCTCTGTTTTCTGGTTTACAAGAATGTCTGATTATTTCTCAAAAACACCATTCATACAAGGACCTATATAAGCAACACTGTCTGGGAACATATATCATTTAAATCCCCATGACAACATATATGTCAGGATGGGTTGTGCGTTAGAAAGCTAGCTTATAAAAATTGATGGAACACTTACGCAATCCTGGTGGAATTATTGGGCATTCGGGTAGCGATGGCTTCTCCGTAATATTTGCTCTCATGAAATTTAAGGCGATGGTGTCCGATGTGTTCCTTGAACTTCCGGTCTCGTAAAACCAAAGCAGAGCTCCATCAGATCTTTGGTGAATTATTATATTTACAAGATACTGAACGCTGATGAGTAACGCCACTATTGTGACGAAGACCTTGACCTTAAATCCACGAGTGCACATGTCTTCTTTCACCATTTTCACTATGAACTTTTTCGTCTTTAGTTCATTTCTTTACCTGGGTGAGAATCCCCAATGAGCTAGTAAAACCAAACTTCAGACATACTCAACCATTAATTGTTGTTACTGTTGTTGTTGTTTTTGTTGATGGTGTTGTTTTCCACTTTAATTTTGAGAGAGAAATGTACGCGGAAACGTATGTACAGCTGAATGGTCCATCCTTGAGGCGGAGAAATCCTCAGTCTAATGCATCTAAAAAACACACACAAGAGTCGGTCAGGCAATGAAGATATAACTTTACATTGACAAACAAAATGAGAACCATTCGTGATTATATGAGAATGTCTAGCATTGTCTCAGTATTACCTACTGAACCAAGAAGGCCAAAGCAGCTCTAAAACCTTGTGCTAAAATAATAATAATAAAAAAAAATGACCACTAGTTTCATAGAAATATAAAATAGAAATTCCCCATATATAGTATATAAAGAAACTATCCGGCCTCATTTTTCAAGGGATCAAAAAACTTATTTTAGAAATTATGGTACAGGGCTATGAGGTAACCATTTGTGCCAATTAAATTATAACACATGGTTTCATAAAAGAAAAAAAATGAAATTTTCTATGTACGTTGGTGAGATTAAATTGTTCAAAACAAAATCAAATTATTTTAATCCTGGTCCTCTATTAGTATAAAAGCATCTTTTACTTTAGCAATTAAGGGTGTTTTAAGAGTCACAATTCTTTGTTATTTTTAAGGACAAATGGAACACGGGGAAGAAGTGAACTTTAATATTGAAAAAGAAAGACAATCCATGTAAGGCTCAAACCTGGAACCAGATGACAATTATTTCAGACATTATAACACGACACGATGTATTTTTTAGGGTTTGATAATTGAAACGCAATCGTTTAGCCACATTTGTTTGTTTGTTGTTGTTGTTTAAGTACCTGTCTGTCTATTAAATACAATAACACAAATGTCATCGTTTAAAATATACATTTAAATGGGAAAAAAAATCTTATACAGTTATGTTTGTATAGTTGAAAAGAAAATTAAGACAATATAGTCATCATCAGCATTTGATTAACTTACTACAGTGGAACCTCACTATTAAGGCCACAAATGGGACCGGGCACGAGTGGCCTTAATTTGAAATTTGGCCTTAATAGCAAGGTTTCACAAAATCAAAAGGGATTATGTCCCTTTGACACATAAACCCTACACTTGTGTGTTATGTGAGTGTGTGTTACGTGAGTTTTGTGTAATCAATTGATTATTCAAATAACTCAATAATAACTCAATAATTAAGCCATTTTAATATTTTTTTATCTTTATTTAAATACAACAAAAGAAATATAAAATAAATACAATAAAAAAAACATGCAACAACACAAAAGCTGCAAAAGAAATCACATCATACATGTACATGTTTACCCATTATCTCAGAAGGAATATTGACTAAATGTAGCTCAGATGTCTTTAATTATAGTATTAATTACCATCAGTTTGATTTCGATGTTGATAATGATGATGCATTGAAAACATAGCGTTATCAAACGCCCTTTGCTAAATTTATTGGACAAAAAGATACAAACATCATACACAACGCTTTTGATAAAGGGATTCATTAACGTCCCATTTTTCGAAACAAACTGACACCTGGACCTGTGTGTGTACTGCTATCAAAACAAAAGAAAGTGTCAAAATGTCGGGCGCATGAAACACACAGACTTGTTTGCAAAATACTGAGACTGGTTAACATAACTTACGACGGTATTTCACGTAACCAGTCAGATAAAAAAATCGAAAGTGTTATCGCCCTTGGACAGGTGCCCGCTTTAGCTAGGTTCATTTTGCACTGTAAACACCGATCGGGAGGTGTTGGCCCGGTGTTTTTTCCCTTCTTTATTCTATAGTAAATCCAGAATATTTGAACATACACTGTGGACTCCAGAACATTTTCCTGATAATTAGTGGTCTATATTTCTCTTCTTTAATCCTGTCCCAGCAAATGGAGGGCCAAAAAAGTTACCTCGTCACCGATGAACTTTTCTGCTATCACTGAATGTTTACAAACACTGTCAATATTTTCAACACACAAATCTCACAGTGCACCCGTTACATCATTTCTGTTATTCATCCACTCAGGCATATAGTCCAGAAAAAAACAGAAGAAACCATTGTTAAATGTACCAGAAATGACACAGAAACAATAATGCTCTAATAAAAAAAGTTGAACTTTAACCAGTCTAGAAAGGCAAAGCATCAATTTCAAGACTTTAATATTTAAAAGAACTACTTCCTAGGGTACAACGATCCGGAAGTATTTCGATACCGGGGTCACACCGGGACCGAAAATGGTGCCCGCATTTCGCAATAGCCAGGTGCCCGCATTGTTGAGTTTTGCGGGCAAATAAACATATAGCAAAGCGATCCGGACCGCGAAATTTGCCCGTAATTAGAAGTTGCCCGTATTATTGAGGTGCCCGCTAAGTGAGTTTCTACTGTACTTATAAGTTCACAGACTTTGTAGGTATGTGCACTCGCATGCTGAAATGGAATCCCGTACAACTTCGCTATTTTGAGTATGTGAAATACATGTACTAGTTATTGTGCTATTTCGTCTGACGAAATAGATCTGTACAGTGAACGCATAAAATGAGTCGCTATGATTTTGTTTCTGCCACTCTTAAAATCATTTCGATCATCATCATCATCATTTATATCACAAATACAGCTATCTTGTCATCATTTTTACCATCATTTGATTTTGTTACTGTGTTGTATTCCGGCTTCGTATCCGTCCGAATTTCTTTAAGTAAGTTAATTAGTTAGTGCTTTAATTATTGTAGTGGCATGTGCTACTACATGTTATGTTTAAATATATATATATATATATATATATATATATATATATATATATATATATATATATTGTGTGTGTGGTGTGTGTGTGTGTGTGTGTGTGTGTGTGTCAATCATGCACCGGTCTAGTGGGCCAATAAGTCACCCGACCTTATTCAAACATTGTTATTTTCTGTTCTGTTATAAAAGGCACTTGCAGATAAATAATGTAATATTCGTTGTACTTGCTTCTTGTCTTACTCACTTAACGTGGTAATACATTGGTAACGAGCATTAAAAAATAATACATTTTGGTATTTTCTTTATGATGCCTATAAATGACGTTCGCGCCTATTGGTTTTAGCACTGGCTGGTGAATGTGATTTCAGCATCATTATAATAGGACTAATTCGAAGATCTACATTTCTAGTGGGTAACTGGTAACACAAAAAATAAATTATAAAGTGGTGTAATCTGTTTTTAACTTGTGTTCCCATACTCAAATGCTGTTATTATTGTTTGCAGAAAATGTTTAAGTGCGAAAACTGCAAGTACGTGTATACTTGATTTTGTGTAAGTGCAATAAAATACCCCGCCGATAAATCCTAAAACGTTCTTAAAACTAAATTACAAATATCGGTCAACCCATTTTAAGACATGAAATTATCATTTATGTTAAAAAGTAAACTGTCTGTCTTAAACTCATTACCGTAACTGCAATTAGGCATAAGATATAGCATCGTCATTAATTATATTTCAAATAAAAAGCGACACTTGGGCTGTATAGTATTTATGATAGATAGACAGACAGACAGACAGACAGACAGATATTCAAAATCCAGTAAGCACAATAGCCCATGTGGTACAATCATAAATATTCAATAACAGCAGACAGCATATATAGTATTATAACATTAAGATGTATACTTTTATATCCTTGAGAGAGAGTTAGAGAGTAATACATAAATAGAAAAGAAATACTCATTTAAAGTGTACTTTCATTTCAAGTCTCTCTCTCTATGTAGTGTGTGTGTATAATAAAGTAGCCTCGAAATATTTTTATACATTTTGTATTCACCTCATGTTTTTATATGTATATGAACTGAGAGTAGTTAAATTTTAACTTAATTTGTAATCAGACGATGCGAGTTTTTAGATTTGTAAGCACTTGTTCACACCTGTATTAAACACAGGACACAATTACGAGCAAAACCAGTAGTATAATGCACGTGTGCATTGTTAATGCTCAAAAATAACATTTGCCTGTGGGCATGCCTAGGGCTGATTCTGTCAACACAACTGACTAGGTTGAGCCGTGACTTTCACACGCCGTGACATCTATACATAAATGTTCATAGACACTGACAAATCAAAGAATATATAAAACAATGGACATTATGTTTTTAGAAGGGTATCATGATTGAGTATCAATAAATGTAGGCAAACGTCTTCGCAAAGAGAAATGAATTCTACATTCCTAAGGTGTGTTCACCTGCCGGTTAGTTGCCTTCATGAATGTATATTGTATACTAACAGACGTAGAAAAGAAGAGGACAGAAAGAGAGTGAGTTAGTGAGAGATACTCAGCCGGTTTTAATGACAAAACTAATATGAATTACACAATTTATTAATAATTATTAAGACTTGTCAACAAAAAAATAATTTACAAAAACACATATGTGAATGCACGTTAGATATTCAATTAAACATATCTGTTTGGAATAAAACTTTGAATATCAACAAACACATTTAAGATGACCTTAAAATAATACTCAATATTATGGGATAACAACACCTTATTTATTTTTAACTCGATGGTTGGTACTATATACTAGTTGCATACGCGAATATAAAGAAATATTCTTCTTTTTAAAAAAAAAAAAAAACCAAAAAAACCCACAAAAAAACAACAACAACAACAAAAAAAACGATGTATGTTAATTATTTATTTGCTAAAACATAGTGAAAATTCTATTGAACAAAAATTGCCTTAAATTATATGTTTTCTGAGGATTAAGGCCCTATTGACAGGATTCGGTTATTTGGGGACTTTAGTCTACACGAGACCTCACTGTAGACAATTGCCCTGGATATATATATGAAATAAAATATTATTAAACTAATTGCCCTGGAACTACCTTAATCTTAATGTGCGGAGCGCCGAATACGAGTAAAATTGGTTTAAGGTAATCTACCCACCATGAAAATGTGATCTTGGTCAATCAAGTGATCGTGGAAATTCTATCGTAAATAGACTTTGAGCAAAAGACCCTATAACTTCAAGTCAATTGATGCTTACACTTGACCGGGTTCCGATAATTATGATATATATTGTATACTTGTTGAAAATGCAGGCGAGACGTACATTGAAATCGCACATGTAACTATAAAAATGACTTACTTATACAAGATCCATACTGACCCCCCCCCCCCCCACACACACACACTTTTTTTTTCTTACATATTTTGTATTTTACAACGTGGACGCTCTAACCACTCGACCAGAAAGACCGGTTATAAAATCCCTACATTCACTTGATGGACTATGATCACAATTTAATGGTTGATGGATTAACCCTTAAATTGGCGGGGGTGGGGGGTGTTTAGGGGGCCCAAGCCCCCCAGCTGGCCTGATCATACAATTTTCTAGGTGACTGAAATTGCCTTAGTTGGGTAAATGCTTGTGGTAAGTAGTAGAAATGTGAGCCCCTTACTGAAATAAAAGTTAGTATATGAACAGTCACCCAGGCCGACCCCTGCTGTGAGAGCATCCGCTATGACGCTGTCACACTTATCTCCGCTGTTACCTTGGCAACGTCATTGTGTCTGCTTTAATCTGAATCAGTCAAACGCTTGTGTGCATGTCACAGACGTCATTTAATGCACTGATAGCGATTAGTATAAATTTAAGTCGTATTTATTGTGCATATTATAGTAAAATTAATAAACGAGGATCAAATCAAACTCAAAGATATATACCCTTTGAACTACGACTAAAAAATCCTAACATTTAATTTATGATTTTATGGACGGCTTTAGTGCTCTCTTTCTCTCTCTCTGAGTCTCTCTTACAGATTATAAGATGAAGATAAATGTATGTATTTAAATAGAAAGGAATCATATTTAAAACAACAAAAAGACAATAACAGACATGTCAAAGTTGATAAATTTAATAGAATGTAACCAATTTATGTTTTTTTAATAGAGCGGCTGAGCCCAAAATATAATGTAATACTATATTGTGCAAAGAAAATAATAACCTTCTCAATCACCTTCATTTTGCATATTTAACCTCTTTTTTTTCAATTTATTTTTTATTTTTAATGAGATTTAAAAAAAAGGCAAAAGGTCGTCCTGCTGTACTAGAACTCGCAACCGAGCTTTGCAGCCAGCGTCATAAAATTCGTATCAATGGCGATATAATTCATACGGAAAAAAAATTAAGGGATCTATATATAATGATTTAGAGGGCTGTGAGTTCGAGCCCCGGCTACCATCTATGTTTTCTGTATGCAAGAAATCTTTACCGAGGATGTGAGGCTAGTATTGGTCCTTTCAAAGGCTTAGATTTCAATGTATAAATCATATATCTAACTTATAGAAAAGCTACCACATATCCCCCCAGACACCCTCAGAATGCATCTCCGTCATCCTAGAATTCCGCCCCCACCCCCCGAGGGGAGCATGCCCCCGGAACCCCCTAGCACTGACATCACAATCACATTTTTAGACCCCCCCCCCCCCCCGCCCAAGTTGAAAAATTCTGGTTCCGGGCATGTTATATAAGTGTTAATTATATTTTAGTCATGCCATGATACATCACATCTATTTCTTTCTTATTGCACCATAAGATGATCCATTCCATAGAACTCATCACTTTTGGTGAAGGAAATTTTCATATGATTATACATGTAATTGACATCTGTGGATTTCTATATACGAAGATTTACTTTGTACGAATTTTATAGTTTAACGATTATCAACAAATCTCTACTAGGTTAAAATGAAAACGGTCAACATAACGTAACGTAAGTGGGCGTATGTAAGTGTTGCTGTAGTTATATTAATAATAGGGGTAGCAACAGCAACGTCAGTTTACGTAATTAATGACTTATTCCTAATGAAAGGTGTTAACATAATATGAAAATTTAAAGAATGCTCATTTTCTAAAAGTGTGCAATCTTAAGGGGTATGTTTAACGTCCCACCGGCAGTATTTCAGTCAACAATCAGGAAAAAAACGATAAATAAAACCATTCTATTCTTGTTATCTTTATAGCGCTACACCTAGCGGTAAAACTCATCAGTTATCTTTAGTTTTCGAGAGACTGAGGTTGCCGATAATCTGAAGTCCTCTCATATATTCATAAAGGAGAGGCTCAGGAAATCCTGAGTCTTTTTCTGTAAAAAAAGGAGTCCAGTAATGAGTTAGTCACCATGGTTATGATTAGTGATGCAGAATTACTGAGTAACGTGTCTAGTCGAAGTTCAACACTTATTACTTTAACGTCAATTGGGAAATATGCTTTTAAAATGTATTCTAGTCTCTCGTGGTTCCTGGGATGTACCAGTACTTTGCGTCCGGCAATATCTTGAAAATTGAAAACTTATCGTCCCTGATGGAGATCGTTCTAGAAACCTTCATTCCTAATCCTCCACAAGAAAAAGAAAAAAAAAGAAATGAAAATATATAGATATATCATATCTACGCAGGTTTTTGATGTTGTTAAACAATAAATAAATAATTACGTCATGCTTTGACAAAATTATTGAAAATTTGTACTTGTTTACTTTCGTTATACTACAGAAGATTGAATTTCTATCAATAAAGAAGTATAATAAAAAATAAGTAAAAGATAAGCCCCGTATATCATTAAAATGTTTTTTATCATGCAATATAGAGGACAAATAATTGATAGAACTTCAAACTCCTGGGTGGCTATACATAACTCACCGAAGTACCGGTATTATTCGTCCTTGTACCGTTTTGTATCACAAGCTAAGTTGTACCGCGGTTTACCGGTATACCTGATTTTTACTGTGAAATTATCAAACAAAATGCTTATTTATATCGCAGTAATCCCATCAAAAGCATAAAATAAATACTATAAATGACATACTGCTAAACATGAACAAGTTAATTACGTTTCATGGAATTCGATATACAATTTTTATAATTGATCATTATTTTCATTATTTTTTCACGCTTCATTTAACAGATATTTCTTTACCTCTAGCCAAGTGAAGGCTGTCTTACATAACCTATGTATTATTATATTTTATCGTACCTAGAGAGAAGAACTCAGTTTTGTTCTACAGTTCGTAGACACTACTCATCTTACATATTTCCATATCATTTATTTTTTTCTAAGCTATTTCTATCTAAAGATAGAGCATAAATGTTTCTCTTCATCTGTTAATGAGGTCTACAGGAATCTAGGTTTAGGCCATAAATGTCATTTCTTCTATGCAGTGATGTTAAACCAACAGACGTATCTGATAACAGGAAATCAAATTAGAACTGAAAGATAAGCCGGAAAGAAGTCAAACAGTCTTCCTCTCCTCTCTTACTAAGCACAACAGAATTTAACAGAATGTTCAGTTACTAAATATACCCGAATTGAGAATGATAGCATGCCGGAATCGTCTTAGTCGTTACCATTAAGTAAAATACATGTACACCAAATGTCCGTTTGGAAAAGTATAAACATGCTAAATGCAAGTGGATTTCATGTGACAGTGATCACATTTTCTTATGTACTTTCGATAACATAAGTCAATTTTGCTTTATTTGTCGAGTCCGGTAAAGTGAATTCCGGTAGATCCCGGTAAATACGGGATTCCTGTAAAACGAGTAACCGCTAAATGTCACATGTAATATACACGTATATATTACAAGTGTGGTGTTTTGTTGCATGCTAAAATCTTTAACTGCATGATGCTAAAATCCTTAACTACACGAGCCGTGTTAAGTTGCATGCAAAAATTTATACCTGCTCGAGAGATGTTTTGCTGACTTGGTGTTTTTGTTATTACTTTTTAAAGGATAAAGCATAATCCCAAGTAAAACCTCAGAAGGTCTGCGGCGTTATATTAAGTAAATCTTTTCCTCTCCCTGTCGCATTTTATTATTTAACGAGTTAGATAAGACATTCACGAATAATTAAAAAAAATAAAAAAATAAGAACAGTAGCTTGTGTAACGTAGCCTCTCAGCCATGATATATACTTGCGTTTCATTTGCATAAACATAAAATACATGAATGTTTATATTTACGTATTTCAGCAAGTGAAGATGTGTTGTTCACGTTAAGCTTCGTGGGTGTGTCGAATGGACTAAATGAGAGTTTTATGGAACTTCTCAACGGTTCCTGGTTTGACTGACCATGCATGGGGTACCACAAAGGTTCTCGACCTCAATAATCTAACCTTTCACCGAAGAAATGGCTGTTTCCTCTCTCTCTCTCTCTCTCTCTCTCTCACACACACACACACACACACACATACACACTTACATATATAGGACCATCCCAAGAGAGAAGGAGATGACACAACGACGTCATGGTGCGTTAGACGTTAAACATTTCTCCCTACGTGATAACCTATATGATGAGTCACGATGAATTGATTATGATGAATGGTTGGGCCTGACCCGGCCTTTGTTTTAAACTTGATCTGAAACATATTAGTGATTTGCCGGCCTGTACATAGAGGTCAAACACATATGTACGATCTAGGTCCTCTCTCTATAATTATGTTTGTACATTTATTTCAATGTGAACTGATTTATTATTTCAACTTTCATCTAAAATAGCAATTAACATATGCATATCATCATTATATGATGTGTGTGTGTTTCAATATCTACGACGTAACGTAATAATTAAATAACTTTGCAATTTATAATCAACAAAAACATATATACAAACAATATTATCTCACTTGATTAGCCAATGATAAAAAGTGCAAAACATGTGAAGGTATAGGTCATAACCAAGAGCAACATACATTTCTAAGACAAAATGCGATTTTATACGCAGTGTGAGAAAAAATGATTGACAGGGAAATTTATTAAGTGACATTGGTACTTCATATAAGTTGTACATGTGCAATTAAGAAATTTTCTATCAGTAATCACATCTATTAATTAGTTCTGTGATTCTATTAAGTTTCTTATAGTTCACGAAGTCTGCCCGAGAGCAGATTTAACAGTATAAATACAGCGCGGAGGTAACAAACACGTCTGTGGAATGCAGAAGTTTTCGAAGAATGCTGTTATGTTTGTGTCTAGTGCATTTTTGATACACTGGTACACGTGTAGTGCCTTTACTACCTACCACTTCTGACCGTGTAATTAAAAGCAGAACTTATTCTCACCTTCCAGAAATATCCGTATATTCCGCCAAGTGGCACAAATCAGCAGACGATATACTTTTTCGATTTACCAAACACTACCATTGTTGTCACTACCATGGAAACACTGAACTAAGAAACTGAAAGAAGCAGTATCAATGTCGGAATACCGCCTGTCTGAATGTTGAGCAAATCATCACTTCTTCTAGACGTACCTAACTGATGCGGAACGTCTTATCTGCATATCACAGGGGCTCCCAAGGGGAAGATCGGTCGGAGGCAGCGCGTGGTTGCTAAGTGACGAAGACTTCACACTGTTACAACATACCGGGCTAATTTTTGTCGGTGCGTGTGGATTTATTTATTTATCTTTCTCGGTTGATTCTTTTATTCTTTCATTTCTTTATTTACTGTTTTGTCCGCCTATAAATTTTATGTATCATTAATATGTGATTTTCATCGTTTTCATTCTTTTTATGAATCGGGACCGCTTTAAATACTAAATTGTAGAAAGAGACACTGATCAAATGTATTTGTCTAATTTGTCTGTGCGTAACTGAACTGATTTCCATTTAAGTAGCAAAAAAAAAAAAGCCTAATTGTGTGTATTTGAAGAGATTCCCCGTGGGGATCCCCGTAATTCCGGCCTCAGATATGAAGGTTATGGACCGATAGACGAGTCATCAATCACCGTCGGCTGGGAGAAGACAATGGGAGCTTGATCTTTCATTGCCGACAGTCATGAACGCGTTGTCAACCTGACAAGAGGACTCGTGTTGCAAGGGGACGTCACACCAGCTCATCCCTCATAATAAACACAGTGATCTCCCCTTACAAAGCATTCGACACACACACACACAAACACACACACCACTACTACTATTATTATTACTGTTACTACTATTGCTGCTGTTTATACCACTACTATTACTACTACTTCTACTGCAACTACTGCTACACTGCTGCTGCTAATACCATCACCACTAATACTGCCACTGCTACCTCTACTTCGCTCTTTCACTATTACGACTACTACCACTCATTTCTGCTACTACTACTACTCTTACTCCTACCCCTACTATTTCTCCTTCTTCTTCCACTACTAAGACTACTACTAGTCAATCTTAGATGGAAAATCCGTAAGTTGTTTATTACATTCATGTCTTTAATTGTTCTCTCTGATGTTACCGGTCTTTAAATTTGGTTGATGGTTTCTGCATCTGACACGGCGTGTTCGTATTCATCCTAGGCTGAATATTGCTTCATCGTTCAGATTGGTCAATCACATGTGAACGAATTGACATCTGTATTTCTTTAAAAAATTGAAAATTAAGGATCTTATATGTAAGAGCTGTAATTTTGTCGTTGTTTTTGTTCGTGGAGGCGTCGATTTGCAACGTGTACTAATTTCCTTATTCCGCAGTCATTTACATTAGCTGACTGTTTTCGCGATTTCTTTCCCCAATATTTCATAATCTGAGTACATTATAAAGCACCTCGATCAAAGATAATCGGTGGGACTGAAGATTTTTTTCTACTCTCCTTAATGTTGCTGACGTCATGAACGGGAAAATGGTATTATCGTAAACGCCATTTCGGCGAAAGTGGTCATAGCGTCATAAAAAGGTGATCGGCTGTGCCCAAAAAGCAAACTCCACGCAGAAGTTACCTCCTCTTACAATTGTAGATAACCACTGCCACCACAAGTAAAACTCAACAGAATTTAGCTATTTTTTTATTTTTTTCCAAAAAAAAAAAATATTTTACTGCGAGTGTCATTTCTTTAAGTATGTTTTCTTTAATAAACATCTAATATCGCCTCGTGGTAAAAAAAATCATTTTAAAAAATATCTTTGTTGTTGTGACAGCAGACGGCCATTTTGTATTCCATTTGTGACATTTGTGATTGCAATGATTTTTTCGCTTGCATGGGATATCACCACTGTGTGGAGTTTGCCCAAAAAGTAGACTGTGTATCAAATTTTTGTGATCAAAGCGCTGATAGCGCTGAGAGAACAGGGTTTTTAATATGATGATGTCGCATTTCTTTTGTTTATCAAAGTAAATTTAATAAGCGACTATCAAATTTTCAAGCGATGCTAATGAACCCTATGTTATAAATCCACTTTTACCTTGCTTGAACACGGTCGTTAAAAAAGATAAACTCATCATTTATCTCAATGGATTGCTAACAATAAACATATCGCCACTCTTACTCATCCCATTTCCATTACCTACAGTTTATAAGATTATATAAATATGTAATTTAAAACAGCAAACTTTCTGTCAGAGATATGAATTACATGTAACTTAATGTTGTTTTGTTTTTAAATATGTATATATACACATGTACATAAATTAATGATTTTAATTATGACAAAAATGTGTATGTTTTATATTGCAAAAGTAATTAAAAAAAGTTTCTCGGTTGGAACTCGAACCTACAACCTTTGTCATGCCGAACAGACAGATTACTTTATCCATTGCGCTATTTCGCGAACTGTTAAATAGGAATGATTCCCCCCCCCCCCCATAAATTGATGCCTATCGCTGGAAATTCCAGACAGTCATGGTTCGAGCTATCTCCGAATGTTTTGCGATTTTTCCTCCTGTGTTCTTTCTTTTTTCGTTACAGTTTAGTAAGCATGGTATCTCCAGCTTGATTTTCAACATATTTTTTTATTCTGTTTAGTTTAAACTAAACTATTATTCAGTTTCGACTTCCATAACGCAATCGTATTAAAATAAACATGAAACATTACCATTTAGTGATGAGAGAAAACACATTTTGGACTTTTTTCTCTGTGTAGTAAAAAAGAGGGAAATCTATAAATATAAAATTCTAAATATAGCCCCGAATTGTGTCCGATTCAAAATGTGTGCTACCATAGAACAGCGTTACAAGCAACCTGTTCAATAAAAGAAAGTTGTTTTGACTACGAAGAGAGACTCACAAATTCTCCATATACCGTCTGATATGACATATCAAAGTAGGAGAAAATAATGCTAGGAGTGATGAGTGGGAAATCTGCATACATGTACATGTAATTAAGAATAGGTAGGTGGTAAAGAAAAGTAGAGACATACTGAAACCAAATCAGCTTTTTAGAGGAGATGAACGTCTTTGTACGACATATTGTTGCACTACCAAATTCTAAATTCTGGTTACAGAGAATTTCCTAAATATAACTACTACCAAGGGAGTATGTCAATCTTTCAGAATTTCCCATGAACACACACACACATTACACTATTACAATAAAAAAGGCTCGCAATAAAATCAGAGATCAACACTTGATTTTAGTAAGTTTGTTAGATGAGGTGAAAATATCTGCCGATGAAATTGGATGCTGACAGTTGGTTTCAGTGAAGAAGGATTACGTACTTTTAAAAATAAAGATCCACATGAATCAAGTTTATTTTAGCAACAACCAGAGGTCATACCCGCCAGTTGTGTTCGGGTGAGCCACTGGGTCACCTTTAAAAGATTTTATTTGTTTGACATCAGGTGGAGCCGAGTGTACACCAAGCCACAAAGCTACATTAGGTAATTATCACGATAAATACTATATGTATCTAGCAAGAAAGCAACTTTTTACTCCCGCACCGCTGACGTAATATTTAAGCAGGTTCCTTCTCAGTCGGTCGCAGAAAGATGAACAGATCAGATTATCGGGAACAAGCTCTGGGAAACTGTTTTGAACGCTCGAAAAATCTAGACTGGTTAACAAGCTACTGGAAGTACATGTACTCGCTATTTCTTTACGGAAACACTGCCCTTGGTTACCCTGTATCCGGATGTACCTACACAGAAAATAGTGACCCTATTTAATGCTGAATTAAGGTGAGTTTTTGACTGAAAGTCATGCAATAAAGGATTAAATTCTATAGAACACAGTTAGTCATAAAATACCCAATTTGGAGGCCTTATTGCACAACAACTTAAAAGTTGAGCATTACTGAGAGGGGAATTTTTGTTAAATTATTTTGTCATAACACACCACTTTGATGCACATATTGAGACTTCTTTCGGGCTGAACGTTATAAATACCTGCAGTATATTATAGTTTATTTTACTGAAATACGTCGGGCTCTATTGTATCATATTACAATGATGTTTAATCCAGGCGCTTTATCTATGCTTATCCTAGGATGAAATGCTTCATTGTCAATGATTTGCACATCATAATCACTTTCTGCATTCTCCATGGACAGTTCCACAATTTGTATGTAACTCCTCCCCCTATTTATTATTTGACAGTTTCTATTCATACCTAGGGCAAGTGCCTTAACTGTCTATATTACCAATTTGATTATATTAAGTCAGTTTGTATGAATATAATGTGATAACCTCATTTTATGTAGATAAAAGCCTAAAGGATAAAGATAAAATGGTATTATATAAAGGTATAACTTACTTTAATAAAGACAATTCACTAATATGTAAATATAAAATAATCTTATATATGGCATGTCAGACGTTGCAATATTCAATAAGTATATATATATATTATACATAAATGCATATATGTGGTATAATCATAATTATTTTATATATTGCATTTAGTGACACATATTTATGGTATAATTTCAAATATATATTTCATAGCTGCTTATTTATGTGTTGTATAATTCCATATATTTGTTCCATAACTGTTGTATATGTATTGTATAATTTGATTTTAATATCTGTGTTAAAAGTCATATATATGTTGTATAATTTCAAATATATTTATGGTATAAACGGTGGATATATGTTCTTTAATTAAATCATGGGATTTGTTTACACTATTGTAACAAAGGCTTTCATTGGACCGTTATTTTCCGTATTTCAAAGATGGCTCTTTCCAAGAACGGTTAAATTGCGGCATTTTGGGGGCTCCAAAAATAAAACTTCTAAACTGCTAGCGAAAAAAGACAAGACATATGGTAGGTCTAAAAAGTTTCCAGTTTTATTTTCTTATATGATAACAATTTAACAGTGTACATAGTATAAGGCATATTTGAAAATGTTAATTCTGGCAACAATGATAACAATCGTACAAGAATCTCGTTGTCAATCCTCCAAAACGGCTCGATGAATTTGGTTGAAACTTGATGTACCATATGTAGATGTGCCTGAAGTAAGACTATCACTTATAAATAACGGTAAGGGGAAAAATCAAACTTAGAATTAATTTTCATGAAGACGTATGTGAAATAAGATGGTTTTGACTCTGTAACCAAGTAAAACCCTACTGCTTTGAGCTGGAACCGAACTCGGGACCCTCGGTATGAAAGTCAGACATTCAACCACATCGCCACAAAAGCTAGCTCTATGGCAAGATAGTACATGTGCCATTTTAAACCGCTACTACAACCCTTGTTTTTTGGGGGTTTTTTTTTTTGTTGCTTTGAGCATTCTTAAAGACTTGACGGATTTGTTTATTTTATTTATTTTTATTTTTGGGGCGGGGGGGGGGGGTCCCATAGTGAGTTTACTCACAGTTGTAGTTTTATTCACTTTACACCAGTTTCCAAGAGCTGTATGATTATATAGTGTCATCTTAAGGTAAAGTCCCTTAATGGTTCCGCTATGTCTTGGATCATGTCCTGTAATTACATTGTCAGTTCCCCAAGGCCAGCTACATTTTAACAATAATTAAATATCACATGAAATTTTCCAATAAGTTACTTAAATGGCATTGATATATTTAGAGGAAAAAAAATGCCAAAAGTCGAATTCAAAGATTCAATTCTTTTCCAGTCACTGCATTAAAAAGTGATTTCATCAAATATAATTGAAATTCACACTAGTTCTCTGTTTTTTAATTTTATACAAGGACATTTCAACTTGATGGACATTTCTGCTTCACTTATTTCAGGTTTGTCTGCCTGTGAAATACAAGAAGTGCCCGATGTAACATCAAGACAGAATACTTCTGCTCCACTATCAGTAAGTCAACAGTTGCCAGACTTAATTTGCATATACAAGAGTTATATACATGTAGCTTTTAGTTGTTTAGTGCAGTTCAAATATATGTGAAATGGTCTATTATAATGGTTTATTATAATGGTCTTTACGGAACAACATTTAACATCACAAAGGATTTAGCAAATTCATAACAAAGCAAGCAGTCAGAATTAGTTTTTGTTTATGTTCATTTAAAACATTTTATAAGGTATAAGGGTGTACATCTTGTTAGGTATGCATAACAAAATAAAATTAAGCCATGAACTTGAATACCGTTTATTTATGTTATGATGAGTACACTTTATGAATATTATCTATATTTCATTTCAGACAGTTGTTCCTAATATTTATCATTAAGCCTTTTTAACTGCCATCTATTCTGAGCTATTCAGGTATAAATATTCTTTAAAGTAGCTATTCCCTGTCAATGCATCTACTAGTAGTAATCAGTCACTGATTTTAGTTATCATCTTCCTTATCCATTACTGTGGGTAGCACATCCATCTCGGCCTGTTCTGTGTTTCTCATAGTGTCAGGCAGGGCTGGGTAGAATCACCTTCAAAATTTATTATTATTGAATTACTTTATTTTTTTCCAAGATAAATTATTTAAATTATTTTGGTAAAAATAGATAATTATGAATCAATTACTTTATTAAAAGTAGAACAAAATTCAGAGATTTATTCAAACACATTTATAGACAAGGAATACAATGCAAATGAGCAATATCACACGTAAAATTTAATACTGCATCTAGATCCTTTGATTATATTTGACATTCATTATCAGATCTTTAAAGTTTTTATCTAGACATTCGTATATCCTTTCCTCACTGCCATGCTATTTTGAAGTTTTCATTGCCAAATGGTGGATGGTATCTTTAGCTCATCTGATTTTTGAAAAAAAAAATCGATGAGGTATTATCATCACCCTGGCTGCGTCAGCGTGCACTTGGTTAAGGTTTGAGTTTAAGACAGGTTTTTTCTTCTTAACTGTCAATGTTATTACTTGGAAACTTTAAAGACTTATTTACCATCATGAGCTTACTCTGTGCTGCAAGAACCATAACTTTGTCTCGCTTTTTGTTAAAGTTATGGCCCTTTTACACTTAGAAAATCTCAGAATTTCTGGTTAGGTTTTGCTTTTAGGTCAGGTTTTCTCTTTAACTATCAGAGCTATTGCTTTGAAACTTGTAACAATTAATTCACTATTAAAAGCTGACTCAGTGCTGCAAGACCCTAACTGTTTTGCTTGAATTATGACCCTTTTTACATTTAGAAAACTGATGTTTTGGCCAAGTTTTGCGTGTAGATAAGGTATTCTCTTTACCAATAAGGTATTCTCTTTACCAACTAAAGCTTTTGCTTGGAAATATGCAACTCTTATTCATCATCATGAACTGACTTTGTGCTGCAAGAACCATTATTCTGTCTTGCCTTTTCATTTCACACTTAGAAAATATTAGATTTTCTGGTTAAGTTTTATGTTAAGGTAAGCTATCAGCATTGAAAACTTGAAACACTTAATCCTACTGTTCCTTGCTAGAATCGAACTCTGGGCCCTCAGTATGCAGGTCAGACACTCTTCCACATTGCCACAAAAGCTAGTTCTATGGCAGTATAGTACAAGTGTCATTTTATACCTCTGCTACATATTGCTCCGATGCCAGGAATCGAGCCCAGGCCTCCTGGCACAATACACACCCAATGACATTATCCTGACACCAGACTAACAAATCCTGAAACTACCCTGTATATATTCTGAGTGCCAATTAGGAGCTAACAGTACACTTTTAACAAATTTGTATGTTACTATCAGGAATCAAATCAATAACTCCTGCTCCCATGGCGGTCCCATCTAACAGGAAACAAACATTAACAAAACAACCATGAAAGGATAAAGTGTCACTTTATTAAATCATTTCTAAAAAATAGATATGCTTGAAAAATAATTTATTTTTTATTTGCATATGCATGATTAATAAGGCCAAAAAATAAAACAAGAGGGCCAAGATGGCCCTGTGTCGCTCACCTGAGTAAGATGGCTGTGTTAGGCATAATGACAAAAAATCTGGCATCTAAAAGTGTTTTTCTAACATTTGACTAAGTGACCTACATATTGATCCTACCTGAATTTGCACTCAACTGGGAATTCATGCAGTCATCATTCATATTAAGTTTAATGAAGACTGGGACAAAAATGTAGGCCTCTAGAGTGTTCACAAGGTTTTTCTTAGATTTGACCTGGTGACCTAGTTTTTGACCTCATGTGACTCATTTTCAAACTCATCCAATATATCAATTAGACAAACATCCTGACCAATTTAAAACTGTGGCCTTAAGTGTTCAAAAGGTTTTTTAGTTTTTGACACCACCCGACCAAGTTTCATGAAGATTGGGCCAAAACTGTGGCCTCTAGAGTGTTCACAAGCAATTGTTGACGACGGACGACGGACGACTGACGACGCACGACGGAAAAAAGGCGATCACAAAAGCTCACCCGAGCACAAGTGCTCAGGTGAGCTAAAAAGTTCCGTTTCTAGTCTCCAGCAAATAAAAAAGACATTTTTACACGAAACAAAGATAATAAAGGAAATGTTTTTTAAAGGCGGAAAGGTAAAAAAAAACAACAAAAAAACATTTAGGTTCGTTTTTTTTAAAAAGAGGGTCGGTCAGGTAACCAGAAACGGAGCTTTTGTTTTCGCCTAACCAAAAATCAATGATAATACTACGTTTAAAAGAACACCAAAACAATTTTTTGAGACTGTTTGAAGACTTCTATTTATAAATATTTCACCTTCTTTTCAGGGTAAAACGTCTTAGTTTTGAACAGGATTTCCAAGCTTTCATTGGTTGAGTTGGCGCATTATTAGCAATTTGTGAAGAAAAAAGCGTATGTTGCTATGCTGGTGATGCAGAATTTTGTCAGGAAGGTATAAATGTAACAATTAACACACTTCAATACATATAATCAAACTTGCATGATCCATCACCAGAATTGATACAAAGCTTACAAACACTGATAAAGTGTTTTAGTTATCTAAAGTTAACTTGGGGCAGTGTTAACTTTACTTGTTCTGCTAGTCAGCCTACACATGTCTCTGAAGCTGGTCAAACATCAAGGTCACAAACTCCTGGTAGACCGCCTTTGTGCATCAACACTGAAAATATTATCTTTTTGTTAGAACAAGGGTTCAAATTCAGAGATATAGCAGATATGTATTTAGTGCACAGGACAACATTGTGGAGAAGGCTGAAACGACAAGGTGTTTATTTAAGCAAATACACTGACATAAATGATGAGGAGTTGATGGCAGTCATGACCGAAATTCAGCAGAATCATCCTCACACAGGTGTAACAATGGTGGTTGGACATCTTCGCTCTCAAGGAATTTTTGCTAAACAGAGAAAAAATCGTAACATGCTAAGGAAAATTGATCCAACAAGTTCAGCACTGCGTTGGGGATCGGTTGCTACACGAAGAACTTAATCTGTTCCTGGACCTAACTCATTATGGCATATTGATGGTCATCATATATTGATCAGATGGAAACTCGTTACGCATGGTGTTGATGGTTACAGTCGCCTGATAGTCTTTCTACAGTGTTCTGACGGTTACAGTCGCCTGATAGTCTTTCTACAGTGTTCTGATGGTTACAGTCGCCTGATAGTCTTTCTACAGTGTTCTGATGGTTACAGTCGCCTGATAGTCTATCTACAGTGTTCTGATGGTTACAGTCGCCTGATAGTCTTTCTACAGTGTTCTGATGGTTACAGTCGCCTGATAGTCTTTCTACAGTGTTCTGATGGTTACAGTCGCCTGATAGTCTATCTACAGTGTTCTGATGGTTACAGTCGCCTGATAGTCTATCTACAGTGTTCTGATGGTTACAGTCGCCTGATAGTCTTTCTACAGTGTTCTGATGGTTACAGTCGCCTGATAGTCTATCTACAGTGTTCTGATGGTTACAGTCGCCTGATAGTCTATCTACAGTGTTCTGACGGTTACAGTCGCCTGATAGTCTATCTACAGTGTTCTGATGGTTACAGTCGCCTGATAGTCTATCTACAGTGTTCTGACGGTTACAGTCGCCTGATAGTCTATCTACAGTGTTCTGATGGTTACAGTCGCCTGATAGTCTATCTACAGTGTTCTGACGGTTACAGTCGCCTGATAGTCTATCTACAGTGTTCTGATGGTTACAGTCGCCTGATAGTCTATCTACAGTGTTCTGACGGTTACAGTCGCCTGATAGTCTATCTACAGTGTTCTGACGGTTACAGTCGCCTGATAGTCTATCTACAGTGTTCTGATGGTTACAGTCGCCTGATAGTCTTTATATAGTGTTCTGATGGTTACAGTCGCCTGATAGTCTTTTTACAGTGTTCTGATGGTTACAGTCGCCTGATAGTCTTTTTACAGTGTTCTGACGGTTACAGTCGCCTGATAGTCTTTTTACAGTGTTCTGATGGTTACAGTCGCCTGATAGTCTTTTTACAGTGTTCTGACGGTTACAGACGCCTGATAGTCTTTCTACAGTGTTCTGACGGTTACAGTCGCCTGATAGTCTTTCTACAGTGTTCTGACGGTTACAGTCGCCTGATAGTCTTTCTACAGTGTTCTGATGGTTACAGTCGCCTGATAGTCTTTCTACAGTGTTCTGACGGTTACAGACGCCTGATAGTCTTTCTACAGTGTTCTGATGGTTACAGTCGCCTGATAGTCTTTCTACAGTGTTCTGACGGTTACAGTCGCCTGATAGTCTTTCTACAGTGTTCTGATGGTTACAGTCGCCTGATAGTCTTTCTACAGTGTTCTGACGGTTACAGTCGCCTGATAGTCTTTTTACAGTGTTCTGACGGTTACAGTCGCCTGATAGTCTTTCTACAGTGTTCTGATGGTTACAGACGCCTGATAGTCTTTCTACAGTGTTCTGATAATAACTACTCTGAGACTGTGTTGCAGTTACTTTTAGAAGCAGTACAACAGTTTTCATTACCATCTAGAGTTAGAGGTGATACAGGATCTGAAAATGTTGTTGATGCCAGGTTTATGGAGGAAACTACGGTGCAAACCGTGGCAGTTTCATTGCTGGCAAGTAAGTCCATAATTGCCGTATAGAAAGGCTTTGGCGTGATGTATTTTTCTCAGTCATACAAAGATTTTACTCATTGTTTTACTACCTTGTTGAACGTGGAACCGAAACTGACCTGTTTTGTCTGCATTAAGTATTTACACCACCAATAAATGCTGCTCTCATAGAATTTAAAGATGCATTTAACAATCACGGAATTCGCACTGAAAGAAACTTGAGTCCTTACCAAATGTGGATCAATGGAATGATCAGTGCTGATAGGAGTAATTGTGATGCAAATGTAAGGTAAAACCTGCTGTCAGATTGGGAGCTAAGTACATTTTGAGTTGATCCTGTTGAAGAGTCATCTTTGGAGTCAAATGATGAAGATATTCACGTAGAGCAAAATACTTTGGCTATATCCCAAGACACACTTCAGAATTAAAGGACAAGGATAGACCCCCCCTATGTATTTGTGATGACATGGGAATAGACTTGTATTGCCAAGCAAAAGCAGTTGTCAGTTCTTCTCAGTAAAGTGGCCTGGTCATAGATAGTGATAAGCCTACTTTGCAATTTATATATGCACAAGAAGAAAAAGTTCAGAACTTAAATCATGCTGATCCTTGAAATAAAATAACACAGACTAAGGCTATTTTAGTAAAAGATACACCTCATCCCAGGAGGACCCCCTATAAAATGGACCAACTCCCTTTAAAACTAGAAAAATAAGAGACCCCCACTATATTTTTTCAGAGAATTTGGATCACTGTTTGTTGTTTTTCACTGTAATTACATTTTCCATAACTTCAAATTACTTTAAAATCTTCGAGAATTTTAATTTTTCATCAAAGGTACTTGGTTTGTAAGAATTACATAAACACCCTGTAAAGGAAACCATCACAGTAATTATAGCAGAACTTAAATGAATCGATTGTGATTGGAAATATGAAAGTCTTTAGCAGCTGCGATACACTAGATATCTGAAGTGTAGAGATGCATCTTCTTCTTATTATTATTATTCTTAAATGGTATCTTCTTTGTATTGATATCCATGGTTGTGTGGTGTGCAACACTGGACCTTTTGTGAAAATGTACAATTACCATGGACACCAATGTTTTTGTTATGCATCAGTATATCTGGCTTAATAGTTGACCAAAAAACATATACACTTTACATGTATGAACATATCTTCTACCAAAGATTAGTAATGATTCCCATGTGAGTGACATATTTGTAATAAACATATAACATGGATCAATTTGACATTAAGCTTCATGTACAGGACGGTGTATAATTTAAAAGATAAAAATACTCCCCTCTCATGTAATTTATGCATAGTGTTTGGAACTTTTAGGATGTATGGGGGAAAAAAGGTTTTAAGTGTCATATTTAGTTGTTACTGAAATGATGTTTAATACAATTAAACATTTATATGTCTGATTTGCTTCCATTTTTTGGCTATGCTGGCTAAAGCCCTGTTTGTGCTTAGAAGCCTTTCCCTTGTTACTGCTCTTAGAAGTTTACCAATTACAATCTTTATTGAGAAATGGAGCTGGATCATCATGATTTTGCAACGTTTTACATTCATGCTTCCGGTCTTAAGAAACACAAACATTTTCCCTGATAGATCTGTAGGTAAAGTTGGACCCATTGTACTAAATTATGGCCCTCAGAGGGCAAAATAATTTTATGTGTGGTGGCATCCAGCTGAACTGCAATATATTTGTTTTACCTAAATGTCTGCATACTGAGTTATAAATGTTAGGATTGTACAACCAGCCACTAACTTACAACAATAATTTCCTCTCATAGCCAGTTTCAGTCGGCTTGAATGTCACTAGAAAAGTCCTCTAACAGGAGTTTTACCTCAGACTGAAACAAAATGGCAATGTGTGGGACTAAAAGGTTGCAAGTTAGTGACTTATCTGCCAAGCCATAAGCGTTTTTGATAAAATGGAGCAAATTTATAATGACATAAAATGATTTAAATTATGTGTCAATGCATCACTTTTTTTTAGACAGAATTGCATCTACAATCCTCCAGTTTATTGTTGTCTGGACAGTTGTTTTCCAGGCTGTGTGAAGTTGGCTCGACATACGACATACAACATACGACATTCAACTCTCACTATTCACGACATACGACATTGGACATTCAGATTTTGAATGTCGCACGCGACATTCACGACATTGGACATTCAGATTTTGAATGTCGCAGCACGACATTCACGACATTGGACATTCAGGTTTTGAATGTCGCGGCACGACATTCGCGACATTGGACATTCAGATTTTGAATGTCGCACGCGACATTCGCGACATTGGACATTCAGATTTTGAATGTCGCACGCGACATTCACGACATTGGACATTCAGATTTTGAATGTCGCAGAACGGCATTCACGACATTGGACATTCAGATTTAGAATGTCGCGGCACGACATTCACGACATTGGACAGTCAGATTTTGAATGTCGCTGCACGACATTCGCGACATTGGACATTCATTTTAACATTCAAAATCTGAATGTCCAATGTCGTGAATGTCGCGTGCGACATTCAAAATCTGAATGTCCAATGTCGCGAATGTCGTGCTGCGACATTCAAAATCTGAATGTCCAATGTCGTGAATGTCGTGCCGCGACATTCAAAATCTGAATGTCCAATGTCGCGAATGTCGCGTGCGACATTCAAAATTTGAATGTCCAATGTCGCGAATGTCGTGCTGCGACATTCAAAATCTGAATGTCCAATGTCGCGAATGTCGCGTGCGACATTCAAAATCTGAATGTCCAATGTCGCGAATGTCGTGCTGCGACATTCAAAATCTGAATGTCCAATGTCGTGAATGTCGTGCTGCGACATTCAAAATCTGAATGTCCAATGTCGTGAATGTCGCGTGCGACATTCAAAATCTGAATGTCCAATGTCGCGAATGTCGTGCCGCGACATTCAAAATCTGAATGTCCAATGTCGTGAATGTCGTGCTGCGACATTCAAAATCTGAATGTTCAATGTCGTGAATGTCGCGTGCGACATTCAAAATCTGAATGTCCAATGTCGCGAATGTCGCGTGCGACATTCAAAATCTGAATGTCCAATGTCGTGAATAGTGAGAGTTGAATGTCGTATGTTGTATGTCGTATGTCGAGCCAACTTCACACAGCCTGTTTTCCATCCAACTTTTGGGCCTCAGTTGCCGAGAGGGTAAAGTCGCCGAGTTTAACACTCACTCAGCCCTTCATCGCGTAGGATTGAGTCCAGACAGGGTCATCCTGATTTTTATGTCACTAACATGTGAGGAAGCCTTCCAGCTGCGGTAGGTCGGTGGTTCTACTCGAATGTCACAGTGCTTTTTGGTCTTCCTCCACCTGTAATTAGCTGGTTGCTATATAACTGAATTACTGTCGCAGCGACGGTAAACTTAAAAAATCAATCCATCCAACTTTACATTTTTTGTATTTTTGCATCATTGAACTATTGTTGAAATATATAGTTGATAGATGACATTAATTATATTGGTTGAAGAATATCGTTTTGCTTTTGTGGTTTTATGTCATCATTGCCAATGTTTACTGGCAACATTGACTACCAACTGATAGCCCCTTTAGTTGCAGTGTGGTTTACTTATTTAAACCCATTTTATTTCCTTATAGGTATAACATTACAGACAAAATACAAAAGGCAAATGTGACAAGACACAAGTTCCAAAACTTAACTACAACTCTCTCAGTTAAGTGAACACTTTCAGTGTGGTATTCCTGTTGGACTGCAGTTTCAGAACAAAATGATCAAGCAGGATATTAATTCAAATGTAAGTCTTAAAATTAAGAAATATTAATGTTTATTCATCCACAGTATTTAAAGGCAACTAGTTAAGTGTTTGAAGTCAAAAATATGAAACAGTTCACAGTCATATTTAGATGTTACATTTGTATGTGTAAATAATCAACATACACTTTGAAGCACCAACATTTTGATACTTCAAACCTCAATAGATCTATAGAATGGGTAGCAAAAGTTGTACATAAGACAGCCTGCCTGACTATTCTTTACAATTAAAGGATGAATCAATAATCATTGCTGCTTATTACTATATATGGTGAAAAAGATATAGCTTTTACCGTACTTTCACACAAAACTTTACCACAATATTTTGTGATCAAAATACTTATATAGTTTGTTAATAAGAAAATTGCGTAAAAGTAAGCTGCATGCATGCAAAAAAAACAACAAACAAACAAACAAACAATAAACAAACAAGAAATGTATGAAATCAGAAAAAATACATGCCCCACCCCCTCATATGTCATAATATTTATATATAGCTATATCATATGTATGGTGTTCGACTTCATAATGTGGGCCTGTCACGAAGTTCAGAAATTATCTTGGTGAAGGTTTACTATTGATAATTATGAACACTGCTTAAAAGATGAAACCTAACCTTCAGTGAATTAAATGAATTGGAGATGATTACATAAGTGTATGAAATTGTAAGTAAAGTTACATTGTCATTTATATACACCCATGTCATGGTCAGTCGAACAATACTAACTTAACACAGTGTTTGTGAGTATTCAACTTTAATCTCGTGACCTCCACCTTTGAGTAACATACCCCCAAATCAAAAGGGGTTGCCTATTACTTATAAGCAAGAATTGTGCAATATTTTATACTAAAGAGATACTTAGAGTTATCAGCTGGACAATGCTTCCTTAGCAGAATGTTAATTAATTTATGACCTTGTGACCTTTGAGGTACAGACCCCCAAATCAATAGGGTTCTGCTACTAGTCATAAGAGAATTTTGTACAATGTTTAAGACCTATGAGCCAATTTTATTTTGAGTAATCAGTCGGACAATGCTTAATTAACACAGTGTTTGTGCGCATTTAACTAATTACCTCATGACCTTGACCTTTGAAGTACAAATTCCAAAATCAATAGGTGTCTTCTACTAGTCATAAGCAACAATCATATTTAGTATGAGAACCCAGCAAAGCAATATGCCCCCTCTTCTTCAAAGGTGGGTGGGGGCATAAAAAAGTATTATGGTGATGTTAATGTTCATTAGGATACTGGGGACTTTTCCACCTATCCCCCAGTAGCACAATGTTTTGAAGTACAAACATTTAAGGTGAAAAAGATTACACAGGACATGCTGCACCATTCATTAAAGTTCATTAAAAATATCACTAAATGATATTCCAAGCCACGTACAGCAGACACAGAATCTGAAGCCGTATTGGTAGGACAAGGTGAGGGGCCATAGCACGAAGTCAAACTTTACCTTTATTCTATAGGGATAAGCATGTGTACCAATAAAACAACATACTAGCCATTTCAGTGCCTTGCTAGTATTATTGCAGGAAAATTTGCAAAGGTAGATCGCCTAAGTTGAAAAGATTTAAAAAAAAAGATGCAGTCCAACTTAAGATTAAAGTCCTGTCAAAAGTGTCAGTATTAGCACTCCTTATTCTTTGAATAGACAAGCTCAAAATATCCTTAATCTGTAGAACCTATGACGAGTAATCAGAAAGGAATATTCATAGAAAAACAAAAACTTGAACAGGCAAAACAGCCAATTCGCCATGTTCATTTAGCTATGAAATATAGAATACAGTCATAAAATAGCCTTAAAATAAAAAAAAATCATGCTGATGTACATTTATATGCTAATTTTCATGAAGATTTTGTTTTCACAGAAAAAAAATCAATCAAATTCTGTTATCCTGAAGTGTGAGGGACCAATTTTAAAATGTTTATCCAACCATGAAATAAGGCTCAAGCATTCTCCAGTTATTGATAAAAAACAATTTTCGAATTTGAGTTCACTGTGACCTTGACCTGAAGTGAGAATCATCTTCTAGTCATAAACAAACAATCATAAAGCATAGACAGTTATCAAGTTATATGCATAAAATTAGTCAAGCTAAAACCTATCTGTCTATGCCATCCCACATCCTGGGGAATTTAATATCCCAAAGTCCATGCTTTCTTTGAAATGTTCGTAATTTTGCTGTCTTCCTGTAACTTCCTGTCACCGCTTCCACACAAAAACTCTATTGAAGGGTCTGGAGAAAAAAACTAAATAGGGTACTCGACTGGCACTAGTTGCAAGCACTTCAAACTTCACTGCAACATTTCCCTCTGTAAAAATAAACAATTATACATTCATATGTGGTTTTCTAAATTCCTAAAAAAATAAACACTTAAATGCATCTATTTTTATTTATAATCCTTAAAGTACGGTATTCTATTTTTGAAAAATATACATAAGTTTTATATTTACAAAAATTCTGTAAATGTGATTTGCAACCTTTTTATAAAAATAATCTTTTAGATGGACTGGTTTGAAAAATGGATAAATTCTATAGGTCACCATAAAAACTTTTGTAATATATTTCACTTTAAAAAGCTGAAATTTGGGTTAAAATGCACAAACTGCTAAAAACGGTTGTCCACCACCCCAGTGGCCAAATGGTTAGAGGTTAACACCTCATGAGCAGGAGGTTGTGGGTTCGATCTCCGACCAAAACATAACAAAGTCATTAAAAATGGTCCTGGCAGCTCCTTGCTTGGCACTCTGTATATATAAATCGTAGTACAAGGACTGGTTGGCCCAGTGTCAGGATAATGTGACTGGGTGTGGTATCATGCCACATGTCTATAGCATGATACTGCAGTGTGTCAGCACTATATCTGTATCAAGTAGGCATCGCCTCAAAACGACTGAAAATACTGTCGGTGGGGCAATTAACAATTATGAATACGGGTGTTTCAAACCATCAAAAGTATGATATTTTTTCTGAGCTGAACATATTATTCAAATACATGTATATTCAAAGCAGCTCATGTAAAAAGTTGCCAAATTTTCAGAACTTATTTTTTTTAATTCAAATTGCCAGCGAATGTCTTTAAGTGGTGCAAGGATACAAACATTTTTTATGACGAAATTAATAAAAAATTATTTCTACAGACAGACAAACCAACAGACTTACTGACCGACTGACACTGTGATTCCAGTATACCTCCTCAATTATTTGTTTGCAGGGTTTTGATAAGAATACATGAATTGCAATACATGTATATAACCCTAGTTGTGCGATTAAGTACGCATGCATAACAAATATACACTCTATAGTCTCTCCAGTATGCGACTGTGCGATCTTCCTCTCTCCTGTTATTACTTTAGTTTTAGAGTATTGTATGTTACTGAAAATAGCTTCCATCTGTTCTGCAGTCAGTTGTGCTGTCTGCCCTTGGCAAAAGACTTCTTTAAATTGCTCATGGTTCTCCTTCATCCAGTCGAGAAGGCCAAATGTCTGAAGACCTTGCCTCAGTCTGCAAAAAAAAAAAAAAAAAAAAAAAAAAAAAAAAAAAAAAAAAAAAAAAAAAGAAATACATTGTAACAGGTTCAATGGGTATGTTGAAATACAGTTTCTCAGTTAAAAATACAGTTTCATCATATGGGTTCATTGTGTATGTAATCCAACATTTGATCATTTTTCTTCACTACACTACACTATTTATTTGCTTAATTCTGAGTGAAGAAATTCAAGAAAGTAAATAAATAGTAGTGTAGTGTAAGAAAAAATATTAAAAAGACTGTCATTAAGACACGCGCTCGACTATTCAAAATAGAAAAATATTGCAGAAAAAGGCAAAATAAGAATCACTATTATCTAAAAGTAACACGTATTCCAAGTTTTAAGGCAATTTCTCAAAGGGTTCAGTGAAAAAGTAAGTAAAAAGTTTACGAAGTTTGTCCTTAGACAACCATAAAGTATCTAACTAATATGCAGATAAAATCTTAAATGATAAATATAAAACGTTATAACATAAAGGCATTATGTTATTATAAGTAGGTGTAAATTTAGTTAATAAACACAAATAACATATAAATAAATATAAAACAATCTTATAAGATAATCTTAATAAATAAACTTAATTATTGACATTATTATATAAATGTATTTTATATCGTGCTATAATTCCAATTCGTAAAGATAAAACACTGATAAATAAAGGTGTGTGAAGTTAGCGCGTAGATCATAGAATGTAAATCAACACTATAACTATTTTTTTTGTCAACCTGGGTCGTAGATCGTAGCTCAACCATTAAAATAAACCAAAATAAGTGGTTGAGCTGGGTCGTAGATCGTAGCTCAACCATTGAAAATGTTCATGGAATGGTTGAGCTGGGTCGTAGATCGTAGCTCGACCATTGAAAATGTTCATGGAATGGTTAAGCTGGGTCGTAGATCGTAGCTCAACCATTGAAAGAAATCAAAAAAGATGGTTGAATTGGATCGGAGATCGTAGCTCGACCATTGAAAATGTTCATAGAATGGTTGAGCTGGGTCGTATGGTTGACCTGGATCGTAGATCGAAGCTCGACCATTGAAAATGTTCATGGGATGGTTGAGCTGGGTCGTAGATCGTATTTGTCATGAAAATTATAGTCGTCCTAAATTTGTAATCGTCGTCGCTAATTTTGTACTCTTCTGGAAAAATGAACTTGTCGGGAAAAATTATCTGTCGGGATTTGTTTAGTATTAGTCGAAAAATATTTTTATATTTGTCTTTTTGTTCGGGATTATTGTACTTTTCAGAAAATTGCATTAGTAAGGAAAAAGTCGTATAATCAACGAAAATTACATTTGTCGGGAAACTTTTTTTCTTCGGGAAATATGTACTCGTCGGGAAAATTGCATTTGTCGGAAAAAAATGCTTTTGTCGGGAAAAGAGTTTCCTCGAAAATCTTTGTAGGATTTTGGAAAATTGTATTAATCGGAAAACGACGCATAATCTTTTTCGTCGGGAATTTTGTCCTCGTCGGGAAAATTGCATTCGTCGGAAAGTTATGTGCTCGTCGGATAAATTGCATTCGTCTTGAAAAGTGCTTCCGTCGGGAAATTTTGTAGTCGTATATATATATATATATATATATATATATATATATATATATATATATATATATTAACTTGCAGTCTTATATATGATCATAACCATCAAAGGCAACGCACGAATGATTGACTGATTCAATGACTGGGTAAAATCAAGAAATCATAGATGGTTTATATATACTGCATACATCAATAATGCAAAAGTCTCAAGATCTAACTCTGGTCTACATATTCTGAAAGATATCGTTTTATTTTATCTAAAGCAATGCCGATAGTGTAGATAGGTTTCTGTACAATTCAAGCCACTATTACTATCAAAATTCAGTCTAATTGTTGTTTTATATTGAACAAGTAATTGTGTGGTTTGATACTGACCAGTAGGTATGTTGTTTGATACTGACCAGTAGGTATGCTGATTGATACTGACCAGTAGGTATGCTGATTGATACTGACCAGTAGGTATGTTGTTTGATACTGACCAGTAGGTATGCTGATTGACACTGACCAGTACGTATGCTGATTGATACTGACCAGTAGGTATGCCGTTTGATACTGACCAGTAAGTATGTTTTTTGATACTGACCAGTAGGTATGCCGTTTGATACTGACGAGTAGGTATGCTGATTGATACTGACCAGTATGTATGTTGTTTGATTCTGACCAGCAGGTATGCTGAGGACCAGCAGGTTTGTTGTTTGATACTGACCAGTAGGTATGCTGTTTGATACTGACCGGAATTTATTGTTTGATATTGGACCTGTAGTTGAGTTTTTAGTATCGGAACAGTAGGTGAAGTGATTGATTGAAACATTAAAGGGCTAAAAGTATTATATTTTGGCTTTTTACGGATCATTATGATAAAGCAATGGTTCAGCCTGTTGATATAATTGGTATTCAATGCATACAAGACATGTATTTGCTAATTTTTACAAGAAATGTCAATTGGCCTTTCCGTAATGTAAATACCAGATATTATTTGATTTTCTCTCTCATATGTAAGAAGTTTTAATTATGATAAAGTAATATTAAGTTATGACCTACATATAACTAGTACTTAAAAGTTATATATTTGATGTAAATAGCTTACGCTTTATCAGATAATGATGTATAGAGCGATGGTGTCGTTATAGACTTATAGTGACACATGTGACACATGCCCTCCTCTTTTATGTCAAATGTTATTTTGATGCAAGATGTGTATTTACCATACACGTGTTGTTCATTCATTGAAAAAAAATGTTTTCAAGAGTATCAACATATATTTTTACATGCTGTTAGTTATTTCTTCTGGAACTTTAGAAGAAACTTTTAAAAAATCTGAACTGAATCTAAGTGTTCTAGCCATGTATTTGCGCTCATTTGCGCCTGGTTACCCTTTTTTTCTATGAAAATGATATGTATTGTTTTCATTTCATTTTTGCTTATATTGAAATAAATGCTCATTGTAATGCACCTGTTGCTTGTTTATATATTTCATATAAAGTTAAAACACTACATACAATACTTGTTAATAATGTTAGACTAATATATAATATCAATAGACTTTTCACGGAAAAAAGACAAAGAAAAACGAATTTACTTACTGCTAATGCTAACCTTTTCGAAACAGATCGGCCTTTTAATAATTTTCAGTTGACATCTTTAGGTAAAATGCTAAAAAAGCTTACTTTTCGTTATAAATCTGCAATAAATGATATACAGTTGCAAAGGACTATGCGATTCTTCTTATATTATTATATTATTTCAAATTAAAATTTAGGCAGGGTGAGAAAATTGAGACAATAGGTTTTTCATTGTATTTCTGTATGCAGTTACATGTGTATTTTCAACGGTTTCGGGGTTAGGTGGTTCAACCTAATCTCAACTTTACAAGATCTTTATTGTTCACTTATGAAAATCATCAAATTCTGTATATCGGTATGACATACACCTTTGTATTTATCATAAACGTTGTTTTCGTCAGGTTAAAAGTTTAAAAGTTTGTTGGGAATGTTGTATCGTGGGGAAAGTTATTTTTGTCTAGAATGTTATACTCGCGAGGACAGTATTTGTCGAGACATTTAAGCTCACCTGAAATATACAATTTTCATGATAAATAAAATTTTCCTGATGTATAATATTTTCTAAACGAGTTCAGTTATACCGGCGAGTACAAAAAAAAAATTTCCCGACGACACAGATTAGCCGACGACAAGTACATATTTAAATTAATTTTCAAGACAAAAATCTCCGACACAATCGATTTTCCAACGATTACAAATTCCAGACGACGAAAACAACATTCCGACTAGTCCAATTTTCACGAATAATACAATTTTAAAAGCGAAAATAAAAAACTCCCGATAGAGAAATTGGAAATTTCTTGACTAGTACAATTGTCCACACACGCACACACACAGACACACACACAGTCGCGCGCGCAACACACACACACACACACACACACACACACACACACACACATTCATCATCATCATCATCATTAATGTGTATTCAAAAGGTCAGACAGAAAAATAATGAAATTTGAGTCATTCAAATTTCAATTTGGTAAAAATTCCAAGTTCATTGTCGAGCTGAGACTGGGACAAAGCTCAACCATTCTAGGTTGAAAAAGGACGATCTACGATCCATTCAACCATTCCAATTTTGAATGGTCGAGCTACGATCTACGATCCAGCTCAACCATTTATTTTGGTTTATTTGAATGGTTGAGCTACGATCTACAACCCAGCTCAACCATTTATTTTGGTTTATTTGAATGGTCGAGCTACGATCTACGACCCAGCTCAACCATTTATTTTGGTTTATTTGAATGGTTGAGCTACGATCTACGACGCAGCTCAACCATTTATTTTGGTTTATTTGATTGGTTGAGCTACGATCTACGAGCCAGCTCAACCATTCTATAAACATTTTCAATGGTTGAGCTACGATCTACGACCCAGCTCAACCATTTATTTTGGTTTATTTGAATGGTTGAGCTACGATCTACGACCCAGCTCAACCATTTATTTTGGTTTATTTGAATGGTCGAGCTACGATCTACGACCCAGCTCAACCATTTATTTTGGTTTATTTGAATGGTTGAGCTACGATCTACGACCCAGCTCAACCATTTATTTTGGTTTATTTGAGTGGTTGAGCTACGATCTACGACCCAGCTCAACCATTTATTTTGGTTTATTTGAATGGTCGAGCTACGATCTACGACCCAGCTCAACCATTTATTTTGGTTTATTTGAATGGTTGAGCTACGATCTACGACCAAGCTCGACCATTCTATGAACATTTTCAATGCCCGAGCTACGATCTACGACCCAGCTCAACCATTTATTTTGGTTTATTTGTGTGGTTGAGCTACGATCTACGACCCAGGACGACAAAGAAAATTAGTTATAGTGTTGATTTACGATCTACGATCTACGTGCTAACTTCACACACCTAATAAATAATGGGTGAATCTTTCTTGTATATAGATGATGATGATAATGATAATGATGAAAATTGCCTTAGAATTTGTGTTCACGGTGAAGTTTGTGACTTTCAAATTAGGAGGTTGTCCTAAACAAAATCCTAGTATTTTCTTGATATAAGTCTAAATATTTTCATATTTTCTCCGAGACCGGCGAAGACCGGAGACCGTCGACCGGCTTGTTTTGTAGGTTCCTGTGAATTGTTTACCTTATGACATTGCTTTACTTTATATAAAGGTAAAAACACTTTATATAATGATATGGTTCAATGTCGATTCGCCCCAGATCTAATAAAGGATACAATTATATAATAACATTTTATCTTCACCACGTATAGTTCTGTTTGCATGTAAGATATTTTTATATTCATATATCGGTGGTCATATATCTTTATGAAGTAATACCTTTATATAATAATAATAATAATAATAATAATAATATTGTTACGAGCTGGTAGCGTGCTCTATCCCTGTCTTGATGGTGGTTATGACCTTTTCAGTCAGTGATGTGTGCTGCTGTGCAGTTGAAGAATTCAACTTGCATGTGTAGACAATGTCTTAAAGACCTTTTTATGTTTTAAATAAAATGGACTCCACAAGTTAAAATGGATAATCAAATTACCTAAAAGCTGAATACTTAATGCTTAAATAGTAGTGGAAATCAATTAAACAATAAATACAGAGTAAAGTTCCCTCGCTTTATTTCTGTACTCTTGCTATATAAGGGAAACTTATATATTAAGGCATGAATAGACACTAAATATAAATATCAACCACAAAATGTCATACAGTAGACAAACTAACATCAAACAAGGAATTCTATACTAAGTTCTGAAAGGATGTTAAATAAGTCTTAAATATATACAGTCTTTTATCACATGAAGATGATAAAATAGAGCCTAAGTCCAAATAACGGATCAATTCCTTATAACTACTTATTTCTTATTAAAAATGGAGGAAGATCTACTATAACTTGAGTATAGAGCTTACTTAAATAAATGAATACTTAAAGTAACCAAATGTAATTAAAAGAAAAATAACTTAAAGACAGTGGTATGTACCTTAAGAGAGTCAGGCGTGGAGTCCCTGAACTCAGCTGCGTTCCACTATATAAAGTGCAGCAACGCGCATATAAATAAGTGCGCTTTTAACGTTAAACCGCGCAACAGTGAAAGTGCACAACTTTGCACACAGAAATATGTGCGCTAAATCATCAAAACAATGAAGAAAGCAGAATACTCTCGAATCCTACGCTAGAAATGTATAATTAACAATAACTTACCAATAAACAATAGAATTACTGATGATTACTATAAAAATCAATAAGATAAACAATTGGTCTATTCAGAAGCTTATATTTAATAAAACCGCTACACTGTTACCATGGCAAATATCCCATGAATCAGTGCGACACAGCACCCAAGATGGCCGCCGGAAGTGAATTTACAAAAAGTAAACAAACTTGACGAAAGATGCACAAAGTTGAATGTGGGGAATGTAACCAAAGAGAAAATAATTCTTAAAAGATGAACTTCTATGAAGGTAACAATAACAAAGTTTAGAAATAAATAATGACGAGAGATCGCTGGAATGCCAGCGCATTCCAGTAACATTTTATTTTCACCATGTATATTTTATCTGTATATTAGATTCCTTTATATTTACATATTGGTAATTTATCTTTATGAAGTAAAGTTATACCTTTATATAATAAAAGTATATATTTATATAATAACAGTTTATCTTTACCATGTATAGTTTTATCTGCATATAAGATTCTTTTATAGTTTGCCTTTATCAGTTTATGTTTTACCTTTATATAATAAGATGATATATTTATATAATAACATGTTATCTTTATCCTTTAGGGTTTTATCAATATATTTTGAACTTATAACATTATGTTATAAATAACCTCAATAAAATCAAATATGTTAATATAAGACATTGAGGCGTTCCATAGACTGTCACTACATATATGTTATGGTCGAAGTCTTTCAGCGCTGTCCGCCTCGGGAGCGGGAGGTCGTGGGTTCAATCCCCGGACACGACATACCAAAGTCGTAAAAAATGGTACTTTATAGCTCCCTTGCTTGGCGCTCAGCATATAAGGGTAGTTGCAGGACTGGTTGGCCCGGTGTCAGGATAATGTGACTGGGTGAAGTATCATGCCACATGTCTACGGCGTGATACTGCAGTGTGGCAGCACTATATCTGTCTCAAGTAGACATTGTTTTCATATGACTGAAATACTGTCGGCGGGACGTTAAACCCAACGATCAAACAAACAAACTTTCGGCGCTTTGATAAGGAGTGTAGTACTTAGTAGACTGTGTTAACACAGTAAGGTGTAGTCTATATTTAGACACTAAACAAAGAGGAATGTAAGCGGTAAGCAGGAACATGGATTTCATATGTTATGATTTCAGTTACCTTTTACCATTGGTGATATTAGTTTTAACATTTGTGATCTACTCTACAAGGAGACCTGCAAATGTACCACCAGGACCACCATTGTTGCCTTTTGTCGGAAATTTGTTATCCTTAGGGACACAGCCATTGGTATCAATACGGAAACTCAGAGAAAAGTACGGTGACGTAATCGGGCTATACCTTGGAAGTGACTTAAACGTGTTCGTGAATGGTTATTCAGCCGTTCACGAAGTTCTTATTAAGAAAGGAAGTGTGTTTTCGAAGAGGCCTGATTCAACATACACAAGAGTTGTTCTGAAAACGGCCGCTTTAGTATTCGCAAATGATGAAAAATGGAAAGCTAATAGACGTTTAGCATTGACGGCATTGCATGACTTGTGCTTTACAAATCGAACTATTCACATACAGGAACGCATATCTACTGAGTTAGTTTTCTTGTCCGAGAAACTTGAATCTTACGAGGAACCAGTTAACCTGAAAAGAGATATTAGTGTTAGCCTCGCGAACATTATGTGTAGCATGATCTTTGGCAAACGATTGCAGTATGACGATAAAGGATTAATATGGTATATTGATCACCTTGAGTATGCTTTTAGGGAATTCGCAGTTAAAAAAATAATAACTGACTGTTTCCCATGGCTTCAAAAGCTTCCGTTTGATGTTTTACGTTTGAAAATATCTGAAAAGCATGTTGGACAGTTGAAGGATTTTTTTGACAATCTTTACGATGAACATATCAAACGCTGCAAAGTCGAGAGCGAGGATTGTGTAGCTCAGTGGTATACTACGGCTATGAAAGTTTCCATTATTCATAATGAAACAAATCGGTGGGCCCTTTTTCATGACCTAATAGCGGCTGGAAGTGAGACCACAGCGACAACGATACAGTGGGTGATCCTACATCTGGTTCAAAATCAGGACTTACAGTCTAAACTTCAAACCGAGATTGATGAAGTGATCAATGAAGATCGCCATCCATTGCTCAGCGACAGATCTAAAATGCCACTAATGGAGGCCGCCATTTTGGAAGGACTCAGAATTGGACAGACCGTCCCATTCGCAGTTCCTCACTGTTCAAAAAGGGACGCCACTATCAACGGACGCTTCATACCAGAGAATACCACAGTTATGGTCAATTTATCTTCTGTTCTCAAGGACCCGGAAGTATTTCCTGACCCTGATGAGTTTAAGCCAGAAAGATTCCTGGATGACTCTGGGACGGAACTTAAAGCTTTCAAAGAGTTCATTCCATTCTCATTGGGACCTCGGTCATGTCTGGGAGAATCTCTCGCCAGGATTAATCTGTTTATGTACCTTACGACCTTGTTACAAAACTTTGAGTTCCGGATCCCAGAGAATGAAGAGGGTCCGTCTATTAAAGGGACCGTTGGAATTACTTATAGTCCATGTCCTTTTAAGGTCCTTATTAAAAGGCGGACGTGATGGCGTATGACATATTCAGTATATTTGACCGTTCCAGATCCATTCTGATTCATCACAGTCTAGCGTGTGATCGTGGGTACTTTAATTGAAGTAAAAACAATTCTCTATAGACTTTGAGCAAAATTGTCTAACTAACCCCAAGTTAACGCATGTTTGCATTTATAAGCATTTGAACGACCATGATTATGATTTAATGATGGGTCACAGGGTGGGTAACTTAAATTCATCTTTGTGAAAATAAATATTCAGTGATCATTGAACCGTCCCATTCTTCCTTAATTCATCACTTTAGATTTGTATATGTGATATTGTATATGCTAACAAAGCTATGCGTTTTTTCTTATATTTCTGATATCCATAATTGTGTATCCAAAATTTATAGTCTCTTCAGTAATGATATATGAAGTTAACATACATCTTATTAATGAATTCTCTATCTCCCCCCTCCTCCCCCACACACACACCCAACTCATAACGTGGGTACCGGTATATAATGCTGTCAGTAACGCTAAAAGATGTAATTATTTTCTTAAAAGAGATGATCGTTATTGTTCTTCACTTAAACCAGCTGTCAGCATCTAACTTCATTTGGCAGATATTCTCACCTCATGACTCTCTACCAAACTTTCTAAACCCATGTTGATGTTTTTTTTTTTTACAAGGGAAGTAACCCGAATACTATTTGTTAAAAAATTAACATGGGCTGTCTCCCTTGGTAGTAGTTTTATTAATATTCAGGAAATTTTCTGTAAACATAATTAAAATATATGTATTAATCTTTTAAAAATAAAGTTGTTTTGGTATTCTTAAATATATTGATGTACTTTTATCTATGCACATTTCCCTCCCAGATTGATATGTCAAATTCCGTGTAGATACGATTTTAACATCGCGTGTAGGTCTCCGAATAGTTTGATGTTCGAGGTATGCTTAATTTATTTTAAGACGGGGTTTCTAAGCGTGATATGGAGAATTTGTGAGTTGTGAGTTTTAACACGAAAATTTGGGACATAGTCTACTTTATGAGTATAGTCCACCATTTGCTTTTTTTATAACGCTATGACCGTCATAACCAATTTCTTCACGATGGCAATGATGATAATAAAAGAAATTATAATAATAGTACTTTCTCTTTAGAGGATTACATATTTGGAAATTGGCAATGTCATTCTTCCATATGGATGTCGATAACTGACCAATATTGGGGACGTGTAATAAAATTTCTTTGTTGATTATCAGTTACAACTTTGATTTGTTAAGG
>CM037779.1:35086469-35136469 GCA_021229015.1 Solen grandis | reverse complement strand
TTTCTGACACTGTTGAACTCCCTTATTTAACATGGGGATCGTAAGATCCTTTTGTCGAAACCTGTATATATCTGTCAATGCAAGTAGTGTAAATAACAGTGGCCATTTGTGATCTTAGCATTGCAAATACTGTTGTAGGTACAGACTGTTGGATAAACCAGTTGGAACATCTTCACGAATGCATTTTTTGCAAATTTTATCAAGATATAAGTACGGTATAATTTATGCTTGTAGTGTGTACTACATGAAATAAATACGTCGCTTGGCTAAACAGTAGATATAGATGATAAAAGAACATAGACATTATGACTGATAAACATAATATGCAGTAATAAACACCATATCGGATAAACAGTAGAAATACTCGGATAAACAGTAGAAATACTCGGATAAACAGTCGAAAGTACATTTGCCGAAATGAAACCATCATTGATAATTTTTTCTTCAGTTTTTTTAAATGTACCATTTTTAATCTAAACAAAATATGAAAAAACAAACACAAAAACACAGATATCTCATGTATGTTTTGTTTTCAGATTAAAAATGCATTGTATTTGATATAAATTTATGTAATGTTGATGTCAATAGAAGCTTTATAGACAATGTGAAGAACATGTGATTTTAACCGACATGTTTTGACACCAACCCTTAAAAGCGCCTTTTTGTTAAATAGCTTCAATTTCTAACAAGTATTTCCATTTAATGTTTCCAAAAGCTTTCTAATAACCATACACTTAAAAATATTGGAAAGTCCATGTGAATTTCATAAGCGTTCTGAACCCCTGAATGAGTAAACTAGAAAAGTAAAGTCTTGTATACTAAGTGTATTAGGCTATTTATGTAAGTATCATGCATGTTTTATGAAAACTACTATCGTATAACTTTTCAGAATCCAAGGGTGATATTGTAATGTAAATGCTTTCTCGATGAAATTAATATATGAGGATTGATACAAAAGCAAAATATGTTGAAATGTATCATGCTTTTAATTATACAAAATCATGAAAAATTTAGAGTAGGTACAAAACAGTCCATGCCTTTCTAAATTATTATTTAAATACATAGTCAAAAGGGTTTTGAACATGTGACAGTGGTATTTCAAGTACTGCTAGATGTAGCTGTGTAGATATCTATTATGAAGTTATGTGCTGTATAACAATTTATATGTATTTTTAAAAATCACTTAAACCGTTGAGTCCACCAGCAACCCGTTAAATTGGTCAGTGCACATTCTAAAATTTAACCATTTATATTCAATTTATTGTGACTGTATACACTACATAAAACATTTTGTTTATAGACAAGTAAAAAACCTCTTGACTTTGATTTTTAGTAAACTATTCAAATAAATATATAAACATCAAGTCGTGTTTTTTTTCTATAATAAGCACCATTCATGTAAGAATTTACGTGGATTAATAAAGAAATAAATCAATATATTTGTGGACATGTGCTGTTACTCAGTCAGGAATGTATTTTCGTTTTATATATGGTTTTTTTTTACTTTTTAACTTAGAAAATATGTCGGTTATAAATTTGTCAACGAATTTATTGATCAACCCTTGTATATCAGTCCTCTTATCGGTCCCTTAGGTGGACCAGTATCCTTGGTTCGGGACAGACAAAGTTATCAACAACATGAAACTATGCCTGATTTAGGTTGAATGTATCAGCTTCAAGACATTTCAAATTAAGCACACTTCATCCCGGGGCATGCGAATCAGTCAATGTGGACTGTAATCGAGAGGATCGTGGGTTCGATTACCGGTTCCGTCGTTAACCTTTTACATTTGTACTCATATGTTCCCCTTGTATTTATGCGCACAAAGGTTTCAAGTGGTTGGTCTAGTGTCTACGGCGTAATATCACCGTGCGACAGATCTATATTTGCCTCAAGTAGACAAGAGTTCTTAAATAGCTGAAATATTGCTCGTAGAATATTAAACCATCCAGGCAAACAAACAAACAAGAAATGCGGTTGGTCAGCTTTTCAATGCGATGGTCGTATCTGAAATACCTTTAAAACGACGATTAAAGGGTCGCTCTCAACCCAAAGTGGGTGGGGGTTGTAAAAATATTTACTGTAAAAAAACATTTTTTTTAACAGTAAATCTTTAAACCCTTTATTTTATATGTATCTAAATTCAAAGCAAGAAATAGTTGCCTAATTATTACATAAAGGTTGCTTCTTAATCCATATATTTCATCATTTTCGTGTATTGTGGCACTTTTTGTACACCATTCCTTCTTTCTTTGACATATGTTATTGACTCTCTTGAGATATCTGGAAAAAATACATTTTTCTCTTGAATAGGTTATTGGATTATAATTATTTCTTTACACATTATTAAATGAACTATGTAGCAGTGTGTTTGTTTTTCAGTCAAAACAGCAAACAGTGTTGATTGAGTGCATGCAAGATGAAGATGTGACAAGTAATATTTTCTTTGAATGTGAGGCCAAATCTGAAAGCCCTTTGCAAACTGTATTCTCTTATATGAAATGAACTTGTATACTGAGTATTACTGAGAAAAAAAAAAAGATTTACTGTAAAAAAATAATTTATGTATTCACAGCCCCACCCACTTTGGATTGACAGCGACCTCTAAATACCAGCGTCGTTCATAGCAAAGGGCGATTATCCCCCTCCTTAAAATCACAAGCAGTAATCGTTGTCTCTCTTTCCGGTTGCTCTCCTTTCGAAAGGAAATAACCCTTTATTTTGATCCAGTATTTCATTTAACACAGCAGTCCTTGAATATCACGCCATAGAAATATGACAAAAACCAGTCTGAATCATATCCAGCTTTGAACATTAATTTAAATTCGACTGTGCTCTGTATATTCATTTTTGTCAAAACATTTCGTTTGTAACCTTGTACAAGCTCGTATGTTTTCACCATGCATATCGCTCACATATATGATAAAACTAAATTTGTATAGGACAAACTTGCCAATAAAAGCATTACCTTCAAGCAAAAAAAATGTTCTGCATAAATTACCATATTTTGATTTTGATAAAAGCGAGAAAACGAATAAATCCTGGATAGAGTACCCAATACATTTATATTGAAAGGCGGACGAATGGCAATATCGACTGTATGGGATTGAACAATTTAGTTTGAATACTAGCACTTTAAGTACATATTTCACATATTCTCTGCATGAGTTAAATGATTTTCAGTCGTATTCAAAGAATCGCCCTTTAAATGACCCCTGGTAAGTTTAAAGATACAGCTAACTTGTGAGCTGTAACAACAACGTGTACAGCCTACGGTGAGTTATATTCGTTAGTTGACAATGCATACAGGTTGCGTATGCACTGGATGCATACATATATATGTTGAAATTATAAAGCTTACATTGTGAGTAATCAGTAATAAACACTATTGTGAATATATTTGATCATCATCACCACCATCTTAATCTCTCTCGTGGCAGTAGTAGAAGTAGATATAGAAGCAGTAACTGTGGCAGAAGTGGAAGAATCAGTAGTAGAAGTAGCAGTTGACAACGACAAAATTAATGAAGATGATTATCATTGTCGTCTTCAGAAATGAGATATAATTATACAGCATTATGTATCCTTTTGGCGTATACAACATACAGTAAGCTTGTTTTGTGAAAATCGTTTATTGCCCTCCCCCAAGCGCAAAGTACCGTTTTGTCACAAGAAACCGTTGAAATAAAAGTGTTTTGTAAAAACATGATTTCAAATCAACGTAAAAAGATATATCTTTGCCACGAAAGAATGTATGTTAAAATTTGTGCTTTTGAAACTTTGACTTATTCTGTATGCCTGTGGTTGCGTAGATAATATTTAGAGATTTGGGTAGTTTGTTGGATTTGGTTTTAACGTCCCACCATCAGATAGAGTACTGTCAGACTTCTATATTACGCCGCAGACAAATGGCATGATACCAAACCCAGTCACATTATCTTGACAACGGACCAACCAGTCCTGGAACTATCCTTATATGCTGAGCGCCAAGCAAGAGAGCTATAACCAGTACCATTTTCTAAGATTTTGGTATGTCGCGGTCGGGGATCGAACCCATGACCAAAGGTGAGTAGTTGGGGACATAGAAATGGATAGCAGCTTCAGCGTCACTGTAGCTTTTTAGGGCGCCGAGGTCCTATTGATAAGTTCACGATTACAGATCCGAGGGTTATGAGATGGATCCTTTCTATTGGCAAAACATTTTGTAGACTATCAAAGGCGCTAAGTTATGTACCGTCAGCAGGGGTTCATAGATTATTTATTTAGCTCTTGTTCCAACAGCTCTGCGTGCAGGCTACTGAATATATTCCTGAAATCAAACAAAATTGGAATGTTCGGTTCAAGTAGTCTTGATCTGGATCAGCAATTACAGTATATTGTTTTGATATCTTTTTTTTTTTTTGCAAGAAAAAACTTGCTACCCTGTTATCGAGAAAGAAATCAGAAGGAGGCCTGAAGAATGATTTAAACTTATCGATGTTTATCTTTATTCCAAACTCCATCAGCAGTGTATTTACATAAAGTCTTTGTCAACAATGGCAATTTTTTAATGACTACCGTTTATTCGGATTGAGATTCGTTAAGAAGCTTAAAGGGTGCGAATGTAAACACTGCGACATAGAAGAGGCTCTACTATTGATATAATGGGTCATTTAAACAGGTCGCGAACTTTTGTACTAATTATAGCTAAGCATAGAGCAGTGTGCTTGAGATGTGTATAAAAGTGTCTCTAGATCATAAAACGAAGACGACGATGACATTAATGATGATAATTACAAAGTAAAGTAAATAATTGCTGTGTAGTTCAATGTTATGACGGTAATTTATTATAAGTGAATTGTATTTCTACCTGTCGTCTAACCATGTTATAAATAGGATGAAGGAAGATTATTGAAATATATTTTATTCTGTTTTCTTTTTTTCATATCAATACTTTAACATTTTTTATTTCAAAGCGTCCTTATTTAAAATGGCCCCTGTGGTCGAGTAGTTAGATCGCCTAAACAGAAGCCAGGAGGTCGTGGGTTCGATCCCCGCCCACAACATATACTCGTATACCACAAATCTACAGCCGTCGAAAGCAAAACAATACAGTATTGATTACATCTTTTCCTATAAAGAAAAAGAAGGAGATAATGATGATGTATATACGTTTGAATAATAAAACTCATGGACTAAATATTTTGAAAATTTTTTTAATTTTTTTTAAAATTAAAAATTGAGATATTATCCTGTAAATTATTTTATATTGCTAGGAATCGGGTGGTCCTGGGTTCCATATTCGCACTGGCCAACGTCGTAAAAATGATACAGGTGTAGTTCCATTGCTTGGCGCTCAGCATATAAGTGTAGTTCCAGGACTGGTTGGCCCGGTGTCAAGATAATGTATGGTATCATGTCACATGTCTACGACGTGATACCGCAGTGTTGAAACACTTTATCTGTCTCAAGACATAGTCTCCAGTCGGCGGGACATTTAACCGAACAATCAAACAAACATACATACATACCACATTGCTAATTCATCTAAACTCACTTCAATATTAATTTAATTTAATGAACGTGTAATGATCGAAAGGTATGAAATTGTTATATTGATTTCTACAACATTAACTTCCCTCCTCGTGGCCATTTGATTAGAGTGTCTTCCCTTGGAGTCAAATGCTATGTGTTCGATCCCCAGTTGCGATATACAAGTGTTGTAAGCTCCCTGATTAACGCTAATTTAAGTCCGTTAAGGTTAATTTAGAAATGGGAATCCATAGACTGATTGGTTCGGTATCATGTGACAGGATGTGAAATTATGTCACACGTCATCAAAGGATAATACTGCATTGATTGTAGCAATATCAGAGGGGACTCTCCATGCGAATGAAATATGTGTTCACCCAGGGACAAACGAATTAACAAAAAAGATTCGTGGTTTCGATTAGGCATACATGTGTACATGTATTTTGTAAGGTAATCTGCGAACGACGTTAAAATATAGGGATTATATTTCGTTTTAGTTGCACTCAAACGATTTTGGATATATTGGTCGTGGCTTTATTTTTTTTAAAACAGCTACCTACTGATTTATCTTGGTTACTCAATCAGTTAAGTGCGACTTCGCGTGATTGTAAACAATTAATAAGACTAGAACTCGTAAAAAAGTTAGAACAATTTTTTCAACTGCTCCCAATTATTGTCCATTTATAAAGGCTTCATGAATACACAGTAAAATATGCACTAGCAGCCCCGTTGTTCTTAACAACTTTTATTTTATGCTAACCGATGAAAAACTGTGTTCTAGTAGTGAGATAAAATCCATATCCCACAGTGTGAGTGACATAGATCCGCTGTAACTACTTTTTCACGTATAAATGATATTTTATGGGTATGTAGCAGCAGTAAGTATAAGTTAAAAAAGAAAAAAATATATTTAATTTGTTTTGAGTGAATATGAAACATATCTCATTTCGTTGTAATACAGTATTCACATTTCCACCATCGCTAAGCGTTTGTGAAAATATTACAAAATGTATTTCTCCTCTATGAAATGTAATCCATATCCACTCAAAACAAACAAATACCCTCTATTTCGTTTACACATTAAGCTATATTCATGTAAAATACATACATGTACTTCCATACTGGAATGAGACACCATAGTGATTTTAAATTATCGAGGCAAATTCTTATTCAGATGAGACCTGTGTTACTATTAATAGTAACCACCAAGTCATGCGAAATTTTGAAAAACACGGAGGCGAAATTTCTATAGATTCTTTAGATCGCCAGTGTAATAAAAAAAAAAATAAAAACAAGTTAATCAAAATTATCTAATTTTTTCTATATAAATTGGGTATATATCCACAAATAATTATTCATGGATTCTTCGAGTGCTTATTTATGTCACTTTACCGAAAATACAATTATGAATTAAATCACACACTCAACACACATTTGAAGCATGACCGACCCGTAGTTTAGTTATAAAGGCTATCAGCCTTTCGAGGATAACATGGCAAATGAATAAATCAGTTTCATCTAATCCTGTTTGAAATGGTTGGCAATGCAGACAGCCCTTATCGTTTGTCGGAACAAACGAAATATATTTCTTTTTCTCTTTTTCTCCCTCCTTTTGAGGTCAAAATTAAAACAGGATATCATGAGTCGACCTCATAAAATTTGAACAGCCAGGGCTACGAATCAGAAGTGCGTCTTATCTTTCTTTTTTTTTTTAAACAAAAGCCGCCATTTTGTAAAGCAAAAGGTATATATTTATGCATTAATGTTTCTGTTGGATATGTCATATAACACGATAAACGCGATAAACACGTTTGAATATCATAAACGTTTTGTTTCTTCTAAGAAATATGTGAACTGAATCTTCCATCATAACATATAGAAGGGGTAACTCCAGAAACCCTATGTGACAACAAGTTTTAACAAACAAATATAGACTCTATGTTTAGATGTATCTTTCATATACACAAGCTATTTTAATCATTTAATTACACGTGGTTTTATGACCTTATACGTTCATAGATGTGATAATTATGTATCTCTCTATCGGTGTATTTTCCAGGATGTTTTAAATTAACTTGATTTAAACCCTTGATTACAAGCGTATAATTTTATATAATTTAGAATAACATTAAATCAAAAGCCTATTTCTGCATATTCAGATGTGACACAGATACCACTCGGGGATCTGATCTTTTCTAGAGAAAAAAAAATCACATATTACGTTTAACGCTTTTGACATTAACAGCATTGCGCCCATTCACTTTAACCTGCCTCGGCGTAAAACGGGATCCGCCGGTCACGTGACTGCCTGCGCCGGTCATGTGATAGGGCTGAGAGTGAAACGAGTGTAATCGGTGACACAAATATACCATTATTATGACCAGAGTTAGTTCTTTTCTTGGAAGTACGAACGAATATTGGGACGAATGTAATGAAATACGTCATAAATTGCTCTTTTGAAAGGTTACATTTGTCACGGCACTCTCTAAAAATTCGTGAATAAAGAATATATTTGTAATTAAAATTTGGTTACATAGTATCGCTATTAAGCAAGAAACATGAGAACTGTTATTATAAATTGCTTCAGGGAAAAACTTACTTGCCAACATCCGCCGGTCTAATTTGAACGGCGCATCCGGCTAGGTTTTTCAGCTAGCGCCTGAATCAAAAGAGTGCACTCGCCGGGACAAATGATAGCGTCGCATGTCGGTTGTCCAATCAAATACAGCCACTGTTTTTGTACTCGTACAGTGTGTCGCAGTGTTATTTAAAGGGGACTCACCATTTAATTACACAAAATATAAGTTCATTTCGTCGGAGAGTTTTTTCAGCCGTTGGCTGTTTGTTTTTCACCTGAGTTTCCGGTTTAAACTTAAAAGGTAAAGGTCACTAAACAGCTGATGAATACTGTAAGTTTTGATTAGTCGACTTGAAAATCAAAAGTACCCCTCTGGAAAAGAGATCAGCGTGTTCGCTTTGTATATACATACCTAAAACCCGATTTTTTCGACAGAAATTTATTAAGACACGTCTTAACGTTCACAATAATTGATTCAACTGCACAAAAACATATCTAAAGGATGAACACCCCCACCCCCCCACACACACATGTCGGATTTGAAACCTTCAGACCCCTTCGTATCCTGGAAATGACGTGATGTATCAAAGCATCGCTTATTAGACGGCGATAGCCGTCTTATGCTGAAAAACGAAATTAGGCCTTGCTAATTTGCATATTTTCCACAACAATTTTAACTGTACCTCTCCGCGCTTAGTGCGGATCCATGCAATTCGTTCTGCACCAGGGTTGCCAGCACTTTGGTGAAATAAAATTCCCTGACTTTTCACTGACCAATTCATGTTTTTCACTGACCAAAATCGTCAAACACTTAAACGGCCTCCTGACCTCCCCTACAGCCGTCCATTCCTCCCATTATATTTTTTGCATGTTTGTACTTATTTTCCAAAATAAAAAAAAAACATTTACATCAAAGTAATGATTCAAACATTGTTTTCTTACTATTCTTAACTATTTCTATTCAAACACAGTGAGACTGCTGGTCAGTGAAACATATGGCATGAAAAACAGAAGAATCAAAACATAAGCATCTGTATTAGAAATCTCATAAGTCACTCTTTCCTTCCTAATAGGAAAACACATAAAACACCAAGACTATAAGAGTAATACTTGTATGACAAAACTTAAAATTCAAACATCTCGAAACTATTAGAACAATAAACATTTAACACAATTACATGTATATTGCATCATGATTAACTTCACTGGTTGTGAAAACAAGAACATAGGGCTTATTTTGGCATATCATGAAATAATCACTATAAAATTAAAGACTTTGAATGAATATAAGTACATGAGTGTAGTAAGCAAAACAAAAAGCAAAGCAGGTTATATGGTAGTTTGGTATACATGTATACTGACTAGATTTTGTTAGTAATTAAAAGCACTTCTAATGATCATGCACAGAAATAGCTAGACTAATACAGAATACAGTGAAGTATGTCTGATGACAGGCATGACTGTACTGTGTACATTACATTTGTTTCAGTTTTTTCTCTTGATGTTCAGCTGTATTAATTTCACACCCCATCTCCTTTCTCTTTCCATGGGACTTTTCCCGCAGGGCATTAGATTTGATCAGTAACTGCAGATTGTTTTTGGTTTAAGCTTGTTTGGCCAATTCAACAGCTTCAACAACCAATTTATCTGCCATCTTCCTCAAACTTGCCGTTTTCTTCTTTGCATCATCGAGTTGCCTTTGAATTTCTTCCCTTTCTTTGTCTTTCTGCTTCTTTTCATCCTCTACCTTTGTTTCCTGTGCATGAGTCTTGTACCTATGGTAAGCATGCCTACAGCTCTGTAGTAACTCCTTGCTGACACATTCGGAGAGTGGCTTGTACTGGGATTTGAGGCCATCATAAGCCCGTCTGTACATGATAAGGGTATGCTCATTCATGTTCCCTTTCAATAGCTCCTTATTGTCAGAGAACCCCCTCTCAACAGATGACTGGCCATGGGACAGAATAAGCATGTCTTTCACCACTCTGAACAGTTCTTGGTATTCAGCCTTCCCACTAATATCCTTGTAGAATAGGGTGTCATTGCCTTCCTTGCTATCCATGCTGTAGGACTCATACACTTCCTTCTCACATTCAATGTTGGCCAACCATTTCCTGTACTGCTGCATAACAATATCACAATATTTGGCGTCTCTTATTCTGTTGTCAATTAGGCACTGAAGCAATTTGCTGAACATTTCCTTTGATGATTCAGGATGTTTGGCCATTTGCTGTGGGTTCAAAGATACCAAATATCTCACAACCGAATACTTCAGAGGGCATCGTTCCAGTAACTTCATGCATAATTTCTGGACAAACAGGGTGCATTCCTTCCTGAAAGCCAGAACTTGTAAATCGCTGACTGTTTTCTCTCTTTCTGCTTTTCTCAGATGCTGCACTGTTGCAAATCCTAATTCCACACGCTTTGGATGAACCACATTTTCAGCAGTAATCACATCTATGTTGGCTAATTTTGCTTTGGTGTTTGCTTTGTTTAGGACTTCTGGCTTTATAAACCTGTTGAGAATTAACTTCAGCAATTAGTACAGTTCTTCTGCTAAAAATGGCAGCAGTGGGTTGTCACCTTGGAATTTTTTTAGGAATGGTTGCAAGGTTTCTGCCACATTGATGAAGAACTGCAACTTGGCAATAGTAAGGGGATCTTGAACATGTTTCACAAGCCTTTGGAATGAGCTTATAGATGGAATTTTACTCTTTGGTCCTGTTGAGATCTTTTGTACATATTTAACGATTCCTGGCCAAATCTCAATGGCACGCTCAGCTACAGGAATGTCTTCTAGCCATCTTGTTGAACAGAAACGTAATGGAAACACTCCTGATCCACCAATACTTTTATAATCTTCTCTTCTGGCTGGAGAATCTTCAAACACATACCAAAGTGATCGCAGCAAACTGTCAAGTTCCCAACCAGTGGCAGAGGTACCAGTCTTGAAACTCCCATGGACAACATGAAGTCCACATGAACCCAGGTTCAGAAGACCAGGCATATTTGGGTCCTCTAGTTTTCGATCCTTCACAATCTCATCAAAGAATTTCCAGTTAGTGGCTGGTCCATCCATTGAAATTTGCAATAGGTTGGAGTATCTCAAGGCTTATATTCCACTTTTGAAGTTAGTTACAAGGTCCGATGCTCTTGTGTGGCCAAGAAACTGGGAATTGAAGTACCTAGTTTGCACCCTATTAATGTTGCAATCCCATATCCGAACCAGCATATCCATTTGCTCCTGTTGCAGAGTTTTGTTCAGTGATTCATTAAATGAGATAACATACCTCTGTTCAGGTTCCTGCAATTTTTGGAGAAGTCTGTCATGGTAGAATGGGGCTAGACCATAACTTATAAGATATGAACACTTAGTTCGGCTGCACTGGAATTGTTTGGCAATCTCACTATCTGGGAACATAGCACAGAACAGCTCATTATTGCCTTGACAGGAATTGGTGGAATACTTGAAAGTAAGTGTTTTCATAGCCCATAATACTTCAGCTTTCAATGTATCTTCTTTAAGAGTCCATTGCGATATTGGCCTTGATATTGTGATACTGGTGCTTGGCTGCTCTCTTGGCGGTGGTGGAATTTCAAGCATTTGTGGGGCTGTTTCCTCTGGTACCGGTAACTCCACATTTGTTGAAGCTGTTAGATTGGACCCTTCTGAGCTTGATGTTGCTGCTGAAGTTGTGCTTTCAACCTTGACAAGATGGGACATCATGGCATTTTCTTTCTTAATCCTTGTTACTAATGCAAGTTTGTCAGTATGCTTCTTTCCTTTTGCATGGCTCTTTAGGGCTTGCTTGCCCATGTTTCCTAAGGAAAATGACCCTCCACCACAAATAACACATCTGGCCTTATTCACATTGTTTGGGTCTTTTCCTAGCCAACACTTAAATTCTGTGTCCGTAAGCCAGTTATCATTGAAAGATGTCTGTTTTGAACTCATATTTGTTAATTTGTCATGCTAACAAGGAAGAGCCTGAAACAGAGTAATTTAATTATATTATCTGCCATCAAACCCCTTTATTAGATGTGCATGGTATGGTTAAATAATATACAGAAAAGTAAACACCTATCCCGCATTACCTGAAACAAGGATAATAATCTATATATTAGAATATAATATTAGGTAAATGCTCTTTTCTAGTGTTATATTCCTACAATACAACAGAAATTATTAGTCAGCTCTGGAGGCAAGGGTTGCAAAGCCTTTCAGTCTTTAGGCTGAATGAGGTTCTAAGGTAAATAATGGGTATTATAATCAGTAAGTTAACCATGTAATGCTTCTTAATATCATTTTTAAACTTAGTTTACTGTTATTTGATTTTAATGCTCAACTGTGAGAGTGATAAAGTCAAACATTAAATGCCTAAAGACTGCCATAGCCACGGAGTAAGACCTTCAATGCGATCATTTTTCGAACTTTGAAATAATTTTTCCCTGACTTTTCACTGACTTTCAGGATTTTCATTTTTCACTGACCAAATTTCAAAATTCCCTGACAATTCCCTGACCTTGAAAAAATATCCAATTTCCCTGACTTTTCAAGACCGCTGGCAACCCTGTGCACTAACGAATACGAGTGGAATATGTTACACAGACGTTTAAATCATAACCGTAACCGCTTTTAGTGTGTTACTGTTTGGTAACATGTTTTCTTTTGCCATTATTTTGCACTGGAAGCATCAATTTTAAGCGTGAAAAAAATATCCGTGACATTTCTTAACCAGAACAGCAACCCATCTTACGTACATGAAGATCTACTCCTGTAAAAAGAAAAAGTAGTGCTCCGTATGTATGTAATTGACCTAAAGTAGTCCACACAATATTTTGCATGATGGCGAGTTAGGTTCCTCCCAGGGCATTTCTTAACTTTGAAATAGATAAGCAAACATTCTAGTATCTTAAATAATCAAATACCTGGTCAATTTCTACACATACAAAACAACAGATAGAATTCGCAAGTGTTAGAGAAAGAGAATGACCTACTTAGGTAAGCAGCTCTTTATGAATGAATGATCTTTACTCCGTAGCAACAGCGGGTGGAGTTTTTGTCGTCATGTGACTGCTTCAATAACTTCAGAAACGCTGAGTTTAGAATGTTAATCCCGTCGCCGTCTCTCAGCGCATTGTGCGTTTTGATATATTATATGGTGGATACACTCCAAACTTGTTTTGTATAGTGATAAGTATTTGGACTATGTTCACTAAGTGGTAAAAATGGCCTAAGTTCAGAACTTAATGATTTTTGGACAAATAAGAAACACTTGACTGATATTAAAAATGATGATTTCATTCATATGAAACATTCTTCTGTCACCATGGCAACAAGGGTTGTAGCAATGTTTTGGTTACGTTTGCCGAAGTTTTCAAAGTTGTACTTTTGTTTTGGGTGGTCAGATTTTAACATAAATTTGTAAAATTGTTCACTATGGTGTAAAAGTGTGTCACGTAAATAAACCGATTCGTTATTCAAGGTCACCAATGAAGGTCAAGATTGTCAAAAATATGCAAAAATCAGACTTTCCGGTGATAATTTAATTATGGGTTACTCATGTGTTACCCAATTTTAACATAAATTGGTAAATATGTTCAATATGATGTGAAAGTAAATCAAGAAAACTGTAAAATGAACTGATGGGTTCTTTAATGTCAAGGTCACCAGTGAAGGTCAAAATTGTCAAAAATATGTAAAATTTTGATTTTCCGGTTGAAAGATTAGTCACGAGCGTTCCGATTTTAACAGAAATTGGTATATTTGTTCCATATGATTTGACAGTATGTCACGTACATGACCTGTGGGTACTTCATTGTCAAGGTCATCATTAAAGGTCAAATTTGTCAGAAATGTGAAATTATGATCTTCCGGGTTGTAGGGGCCATAAATTGGTATTCATATTCAATATGATGTGACAGTTTGTCACTTAAATGAAATGGTGGATACTTCAGGTTAAGGTCATGTCTCAAAGTCATAATGTTCAAAATATGTGAAATGTTTGTGTGTGTGTGTGTGTGTGTGTGCAAAATAACTTTGCAATTTATTGCTGGCTTTTAAAGATAAATTACGTATTTAGCAACGAGATCTCCTTTTTAAAATGTTTGATAACTATTCACTCAATTCTGTGTGTTTAAACAAACTGATATGAATATTTGAAAAATATAATATACTAGTATGCAGGAGAACATCAACCATGCCCATAGCTGTATGAAAAAATAATGAGACTGTAATGAGTTCCTGCCCATAATCCGATGCTTAGAAAACAGGTGTACACTTCAGTTATATTTAGAGTATGTAGCCTTTTATAATGTTATGTGTGGACAGACAAATTCAAATATGTAGTCTTCAACTGTACTGGATTTTTCTTGGTATCATAATCATAAATATCAATGAATTAAGCAGCATTATTAAATATTTCCCTACCTTTTTTTATTGGTGTTGTTTTAGAATTTACCTCGTTGCAGCCGTATTTCAATCATATAGCGACATCTAGCTCTTACATGTTCAGGAAGATCTCAATCACACAACAGACCAACTATAAATCAGCTGGAAGGTTTCCTCGCATGTAATATCCACTTGACTCTTACTGGATTCGAACCAGCGGCCTTTAAAGCCTGAGTGGTATTAAGTCACCAGCTTCACCTGCTAGGCCACATGGACCCCTAGTACTGGTGTATCGCATTTGTCAGATGCTTAGCATGTTGCTCATCATGTAAGTGTAGTTCAATGGTTGACCCATCGTCGGATACTCACGGCTGCCTATTTAATTTTACTTCATGTCAGCTATGTATGGAGGGCAACGGATAAATCCCTCGTGGATTTTCGATGCTTGGTGTAGTATCAATCATGGTACATGTTTGTGGCATTATATCACCATAAGACATCAAGTTTCATCTGTCTCATCACAGGACCCTTAAAAAAGTTCTATATAGAGAGGTCGATTTCCTCAAAGGACACTTTTTGGTCTGAATATCAGGGTCCTGTGGTCTGACGTAGACAATGTCACATTATGACTGAAATACTGTTGGTTGAGCAGTAACCCACACAAAAAGCATTTACAACATGTTTTGCGTACATCTTGTGTTCTAGTTATACTTGTTTATTTTAGCTATTGATAAAGTTTTTAATGTCTTGCACTTAATCTACCACCAGAGTGATAGACCCAACTACTTAATCTAAAAGAAAATACCAATACACAACTGGTTCCTTTAGAATGTTACAGACTTTACACAAAAGGGTTAACATGGATTTACATTAATTATTCAGAAGAGAACAGTGTGTAATATTCAGCGTGCATATGCACATTTCAACCTTTAAAAGATATTTAAAGGGATCTTTTTTACTAGTATCATACTATCAATGAAGTAAAAAGAGTAAATCTGCCGGGTATACAACATTTTTCTTTTGTTAATTCCACTATTTTGGTAAGGAACAGATATTGCCTTTTATCATTCCAGGCGCGAAGTAGAATTTTAGTGTTTATTAGGTTTTCGCCTCTGCTGGGCGAAAACCTATTGTTCTTCTTCTGTTGATTTGTTTTGTTTTTTTTTATTTTTATTATTTTTCCAATTCCACCCATTTTTGTGTCCAGCCTAGCGGCCAGATGAGAAAAGCTACAGCTATGAAATTTTGGGCATGGAGTCATCTGTATCTGAACATGTGCCTAATTGGTCAAAACTTTCACATTTATTTCTGATTTAGCCACTAGGGGGCGCAATGCATGTAATCACTGTTTTGCTAATAACTCAAAAATTTGAAACCTGATTTAGATGCGGTTTTTTACATAATGTTCCTTGTTGACAGCCCAATCAAATATGATGGATATCTTATCATCGAGTACTGGAAAAAAATTGTTCTAGGAGAGGTTGAATGTTCGAACCTTGGAAAAAAGTGGAAAAATGAGGGTAGGTCTACGAAAAACCTACCCACTTTTGTTAGAGATCAGATAGAAGAATTCTGTTTGCTGCATACGATTTGCAAGACATATACGCACAAAATATATGGGGTGGCGAATTAAGGAAATGCATGGTTTGTCCTCTAGAAACGGTCAAACTTCACTAAATTTTAGGAAAAATTAAAATTTCAAAAACATGTTTTTGTCGCTCCTGACTATATTTTCTGTTCATTCTTCATGAAATTTTCAGACGATATGTATTGTTATGTTGGAAAGGGCCTCACAATTCAAAAAATAAAAAAGAATTGAAAAGGTCAAGGTCATATTACGATTATTGTGTTTTTATTCGGCCACAAATAGCTCCAAAACTAAAAATATTTCATTGAGAGTATATGAACAAAAGTTTTAGTTCTTCAAGATCTCTTTCCAGTGATACTTAAGTTTTGAAGATCGGACTTGTTTTGGTCATTATACGGCAGTCCAAAGTTTGATCCTTTTTTGGAATAATTGTAAATCAGATTTTATGCTTCAAATTCTGATACATAAGAATAAAAAGTTTGACTTGTGCGACTAGTATACTTGATTGAACTATTTGCTGCTTCGCTAGGTACGTAACAGTAACATTTTAATTAATTTTCTTTCTCATTTTGCCGCTAGGGGGCGCTTTTCTTGAAATCATTCTTTTGCTTATAACTCAAAGAGTTGAAGTCCGATTCGAATGCGGTTTTTTGCATTCTGTTCCCTGTTGATAGCCTGATAACAAAAGGTAGGATTCAAGGGTCCGTGTGGTTGAAAGCTTTTGAGCTACGAAAGGTTGAATGTTCGAACCTCGCAAAAAAAAAAAAAAATGTGCAAATGAGGGTAGGTCTACGAAAAACCTATCCGGTTTTGGTAGAGATCAGATAGAATAATTCCGTCTCTGGCATAACATTTGAAAGACGTATACACACAAAATATATGGGGTGGCGAATTAAGGAAATGCGTGGTTTGTCCTCTAGAAACGGTCAAACTTCACTAAATTTTAGGAAAAATTAAAATTTCAAAAACATGTTTTTGTTGCTCCTGACTTTATTTTCTGTTCATTCTTCATGAATTTTTCACACGATATGTATTGTTATGTTTGAAAGGGCCTCACAAATCAAAAAATAAAAAAGAATTGAAAAGGTCAAGGTCATATTACGATTATTGTGTTTTTATTCGGCCACAAATAGCTCCAAAACTAAAAATATTTCATTGAGAGTATATGAACAAAAGTTTTAGTTCTTAAAGAGTTCTTTCCAGTGATGTTTAATTTTTGAAGATCGGACTTGATTTGGTCATTATACGGCAGTCCAAACTTTGATCCTATTTTGGAATAATTGTAAATCAGGTTTTATGCTTCAAATTCTGATACATAAGAATAAAAAGTTTGACTTGTGCGACTAGTATACTTGATTGAACTATTTGCTGCTTTGCTAGGTACCTAACAGTAACATTTTAATTAATTTTCTTTCTCATTTTGCCGCTAGGGGGCGCTTTTCTTGAAATCATTCTTTTGCTTATAACTCAAAAAAGTTGAAGTCCGATTCGAATGCGGTTTTTGCATTCTGTTCCCTGTTGATAGCCTAATAACATATGATAGGATTCGAGGGTCCGTGTGGTTGTAAGCTTTTGAGCTACGAAAGGTTGAATGTTCGAACCTCGCAAAAAAAAAATAAAAAAATGTGCAAATGAGGGTAGGTCTACGAAAAACCTATCCGGTTTTGGTAGAGATCAGATAGAATAATTCCGTCTCTGGCATAACATTTGAAATACGTATACACACAAAATATATTGGGTGGTGAATTAAGGAAATGCGTGGTTTGTCCTCTAGAAACGGCCAAACTTCACTAAATTTTAGGAAAAATTAAAATTTCAAAAACATGTTTTTGTCGCTCCTGACTTTATTTTCTGTTCATTCTTCATGAATTTTTCACACGATATGTATTGTTATGTTTGAAAGGGCCTCACAAATCAAAAAATAAAAAAAATTTTTAAAAAGAATTGAAAAGGTCAAGGTCATATTACGATTATGCTCTTCAAGTGATGTTTAGTTTTGAGATGGTTGTTGTCATATACGGCAGTCCAAAGTTTGATCCTTTTTTGATAATTGTAATAGGTTTTATGCTTCAATTCTGATACATAAGAATAAAGTTTGACTTGTGCGATTAGTATACTTGATTGAACTATTTGCTGCTTTGCTAGGTACCTAACAGTAAATTTTAGTCAATTTCTTTCAATCATTTTGGTACATTTCTTTATTTTTGGTATAATCAAAAAGTTGAGTCAATTCGAAGGTTTTTGCATTTGTTCCCTGTGATAGCCTAATAACATATGATAGGATCGAGGTCGTGTGGCTGAAAGCTTTTGAGCTAGGAAGGTTGAATGTTCGAACCTTCGTAAAAACAAAACAAAACAAAACAAAAAAAAATGTGCAAATGGTAGTCTACGAATCAGATGTGTGGATTTCAAGGGACAGGGTTGGAAATATTTGCTGAGTTTAATGTTTAATTGCTAAAAAAAAAAAAAAACTGCAAATGAGATCTTCAAAACCGTTCTGTATTGTTTGTGAGTTTAAGTTATTGATTAGGTTAAAAGCGAAAACCGAGATACCGCTTGCGGTTCTAGTTTTCACATTGTTCTTACAGTTTCAAACTATTTTCTTTTGGAAATAATCAGATGAGTGAGAGCTGAATTTGTTTTGGGTGTTTCTATTTCTATGAATTAATGATACATTTAAGTTTAAGACACAATGTAATGTCATCATCAACGACTCAAATAAACCGCAGTGTAAACTATGAAAATCAATGCTATCTACCCAACTTTTGTAAATACATGTACACATCTAAAAATAGATTCGAGTACACAATGAACATGCCTTTATGTGTTGATGTATACAATGAGTTAATACACACATTATGTTTGAAAAATGTGCGATGCTTTCGTGAAGCTATTAAAATAAATATCTTGAATCATTTATCCACGGTGCGTAACGTTTCTTTTCAGTATTTAAATATAAAAAAATTAAATTATGAGAATCATACGTAAAATATCAAAATATCAAATTAACATTGATCTGATCTTATTTATGTAGTTTTCCATTAGCTTCCGGTCCGCATTATTTTTACACAACCGTAAGAAATCATATACCGTAAGATTTACCTTTTTCTCACTTCCATTCATAGTTGCACACCTTTTCTGCTTCATATTAAATCACACGTTCGGTCTTCTTATTCCTTACCCGGTTTCTCTTATTTTTCGTTTCGATAAGGGAAACTGGTCTAATATATTCATGTTTAATTATAATACTGATTTTTCGTATTGCTATATATAGTATTACTTTGTTTTATATTCCGGCACTTTCCCTTATATTTCGTTTCGATAAGGGAATCCGGTCCGGTCCAGGATTAATTCATTTAATTAATTCTTTAATCAATCAAGTATGTTATGTTATGTTATGTTATGTGATCTATATACGTTTGTATCGATTTGTACATGTATTGTGTTGCATTTGATATGAAAGTCTATATTTATGTTTTTGTACTTTTTATGTTCTACATGTTTATATACATTTGTACATTACCGTCATGTTCATATTATGTAATTTTATGTTTCCTTATATATAGCATCGGCAAAATACTTTAGTGTCCGTGTACCTTGATCATTTGATGAAACGGTGTATAGTCAAAAATATCCTCGGCTGTTTCGACCGTTTTGTCATCGATTACCATGTTTTACATAAGTTAAATATGTCGAAATATTCAGAGAAACATTTAAAATACAATGATAATGTTTACTTAATAAAAGATGAGCGAAAATAAAATCGTTAAAGTACATCTATATTATCTTTTTCATAAACCGATGAAAATAAAATGCATAGAGCCGTTCCGCGTCTCTGATCATATTTTGTTGAAATTCATATTAGCAGCATGCTTCGACAGACAATATTTTTTTTACAGAAGATTTATCATTTAGGTACACATATGGAAAGTGTTTTGTTTGTCGAAGCATGCGGCCACATTGAATTTATCGTATCAATAGATGACATCAGCTAATATTTCGCACAAAACGCGTGTAAATTACGGTTCAATGGATTTCAACAATTCAATGTTCAACCTGACAAATGATAAATACTGTTTATATCCGTTTTCGGTGACTTAAGGTTTGTAGTGTATATTGAAGATTGAAGTTGTATTATCTGAAGGAACGTATTATGTTGTGAACTGGTCGTTCGTCTGTCCGACCGTCAGCAATTTCATATCCGCTCTATATATTTTGAACGCTTGAAAGACATTCATAATACTTGGGTCAAATATCCACTCATCAAAATGCAGAAAAAACACTAAATATAATTAATACACCATGTCCGTGAATCTTTTTAAAGATATTTTTTTCATTGTTACCTGCACTCTGCAGCTCAGTTCAAGAGAAATCGTGTCAGAGGATAGGTCAGTGCTTTAGTCTGATGACAACACCCCGACACTGCTCCTGGTAGGACAGGAGTTCCATCAGCGGCGAGTTCAGAAGCTAGTAGTGAACAAAAGTGGGCGGAATGTGTACTTGCTAAAGGTCAAGGGCCCAACTTCTTCTATACTCATTGTTCTGTAAGACAAATGCCCTCCAAATAGTTCAAATTTACATTCGTGATACAATAATTTACGAAATTTCTAAGCGTTCAAACAATAAATGTGTACCAAATAACCTGCTTATGCTGTTTAACTTGGTTGGGGCTCTGTGCCTAGGTGCTTACGGTAAATCTGCCACACATCGATGGTTGAACGGCTAGAGGCGAAGATCGTAAAACCCCAAATTTCACATGAACACTGCCGAGAATGAGAGAACTTGTACATTTAAGAAAAAAACACAACAAAAAAAACAAAAAACACAACAACATATGATAGCAAGGTCCGTCTTAATTTTGAAAACCTGACTAGTTGCAGAAGGCCTGGTACATTGATTGAGGATGGTTAGAAATATGCTCGTGGATTTGATCCCCGACCACGACATACATAAGTTAAAAAGGTACTGGTATATCTCTCTCTGTGCTCAGATAATTAGTGTCAGGATAGTTTAACTGTGCTTGGTAGTATATTATTTTGGCTCGATATATCGGTATATTTTATATTTCACATGTAGACAGAAGTCCCCAAATGACAGAACATATATAATAAACACAAATTACACTAGTCTCATATAGACACAAGTCTCAAACTAATTAAAGTATTGTCGGTTGGACGCTACACACAAACAAGCAAACTTTCAAACAGACGAAGTCCGGTTATGAGGACAGGGATTCTCCATTAAAAGGGAGGTTCGAAAATATGGTTTTGTATTTACGATACAGAGAGCCAAATATCTGTTTGATATCTGATCAAAAGCAGCATGCATGACATCAAGGAAGAAACCACAAACACGTGACAGTTAATGGGCCTTTGTGAATTATCACCACCATCTATGTTTTTAGATAGCTGACAAACAAACAAAACACACACACACACACACACACACACACACACGTGTTGTGTAGATAAGTCCCCAAAATACTGAAGAGATATATTGCCATTTGGACGTTAAACGAAGAAAAATGAAATAAAATAAATTAATAATTAAAGTGCCAAGATGGCCCTGAAGACTCTCACTTGAGAAATATTGCCTTCACTGCCTGTACAAGTTGCTATATTATAGCTTAGTTGTACGAAATACATAATCCATGCAGAAATACAGCAAGATCATCTCATTTCCATAAACCAAACAGTACATGTGGTCAAAATGTCGAAAGGGCCATAACTTCTGACCTTATTGGCCGAAATCAACTATAATCGAATTGGGCTGAGGGAGTATGGCTGTGAACATTAATTGTCATAATTCTTGAAGATGATTGCTGAAGAAATGAAATTGCTAGAGTGAAATCTGGCATTATCTAATATTAAAAAGCCCATAACTCCTAACCCAACTGGCCTATATCAGCCATAATCAATACAGCCAAGAGATTATGGCAATAAGCATTGTCATAAAGTTTAAAGATGATTGTTTAAGAAATGAATATCTAGAGTGTAAACAAACTAATTATGGACGATCATCGATCCTAATAACTCATCCTGTGCACATGTGCTCAGGTGAGCTAAAGATCAGATAGCTAAATACATGTCCGAGACAAAATAGACTCAACTGATTATGCATTGGCAAACACCTGACCTGAAAAAGTCAGGGATTTTTATATTTACCGGTATAATGGTGAACCGTTAACCCCTCAGATATGCTAAATGACTGGCCTGACTGAAAGCAATAATCAGTCTGAATAGCTTTCACAGTGTAAAAGTCACGTTCAAATGTCCTCAGATTCTTAAATTGGAGACAAGTACTTAAATGACTGAACTAAGAGAGAGAGAGAGAGAGAGAAAGAGAGAGGGGAAGATTAAAAAAATCCATCACTGTCCATGTAATTGACTAAGATGACATTATAATTATGTTATTAAATTATTTTATAACAATATTTGTGATATAGATATTTAAGAAGTTCTACTTGAGAAACAAAAATGATGAAAATTCGCTCCTAAGTACTTACCTAGCGCTAAGTATGGTTGATGGAAGTTCAAAAGTCTTACCTCCTGTTATAATCGCATATACTCGTAAAATTATCATAATCAGCCTGCAAGTAATACGCAGTGCGATGGCCAATGTGCAGTGTGATAAAAGTGTGATAGTCGATGCGCAATGTGATAGTCAATGCGCAGTGTGATGCGGAGTGTATAGTCAATGTACAATGTGATGAGCAGTGTGAAAGTCAATGTGCAGTGTAATAGTCAGTGCGCAGTGTAATGTGCAGTGTAATAGTCAGTGCGCAGTGTAATGCGCAGTGTGATAATCATCGCACAGTGTGATGCGCAGTGTAATAGTCAATGCACAGTGTGATGAACAGTGTGATAGCCAATGCATAATCTGATACGCAGTGTAATAATCAATGTGCAGTGATTGTCAATGCGCAGTGTAATGCACGCTGTGATGTCAGTGCATATCGTGATGCGCAATGTGATAGTCAATGCGCAAGGAATGCACAGAGGGGTTTAAAAAGGTTGCATACATTTTCTTGATAGATATCTTTTGTTGATCATGACATACATGTTCTTGATATATTTCTTTAATTTTCATTTTCAAAAAACTATGTATCATGTTTATACATATTATGGCTGGCAAGATTAACAAGTCAGAACAAGGAACAATTAGACAACTGATAGAGAAAGCTGATAGACAGAAAAAGACAGAAGTAGCTCTGTTGGTATTAATAGATTTTTTTTTGTATTTCATGCGTGACTGGTTGTCACTTTAACATGAGTCTAAATATATATAAATGATTGAACTTATTTGGAAAAGTCTACCTCCAAATATTTGAATAGCAATTTCTTTAACAGTCTCAACTGTCTCTTCAAGTCGTCAGGTATGCTCATGAATACAAGCTATCCACGCATCGCCTCTAGGGGGCGTTCCATTCAGCATAAGTACAGCGAGTTTTTATAAATGAGACGTCAAATTATCCTTTCGTATTAAAAGATGCGCGTCGGGCATCGGTGACAACAAAGGTATTCCGGTTGTTGTTTCATACGGTGACAGCGTGCTGTGCGTGTGATAAATCAGTAATAAAGGCGCATTTCTAAACATTTTTATAAAGTGACATAAATGCAAAAATGAAGTTCGACGACATAACCATTCTTCTAGGAGAGTTTGGAAAATACCAGAAGATTATATATTTCCTAGGATGCCTGCCGGGAATTTTGACCGGGATGCAAATGCTGTCGTCTGTATTCACTCTGGCTATACCGTCACATAGGTAACCATTGCCCTTACATTCTCATTATATCTTGTTTATTTTCTGTATCCCTTTGCGCTATTTTGATTCACGACTATCCAAAGAAAAAGCGAAATTATGCCGAAAGTAAGTTATTTATTTTCAATGTTTCCTTCTCTGTTTACGGCTTTTTTTTCTTTGTTACATTAAATGTATACATTTTGTAAGACGAAAAACTGTAAAGTTTAAGTCGAATAAAATATCTGAATCTGTTGACGGCGAACAATATAAAAGCTGAACAGCTTGCTAGTTATTGTTCTTTCTTTAGCTCTTTTGTGTTTTAATGTAAATATGTTATGATCAGCTACAGCATTATAATTATGTATTAGCATTGTCCAATATAAGTAATTACTTCGTACAGTTTGGTTTGATTACTATAAAGGAAAAAAAGACCACTTTACCAAAATCTTAAATGAAATGTGGTATTTCTCAAGATATATGTGAACACGATCACTGTGTATTTATTAGATTAAACAATCCTACCATATTCCTCCCATCTTATCTACTGAATTATGCGATTTTCACGCATGGCTTAACAGTAACATGCATTGTATGAAATCTTACTGCAAAATGTACGTAATCAGCTTAGGGCGTACTTTTAGGCAAGCAATTTCTGAAGATACTAACTGTTAAATACCGGATCCTTGTATTTAATTCATCATGAATTAATATATTCTGAGTGATTTTAGATTCAACTTTAATAATTCATAGTTAATTAACATTCTAGTCGCGGAAGAGACGAACTTACTTATCTTTATTTATATTGCGTACCTTCGTGCTTTATATCCGCAATATATGGTGGCTGAATTGTGTCATGTCGTTTTGTGGGCCGAAGCGAGAAAACGGGTTGAAATGTAGAAAGCGAAAACCCTTGCAGTTGTATCTCATTTTGGTGGGTTCGCGGAGCGCCACGTTAAATGTCGAAATTTTGTAGCAAAAAGACGACAAAAATGTTTTGGCGCAGCGAGATTTCGTCCTTTCGTAACGAAATCTCACTGAAAAAATTTGACCTTTCGCTTGGCTCCCTGCCAACACGAAACACGACAAATAAAGGCCACTTGTCTGAGCGTGATACCGCAGTGATGTAAACAAATGTTATATCATGCCACATGTCTGAGAGTGAAACCGCAGTGATGTGAGCCAATGTTGTATCATGCCACTTGTCTGAGCGTGATACAGCAGTGATGTGAGCTAATGTTGTATCATGCCACTTGTCTGAGCGTGATACCGCAGTGATGTGAGCAAATGTTGTATCATGCCACATATATGAGAGGGAAACCGCAGTGATGTGAGCAAATGTTGTATCATGCCACTTGTCTGAGAGTGATACCGCAGTGATGTGAGCAAATGTTGTATCATGCCACTTGGGATACCATTTTGTCACGAACAAATCTTGTATCATGCAACTTGTCTAAGCGCCATACCGCAGGATTGAGGAAATGCTCACTTGTATACAGGTGCAACTTGTCTGAAGCGAGCTATACGCAGTGATGTTAGCAAATGTTGTACCAAGTCACTTGCCTGAGCGTGATACCGCAGTGATGTGAATAATGTGTATCATGCCTCTTGTCTGAGAGTGATACCGCAGTGATGTGAACAAATGTTGTATCATGCCACTTGTCTGAGAGTGATACCGCAGTGATGTAAACAAATGTTGTATCATGCCACTTGTCTGAGAGTGATACCGCAGTGATGTGAGCAAATGTTGCATCATGCCACTTATCTGAGCTTGATATCGCAACGATGTGATCACATGTTGTATCATGCCAAATATCTGAGAGTGATACCGCAGTGATGTAAACATAAGTCGTATCGTGCCACTTGAAAATTTTATGCCACTTGCCTGAGAATGATACCGTTGTAAGGCACCACTACAGCTGCCTTGAAGTCAATTTGCTCAAAATGATTTAAATAGTGTGGGCAGGAATTTAAACCCAAGTTGCGCATCTGGTACGACTGTTTGTCTGATGTTTTGGTTTAATGTCCCACCGACATTATTTCAGTCATTTGGAGACTACGTTTATCTGAGACAAATATAGTGCTGTCACACTACAATATCACGCCGTAGACATTTGGCATGATACCACACCAAGACACAGGGCCAACCAGTCTTGGGACTACTCACTCGGCCATGTTATCCGGGACAGTACTGCACATCCAGTTCGAATTTGCGCTATTTGATATATAAGGTCTAAAACAATGTTTAAACACATTTGACAAATCTTGTACTCTCGCCTGATATATTAAGTGACCAAATTTGTTAACAGTTAAAACGTTTCATAACTGGTTTACCTATGCGTTTGCTCATTGCACAGGTAGTCTGGCTTAATTTATGATATAATGCATGGTCTGTACAGTGAACGTTAAAAACGAACAATGATAAAGTCAATATACCGTGTTAGTCGCGCCGTCTTCTATTTATGAGGCAGATTTGATACATTGCAAGTTAATAGGATTGTAAAACTGGAGTATATTGACCGTCATTGCATACCTAAGCTTTTTATTGTGTATTTAGATTAAAATAGATCTGTATATTTGTTCTTTTTGATGTGAGAAATTTGCTAAGTTCCCCCTTTCTTAACTATGTTTTCATTTCATTCGTTAAGAGAGCCTACCTTGCATATTAGCACACACAATAAAATGAAATTGTTAATCCTAATTAATTATCTGAAACATCTAATAATTGGAGCTGATATTCCATGGCCCGATATAAACACCACCTCCACCCCCAACAACAACAATAATTATAATAGTAATAGTAATAATAGGCGTATTGAAATTAAAGAGCAAATTTGAAATGTCCAATTATTTCCTTATTAATTATTATTTAGCATTACCTGCAGTTTCATAACATAATACATGTATATCTTCAACTCAACAATTTGCAATGGTAGTGAGTATGAGACAGAATACAACAGGGTAAATGCATTGTATGAGACTGCTCCTCGGGACAAAGTCACTAAATTTCATACGATGAATTTGATATAAGTCGTAATTTTTTTTCTAGTATTTTCTTATTTTCACAATAAAACATTAAGTTGTTACATTTCAATGCATTCTGCAAACACAGCACCTTTTGTAAATAATAAAAACACAGGAAAATATTATTTTACATTTGCAAATCCATGCTTACAACGCAGTTTAGTGAACAATAAAACATTAAGTTGCCACATTTTAATGCATTCTGCAAACACAACACCTTTTGTAAATAATAAAAACACAAGAAAAATATTATTTTTCATCTTCGAATTCACGCTTGCAACGCAGTTTAGTTAAACGAGAAACGGGCCCCAGGAATAAGATTTCAAAGAAAAGATCTTAGACTATATATTCGGTTTTTTGATATGAGAGATTTTCTAAGTCCCCCTTTTCTTAGATATGTCTTCAATAAAAATATTTTGGGCTAGCAACACTTCATTTGATTTCAACTCGATATCTGGTACTGTATTCTCTCTCAATGTGTAAAAGTTTTAGAAATTCTATGCAACAGATTTTATACTATAGTCGCAACCACGAATATATATGTATATATTTTTTTTTCAAGAAAAACTCAGTATATATATTTGCTAAAGCATAGTGAAAAATCTATTGAACAGAATTGTTTTAAATTTTGCATAATAATTGGACATGAAACAACAAACAATAATGTTAAATAAAATCCCTTAATATAAAAAAAAAAAAAAAAAAAAAAAAAAAAAAAAAAAAACTCACATTCAGGGGCAGATAACTCAAAAAGTAGACGGGTGACACACAAGTTTTTCCCCATAATTTAGTTTTTAATGTAATTATCTATAATCATGCAAGTTTTAGAAAATTCTCATGGATAGTTTTAATTTTCCTTCTTTGTCTGTATAGAAAAAAAACTGCATTGTGCACGTATGCCTTTACATTTGCGATGGCACGTTTATTGTGACGCCGATGTAATTAATGCAGTGAATTTTTTCTGGTGCGATTTTCCACTGTAGGCCTGCTCGTGTCTACGAATGATGATACTTATTAAGTCAAAGTGTTAACAAGTCTTTAACTTTGGTTTGAGTGTATGGCGTGTATTTGGGTCTAAAGTAAATTTTACATGAAAAGTGTCAGAAAATACTGCTGGTTGCAATACAGTTGCAAGTGCAGGTAACTTTAGATATGGCATTCAAAAGAAACTTCTTGCGTACTTGAGTTATTCCACACAATATTTTTACACACTCCTTTTTCAATTTAGTGCACCAGTTTGATTATAAAAACACCTTAAATGATATCTATGTCAACACGTCTTCTCTGCTTTATTTGAAAACGGTTTTCAGTCAAAATGTTTACTTTTGTCTCCAGAACATACAGGCATGGTAAATGAAGTTTCAACGTTAGTGTAATGTTTCATTTATTCGTGATTCAACTTTTTGATCGTAGATCAGTTTTGCTTTCACATTTGCCGAGATGCCAATAGGTTTTTTATGCACTAGTTCTTAGAATTAATTATCTCTCTGTAAGTCCAAGAGTGCAAATCAAGTCAAGTACATGTATATTAAAAATGGACAAAAGATGAAATGAAGACAATATAAACTTTCCCTTTTTCTGTACGAAGATCATATACAAGGGTTATTGATCATGGCCTTTATATGCCTAAGGTATTCAATCCATCATCAAGCTAGATTTTATTTGATCAATTGACTACACAATTTTAAGACAAAACAACCGTTTACACAGTTGGTTAAATATATGCTGTTTACTGGTAAAGAGAATAGAAATGAATACAGTGTGTGTGTGGTTGGGTGATGTATACCTTACCTCATGAGGTAAAAAAATTCGTAAATCGGTTTAAAAAATTCAATGTTTGGGTAAAAGTTTAAGTTTTGGTTGTATTTGGTTTGGTTTGGGGTCTGAATTATTATTGTATTATATTCCAAACATTCCGAGGTATACCTTGGATAATTATACCTCACTATGAAACACCCTGCATACCACTTGAGGTAAAAGTCACGCATTGGATACCTCGCTAAGGTAGTAATACGAAACACACCCACTCTCATACACACTTTCTCTCTCTCTCTTTGATTTTCATGTATGTATTGATGCACATATATAGCATTCATACTGAACCTAAACAGCGGTATTTCGAATGCATTATTTAATAAGATGCAAATATTTCCATCTTCCTATGCTTATTACTCTAGTTGATTCAGCATACAGCAGGTTCATACAATAGATCGATCCTCAAATCGTGCAAATTAGGGTGAATTTATTGCTGGATTAAATTCATTGTAAAGTCTTTTTCACAGAGAGAGAGAGAGAGAGAGAGAAAGAGAGAGAGAGAGAGAGAGAGAGAGACGCTAAAACCATTTCTGACATATGTGATATTTGAAATTTCATGTACTTATTCCTTCCATCTCTTTATCATTACTCCCCGATATTTTACGATAATGTTTACCCATGGGAATTTGATATACAGTTGGTCACCACTCTCTTCACCAAACTTTAGTATATTTCATCAGCAATAAAACACAATCAAATATTTTATGATGATTGTTTAAACATGTGATCAGTTATAAATCACGACCGAAACCTTATGTTATGTTTACCAATTTCTCTTGCATGAACCATTTTGCTTGTCACCTGTGTGAACGTTTGTGACAAATTGTTCTTAATTCAATACGTTCATGCGACTACATATATTAACATTTTACTAAATATAAAAAAAGAAATTCATGCATATTTTTGATCGTACATTATTAAAAAAAAGCAAAAGTAAATACATGAATAAAAAGATATATAGAAAAATAACATTGAAAAAGAAAAACAAAGTTATGTTATGCGCTCACACCCTTTGGTTTACTAGCCAGAGTCATAAGGCATGATGCAACAATGCTGCATGTGTTATGTTAAGTATTATTTATAATATCAATCAGTTAAATCACCCAATAAAAGAAGATGAAATCAATAAAGCTGACGAATAATTAAGTTGAAATAAGTTTTACTATCAACAAAGTAATAAAGGCTGTTAAGACTTTAGAATTAGACAGATAAAAGGAGTTCATGTTTACATTAATTTTATAGAACCGTTGCCACTTTGTAGGGGCATCGTAAAATAATCGCATTAAAACAAGATGGCGCTTTATCGAAGAAAGCAAATAAGGCATTCCCAACGTAATGCCCAAATAATCTTCGCCAACTTCCCACACATGTGGGAGTGGTACAGATATATATTTACTCACTAGATCGAGGTTATATTGACTTACATTATACTGAAATTTCATAAATATGTCAGATAAAATAAAGAAATGAGACATTCAGCTTCCGCGAGCTTTCTGAACAACTTTTTTATTTTGCAAAGATAAAATTTAGGTCAGATCATGAAACCCTCACATAAAATTTAATGCTTACTTTATTTTAGAAATGAAAATGTCTTGTTCGTATGCAGAAAACCCTCCATTATAATCAGCAGTGGTACTTTGAAAATTAAATGATTATACCAAGGACTCCTCATATGCGGCATGTTAAACGTGACCAAGATGATTGGACGATATATTTTAAATTTCCGGTATATTTATATTTCGCATTGTTCATATATAGGTATGTTAGGGGATGCAAATCAGATGTCCTTTTCACACGAAACCTCTGTTTGATTCAGTCAGGAATATTTGATTTGCATCTGTAAAATTATTTGCATCTGTTCACTTAATTGTTTTAATTTCAATAAATAAGTTTTGGTAAAAAATATAAATAACGTCCATATTAAATTTACTGATCATGTAATGCAAACAGATAAAGGATTTGGTGACAATTCCTCATTTCATTGTCAACATTCACAATTGAATATTTTAACCGAAAATCATGACCTTAATGACCTTTTGTATTGAATTTACCGGATGGTTAAAAAAGTTTGCATAGGAGCGTGGCGTACTGTCACAAACTGGCGAAAGGAGAAAATAGATAGGTCACGCAGTCGGCACAAACAATCCTTTTGTACGTGTATTCGTTGAAAAAAGAACATTCGTTTTATAATCAGATCGTATATCAGCAATAGATGAATGCACCTTTTAACGGCATGCAGATATTATAAAGCAAAACTTGAAGTTCGTTAGCAATATAGCTATCATACGTTTATTTATATCGCTTTGATAAAAGATGGTATTTAAATGTGTCTATCTGTAACCTCAATAAACGTAAATGCATGACCACCAGCGATGGTGTAGTATGTTCAAATTTGCGATGGTACGTTTCACGTGACCCCGATGTAATTATTGCAGTGAATATTTTCTGGTGTGATTTTCCACTGTAGGCCTACTCGTGTCTACGAATGGTGATACTTTGTAATAATTAAGTCACAGTGTTAACAAGTCTGTAACTTTGGTTTGAGTGTATGGGGTACATTTGGGTAAAAATTAAATTTTAAATGAAAGGTGTCAAAAAATGATACTGCTGTATTTGCGAATTAACAAGTCGCAACTATGTTTGAAATATAATTGGTACTGTAACTTTAGATAAGGCATTCAAAATAAACGTCTTGCGTGCTAGAGTTATTCCTCACAAAAATGTTTTGACACAGTCCTTTTTCAATTTAGTGCACCGGTTTGATTATAAGCACACCTTTCAATGATATCTAGGTCAACACGTCTTCTCTGATTTATTTGAAAACTATTTTTGTCTCCAGAACATGCAGGCATGTTAAATCAAGTTTCAACGTCAGTGTAATGTTACATTTATTCGTGATTCAACTTTTTGAACCGTACATCAGTTTTGCACTCACAAAATTATCATGTTTGCCGACGTGTCATTAGGTACTCATGCTCATGTACTAATTCTCGGTCTAAGAGTTAATTATCTACCTGTTAGTCCAAGAGGGAACATGTATATTGAAAAGGAAACTGGACAAAAGATGAAATGAAAACTGTTATTTTTTATGTACGACGTCCATATACAAGGATTATTGATCATGGCCTTTATATGGTTAAGGTATTTAATCCATCATCAAGATAGAGTTTATGTCATTCATTTACTACAAAATTATTTAGACATAACAACCACATACAATTAGTTAATTATGAAATCATGCTCTTTACTGGTAAAAAGATAATCGATATTGAATACATGTACCTGCATATATTTGAAAATAGTGTTACAGTGTTTGGGGGTGGGGATAGGATGGTGTATACCTTACCTCATGAGGTAGAACCTTCGTACCTCGGTTTAAATAAATTCAATGTTTGGGTAAAAGTTTAAGTTTTGGTTGTATTTGGTTTGGTTTGGGGGTTTGAATTACTTTCGTAATAATTGGATAATTATACCTCACTACGACAACACCCTGCATACCATTCGAGGTAAAAACAACTCTAGTGAGGTATAGGTCACACATGGGATACCTCGCTAAGATAGTAATACGAAACACACCCACTCTTACACACAATCTCTCTCTCTCTGTGACCCCTTAAAGAGATACCGAATCCCTCATTGCTAGCCAGTTATGTATGTATTGAGGCACATATATAATATTCATACTGCGCCTGAACAATTTCGAATGCATTATTTAATGAGATGCAAATATTTCCATCTTCTGATGCTCATTAATCCAATTGATTCAGCATACAGCAGGTTCATATAATTCATCATTCACATGATTGAACGATCCAAATGATACATCTAGAAACTTAAACCCTGTAAAAGTAGACTTTATGCTATTCCCTCCATCACTGGAGTACTGTTACCCCAAATGATTTCGGTACTGTTTTAAGCACTTTGTAAATAGACATGGATCATGAAGAAGTAAAACTTATTCTATTCATCAAGTCTTGCAAATTTAGGGTGAATTTATTGCTGGATTCAACTGATGATTGTTTGATGGGTTTAACGTCCCACCGACAGTATTTCAGTCATTTGGAGACGGTGTCTTCTTGAGACAGATATAGTGCTGCCACACTGCAGTATCACGCCGAAGACATGTGGCATGATACCACACCCAGTCACATTATCCTGACATTGGGCCAACAAGTCCTGCAACTACCCTTATATGCTGAGCGCAAAGCAAGGGAGCTATAACAGTACCATTTTTACGACTTTGGTATGTCGCGGCCGGGATCGAACCCACGACCTTCCGCTCCCGAGGCGGACGCTCTAACCACTCGGCCACAGGGGACGGTTTGGATTCAACTGAATTGCAGAGACTATCCGATATTTTATGATAATGTTTACCTATGGAAATGTGATATACAGTAAGTTAACGCTCTCTTTACCAAGCTTTAGTATACTTCATCTGCAATAAAACACAAACATTCAAATAATTTATGATTTACGATTTACCACATGTGATCAGTTATAAAACACGACCGAAACCTCATGTTATGTTTACCAATTTCTCTTGCATGAACCATTTTGCTTGTCACCTGTGTGAACGTTTGTAACCAAACAATAAAGGAAATTGTTCTAGTAATTCAATACGTTCATGCGACTGCATATATTAACATTTTACTAAATATAAGAAAATAAATTCATGCATGTTTTTGATCGCTAATTATTAAAAAGGCAAAAGCAAATACATTAAGAAAAAAGATATATAGAAAAATAACATTGGAAAAGATAAACAAAGTTATATAATGCACGTGAAGTACCAAGCTCACGCCGTTTGGATTGATTACTATCCAGAGCCACGAGGCATGATGCAACAATGCTGTATGTGTTTTGTTTGTTATTATAATATTATATTTTGTTATGTTATAATATTATATTTTGTTATATATTATTTATAATACCAGTCGGTCAAATCAAATCACTCAATAAAAGAAGATGAAATCAATAAAGCTGATGAATAATCAAGTTGAAATAAGTTTAACTATCAACAAAGTAATGAAGGCTGATTAAGACTTTAGAATTAGACAGATAAAGGGAGTTCGTGTTTACATTAATTTTATAGAACCGTTGCCATTTTGTAGGGGCATCGTAAAATAATCGCATTAAACCAAGAAGACAATAATAATGCATTCCCAACGTAATGCCCAAATAATCTTCGCCAACTTCACACATATGGGAGTGGTACATATATAAATTTACGCACTGAATCAAGGTTATATTGACTTATATTATACTATAATTTCATAAATATGTCGTCATTTAAAATAAAGAACACTTTCCGCGAATTCTTTAACACCCCTCGTATTTTGCGAGGATAAAATTTATGTCAGAACATGAAATCCTCACATATTATTTAATATTTACCCTATTTTAGAAATGAAAAAATATTCTCCGTATGTAGAAAACCCTCCGTTATATTCAGCAGTGGTACTTGGTAATTTTAAATTAAATGATTATACTAAGGACTCCTCAAATGCGGCCTGCTAAACGTGACCAAGATGATTGGACGATATATTTTAAATTTCCGGTATATTTATATTTCGCATTGTTCATATATAGGTTTGTTAGGGGATGCAAATCAGATGTCCTTTTCACACGAAACCTCTGTTTGATTCAGTCAGGAATATTTGATTTGCATCTGTAAAATTATTTGTATCTGTTCACTTAATTGTTTTAATTTCAATAAATAAGTTTTGGTAAAAAATATAAATAGTGTCCATATAAAATTTGGTGCTCATGTAATGCAAACAGGTAAAGGATTAGGTGATTAGGTGGCTATTCGTAATTTCAATTTTAACATGCGCAATATAATCTTTTTAACCGAAAATCATGAGCTTCACTTTAGTACTGAATTCACCGGATAATCAAAAAAGCCTACATAGGAGCTAGACGTAAGGTCACAAACCGGTGTAGTCCCTCTCAGTAAAGGAGAAAATGAATAGGTCACGCAGTCGGTACAAACAAATCCTTTTGTACGTTTATTCGTTGAAATTAGAACATTCGTTTCATAATCAGATCGAATATCATCTATAGATGAATGTACCTATTACCGACATGCAGATTTTATAAAGCAAAGTTAACCTTGAATTTCGTCTTACTCATTTTACCGAGCAAACAAACTGTATGTAAATAATCTGGGGACAAGTACTAAAACTAGCTCACATGATATTCATGTTTCCAGTAAGCACGATGAAATGGCAAATACTTTCTACGATTCAGGTATGATGCAAAATATCATAATTACGAGTATCTTTTTTGTTGGTACTTAAAATACGCACAAAGTACTGTTATACTATTAATGATATATGCATGGATTTTAAACGTATGTGAAATGTGGTTAACATCTTTTACAGATGCCAAGTTCCGGGCCTGTCAAACGACACATTTGAAATAAAGAACGAGGGTCATCGAGTCTGGGTTAACCGGTCCGTCCCATGGGAAGTGGGAGACGACGATGAAGATGTCTATTCGTCATGTGATCTATACATTACCAACAAAAACACGACCTATGACGCAGTTACCAATATACCCCAAGAAGTCTCGAAGATGGAGTGTAGTTCCTGGGTGTATGACACGTCGGTTTTTAAATCAACATTCATTACAGAGGTATGATGAACAAGTCCTGCCATTCTAAAAATGAAAGCATCTTGGGGCATCGAAATCTAGCGCTCTGAAAGACCACGACATATTGTTTCTTTTTCAATTGCAGTTGAATCTGCACCACTAAAACGAATACTTCGTAAATTCGAACTATTTTTTTCGCTCCCGATTTTTTTTCGGCGTAACTGTGTAAAATTGATTTTGACCTACTTCTTTAACCAAACAAATGTTGGTATGCAAATGAAGCCAGAGTTAATGCAATGTTATCATTGGCTTTTAGGATATTTAGGATATTCCAATTCAAGTTGTATATATCTTTCTACTTGATATAACAGTTATCTTTAGTTTAAACATGAAAGGTAACACAGTAATGCAAATTTAACACTTCCATATCAATTTAGGAATGATGTTTTGGCAATATGATTTAAAACAACTAAATTAGAAGCAGACGTATGTCTATTTTCAGACCACAATTTCCCCTAATTTGTAAAAGTGGACTCGGCCTTCAGGGGAGGTAACTACTGCGGAGAAGTGCAGTTTATTATACGGATCTGGAAATAATAATCGGATATACGCGATTTATGATCTTTCGGTTTCGCTTAGTGATATATGAATTGTCTTTACTTTTTTACTTTTAAAAAAAGTAAGCAAATTCATAATATTTAATGGAAGCTGGTCGTTGAGCTTTTTTTTTTTTTTAGTTTGTAAATTTAATTTGCGTAAATTTAAATTTTTTGTTATATTGTCTTCACAATACCTCCCATAATCTTGGTATTTATAAGCATATTTGCTAACGTTTCAAAATTTATAATAGTTTTAATCTGTTTTATATGTTACAGTTAACAATAATTTTACCACGCCGAATATCTTTTTTGAAGATATTTCTTTTTCCTTCTTGTTTTACCTGAAGTAAAATGTTTAAACCGACTTTTATTTAGCATCCCAGTTTTGAGTTTTATTTCAAAATAAATTTTCATCAACGTATCAATTCTGTATGGAGAGAAGTTACACTGCAATCTGCCATGATTAGGTACAAACTGAGAATATTCAATGAATGTCTGATTCTCAGTTTTCAAAAAAATCAAAGGCAAACACTACCAATTGTATATGTGTACGATGCAGATAAATACTTACTTAAGATCAACTACGTGTATTCTTATGAATACATATGTAAAAAATTGACATGAATCCAACAGGACAAGGAAACATCCCCAAGATATTGATTGTAAAACAAATAACGACGCCATATTTCTTTTACCGTATGAGCAACTGTGTGATTGAATGAAACAGAAATAAAACATCTTATTGTAAAATTATACGGGGTATACTGAAGTATGACCGCATTTCCACGTAATCACGACATTGCTTAGCATAAACTTTTACAGGCAAATATCTAATAAAAGTAATACGTTTTTTGGGGGAGATCAATCAATTTACAACATACACATATGCTGGATAATAATATGATAAAAAACAAAGCACAAGAGTGAAATGAAATTTCATTATGACCGGCCCAGGGTGGCGGCGATATTACACAACCTATTTACTTCCATACCGCTGACGTAATAGTGAAACAGGTTGCAGAAAGATGAATAGATCGTATTACTGTGAACAAGCTCTGGTGAACTGCTTTGACCACTGGAAAATCTGGATTGGTTTATAGGCTGCCGGAAGTACATGTTGCTAGACGGAGCTAGACTGGTAGGCGCATAATTGGGCAGATTCGATTTTTGATGCTGAACCAAACAGATATGATCTGCCATTATATGGAAAAATTATCATGCAATTTACCATAAGGAACTTGGTTGTATATGTCATTGTCTGTACAAGTCTTCAGCACTATCGATAATATTCATTGTGTGCGGTATGGAATGTAAAGTATGGGACTATTAGCTTTACTGGTACGGTAAAAAACGTTTGCAAATCAACAAGGCTTTGCTGTAGCCTACTTTCTTTCGTCATTGATTGATACTGAACCAAACAAGATAACATTTCCCAGCTATGAACCTCTCCTTCAACTGCAAGCACTTCGACATATACTTTCCCTTTACATAACAGTGTAACTTTCTGTTCACTTAGTAACGGCGATTTTTAGCATTTTTTGAAACGTTAATACTTCTTTAACATTTTTTACATTCTTGTTTCCGGTATGCCACATCTAGACTGACCTAATCTGCGGATCCGAGTTAGCCCGGGCCAATGCTAACATGATCCTTATGGCCGGAGTGCTGATCGGGGCCATCGCCATCGGAATCTTCTCAGATATGTAGGTGTCTAGTGATCGCTTCATTTTTATGTATTCAAACTTTGATATTTTTTTTTATAATGACGGTTTCCCATTAATTTGTTTAATCCTCGTATATAAAAGCTTTTATTCAATCTGTCATTTTATTTTCGACCGAAAATTAGTTATAATAATCTTTCGTAATTTTCAAAAACTAAAATTTGTCTTTACAAAATGTTACAAAACACTATTATATTTCATGTATAACAGTAAGATAAGGTGCTACAGATTTTATCATTTTGAATTATCCCATCAGCCGTATGTCTTTGTATATTTAGGCTCTAAGCTTCATTTAGTCAAATCAATATGTTGTTCGTTAATCAGATCATGATTCTCGAAAAGAGCAGCATCATAATTTAAATATACATTTCCAAACTGTCTATTAATTTTCAGCTTCGGTCGGAAGACGGCGGTTATGCTGTCGACATTCCTCCACGTCGGGGGCACATTTGGGTCCGCCTTCGCCCCAAACTACGGCGTCTTCGTCGCCATGAGATTCATCACTGGCATGTCCAACATGGGCCTCTTTATGTCCTGCTTTGTCATAGGTAGGTGTCTATAGAGGAAGCAAGGTCGGTATTTATACGGTGCATAAAAGTAAAATTAAAGGCATGTATAAGTTTAACGCCCAAGTTCACCGACATTACAGCTTTTACTGTCATCGAGCTATTAGTTTCCAATATGGAGTCTTTTACTCCACTTGTGGCACCTCTGAATTATACCGTCCTCTCAAGTACTTGGGGGGACCGCCGTGGCCAGCGGTTACAGTCGTGGACTACAAATCTCTCAGCCCCTCACCGCTGTGGGTTCGAATCCCGGTAGGGACTTCGGATTTTTCATGTGAGGAAGCCTTCCAGCTGGCTTGCGGTAGGTCGGTGGTTCTACCTGGGTACCTCTGTGTACTCGGGGTCTTCCTCCACCTGTAATTAGCTGGACGTCGCTATATGATTGAAATACTATCGCAGCGACGGAAAACTCCAATACAACAACAACAAGTACTTGGTGAAGTGAAGCAACGAGGGGTTAATTTATTGCTCCCTAGTTCGAGCATGTTAATGACTTTGTGATTATTGCAAGATAATGTTTCATTTCTTTTTTCTGTCTACACCAATGGGGTTTCTTTATCATTTTAACTAGTTAGCATTAATTAAAATAATCCAGTTGATTATCACCAACTTTTATTATGGAGTGGGGTAATGCAAATATGCGATGACATGGCGAGCGCTCGCAATGGGCATACTATGGGTATTTATTAGGTAAAGCGCCCGAATGCATTAGTGTGATGGAATATTTTTACCAGCAACTTATCAATTTAGTATGGTGGCATATTTCTGCCAACCACTTATCCATTTAGCTATGTTGAAACTTTTCTGAAAAATTGTCACATATTCAGTTAGTATCTGGCAAGTAGCAAATTTTCAAGTTATCTACTTAGGTATCATAACAGGACTAAACTGTCTGTTATTGCCCACTACTGCTAATCACATATTCACTTATTTTAACTGGATACCATGCCTTTTTCCAGATAAGTATGTGAAAAAATGCTTGTTATCCACATAATTTAACTGACTAACTTGAAAAAAGGCGAGATATCCAGTTAACTTAAGTGAATATATGGCTGGCAGTAGTGGGCACTAACAGGCAGTTTTGTTCTGTTAAGATACTTAAGAGGATAACACGAAAGTTTTCTACTTGCCAGATACTAACTGACTATGTGACAATTTTTCAGAAAAATTTCGACATAGCTAAGTGGATAAGTGGCTGGCAGAAATATGCCACCATAATTTAACTATGTCGATTTTTTTTCTGAAAAATTGTCACAAACTCAGTTATTATCTGGCAAGTAGAAAAATTTCGTGTTATTCCCTTAGGTATCCACTTAAGTATCTTAAGAGGACTGAACTGTCTGTTAGTGGCCACTACTGCTAATCACATATTCACCTAGGTTAACTGGATATCATGCTTTTTTTTCCAGATAATTATGTGAAAAAATGCTTGTTATCCACATAATTTAACTGACTAACTTGAAAAAGGCGAAATATCCAGTTATCTTATGTGAATATATGGCTGGCAATAGTGGGCACTAACAGGCAGTTTTGCTCTGCTAAGATACCTAAGGGAATAACACGAAAGTTTTCTACTTGCCAGATATTAACTGAATATGTGACATCCTACAATAGCTATCACTTGCCAATGAAGTTGTCATTGCATATTCATGCAGCAGCTCTTGGGTGGGCACATCATATACATGAACGTTTTTATGACTGTTTATGCCACCATGGAAATCGGATTCTGGATAATTTCATTGTAATTTGGCGCGTGGGGGTATCCATACATTTGATTGGTTGTATTATTTTTTAAAATTTGTTTACTGTTTTTCGTTCCGAATGATAAAAATACAATTAGATCAACTGCGTCGCGATGTGACAAGAAACGAGGCAATACAATACAATACAATACAATACAATACAAATGCAATACAACAGCTTGGGATAACTTCCTCTTAGGAACCTTTTCATTTCTTTCTTTTATTGTAATGGCTAGTAACCACTTTCTGATTCTTATAACAATATTTTAAACCTTGCGGTCAAGGGTTTCCCATGTGTGGATCCTGACAGCATCGGAAAAGACAGTGGTTGGATACAAGGGAGTTTGACGCGGTCACCGGAGGCAGTGCCCCGGCTGGGATTCGAACTTCTGACCCCTGAACGCAAAGCGGACACCCTATCACTGAGCTATAGCGCCGGTTAACACACTACTTTGATTGTTCACTATAGGCATGGAGCTTGTTGGTCCCTCCAAGCGCGTAATAGCTGGCATCGTCATCGAATTCTTCTGGTGTATTGGCTTGTTCGTTCTCTGTTTTATCGCTTACTTCATCCGGGAATGGGACAAACTACAGCTGGCTCTGGCTATACCCTCCGTCCTTCTCTTTCTCCTCTTCTGGTGAGTAGTGCTAACCTTGTGTTATGAGGTCCCCGTGGTTAAGTGTTGTTTTTCACAATTATATAAAATAATACGCATAATTATTATCATATATTATTTACTATTATATAAATTGAATATCGTTGGTTCGATCCCCGTCCGCGACATACCAAAGCCGTAAAAAGGCATTGGTATAGCCAGTTCCCTTGCTTGGCGCTCAGCATATAAGAGTAGTTTCATGACTTGTTGGCCTGGTATCCTGATAATGTGATTGATTGTGGTATCATGCCACATGTGTAATACTGTAGTGTGGCAGCAGTATATTTGCCTCAAGTAGACATCGTCTCCAAATGACTGAATTATTTTGGTGGAACGTGAAACCCAATCAAACAAATAAATACATAAATATTAAACATTTAATCTTTATTTTACAAAATGACCGTTTTTATTCAGGCTTCTACCAGAGTCTCCAAGATGGCTCATCTCGAAAGGCAGGTATGAAAAAGCAGACGCGATTTTACAGAAGTGCGCAAAGGTCAACAAGGTGACGCTGCCAAATAATTATCTGAATGCAGATGACGACGAAAACCAGGGGAAGCAAAGTATCCTCAAGATGTTGAAATCTCCGAGACTTCTCATACGTACACTGATAATCTACTTCAACTGGTATGTTGAGGTGACCCAGTTAACTTCAGATGTAAAATATCACCTAAGATACACGTTTATTCCCTAGATACATTGTATACATGAAAAAAAAATGTGCTGGAAAAACAGTATGCTCCCGTGTGAGCAAGTCAGGTGTCATAAAATAGATGGCAATTAAAAACAATTCATAAGTGGAGTATAGGTATGTCAAATATACCGAATTTATACCATATAGTAATGGAGTAATGCAAAAAGAAAATCATTACAAAATAAAAGAAAATACTTAAAAATAGACGGAGTTCTGTTTCGTTATCATTACACTTATATTACTCAATATCTTGAATAGTTGAGGTGTTATGTTCTGGACAAAAATTGTTATGAATAAATTAATTGAGATGATAAAAAATCTGACCAGGTAGAGTTATGGTTCTTGTTACTGCACTGATACTACTTGCTATCATATTTTTTCCCAAGTTTCAAGTCCTTACCTCGTTTTAGTTATGAGTTTTGCCCGCAACAAAAATTGATAGGGACAACAATCAGTGTGGTACGGAGGACTCGCGGAGCAACTAGTCATATATTTCTTACTGAAAATGGTAACAACTGAGTGGTCTATCGGCTCTAGAATAAAAGAGTTATCCCCCTTTCCAGGATGGTCGTCAGCATGGTGTACTATGGTCTGGGACTGAACGTTGGGAACCTGGATGGCGATATCTACGTGAACTTCCTGATCAACAGCTGCATGGAGGTGGCCGCCTACATCCTGTGTCTTCTGCTGTTGAACAAGGTGGGGCGCAAAGCACTGCATGCTGGGACTATGATCCTAGGGGGCGTGGCTTGTCTCTGCACCATCTTTACTGTCCTATACGCCGACAAATGTGAGTGTTTTGGGCATTGAGCTGGTTTTAAATTACAAGAAATGATTGATTGGCTTATTGGATTGATGAATTAAGTATCTGATTGCATGATTGATTGGTCCCCTTATTGATTAATTAATTAATCGAAGGATTTTTTAACTTACTTGCTGTTTGGTTTTATTTATTTTAAATTTTTTTTTCTACATGTATTAACTTTTTAATAGTATTTGTTTATTTATTCATTTAATTAAGCTAATAAACAAAGATACACGTGTGCTTTTACAATCTATCAAATATATTGGAAAAAAAGACTTTTACAGATTTGTTTATAAGAATGATATTTCCGAAATGATATGTATTGTAATTCTACTGATCCTTTTCCTTTCTTATCTTAAAAATGCATATTTTTACATAACTGCAATTACACATAATAACTCTCAAAGTGATACCTAGTGTGATTAGAAACGATTGATTATTGTCTTAGCTTGTTTAATATGTAAAGTAAATAACAAAACAAACCGAAAGTAGAACTTACGTGACTATTCGATCGATTTCAGCACTGTACTGGATAACTGTCGTTTTGTCCAACGTTGGCAAGTTTGGAATCTCGGCGGCCTTCGCTATTATATATGTGTGGTCCGCTGAGTTGTTCCCGACCCTGGTGCGAAACTCTGGAATGGGTTCCAGTTCAATGATGGCCAGGGTCGGCGGAATACTCTGTCCATATATAGCTGATCTGGTAAGAATTTATCAATTGACAGTAATGATATTATTTTTGCATATTTTGTTCAGGGAACTTGTGGCTTGACCCATTTGCAAGTTACTCTTTGGTTTTTTATATATGTTCAGTGTATGGTTTGGCAATGACATATTTCAAACTAGAATATACCGTAACACAAGTGAACACTATCTGGTAATTAAAAGCTCTCTCACCTGTGAGATGTTCAATAATCGCTGACACCCTAACCTGTCTAAGATGACGGTGGGGGTTGGGCTTCAAGTTTGTCTGTAAGCATTTGTTTATTGTATTTTTCTCTGTCGGACTGTATTTTCTCGTACTTAACTGTTAAGAATATATTTGATACCTTCTTCTATTAATACACATAATTCCAGTGCATTAGTAGTTCAGTGTTTACCATGCTTTAACTGATTTGACTCTCGAATGCTTCAGATAGGTCTCATGGATGTAAAGAATAAATTGCCCTAATTATATATAAATTATACATAAGTAATACAATGAAACAAAAATTATTTTTTTATTTTAAATCTGAATTGAGTGATACAGAACATTATGGCCAAAGAGAAAAATGTAAGACATACATTGATCCTACAACCCTCATAATCAAAGTCTGTAAATGCCATTAATTTAAGCCTGTATATGGATATCAAATCTTGATAATATTTGAATAAAAATATAGGCAAACAAAGCCTCTAATATCACAAATTAAATACAACCTTAATCAAATGCTTTCAGGGCACATTTGTTGATGGACCATTCGGGAAAGCCCTTCCATTGATTATATTCGGAGGCTTATCAGTCGCTGCCGGGCTGTTGTCTTTATTCCTTCCGGAAACGAGCGGTAAAATCCTACCAGAAACTATTGATGATGCCGAAAATTTCGGCCGGTACGTACAAGTTTGTGTACCCCACTCTTGACCTACTTTAGCACGGTGGCGTAAGACACTGCCGAAAGAATATTTGAGCGATTTTTGTTGGTGGATATTCCTATGCTTAAATATTACGCATCATTTTTTTCGTGAGATGGTAACGCTTCGTATTCACGAAATTTTGATATCATTGTTATATATAGTTATTTTCTTGAAGCACTTCTCTTAGATGCTCATTGAGACCTGTTTCGGGCTGAAAGTTATTAATATCTGCTAAATAGAAAAAACATATCCTGGTCTGTTATATCGTCTCCGTGTGGCTGGAAACGGCTTTTGTCCGTTTCATTGCATCTCCGATTGCGCTAAAAGGAAAGCTTGGCCAACCGAGTTCTTATCCGTTGTCATTTTGATTTCTTAGAATGAGAGAGTTCATAGATAATAATTCTTACTTCATATAAACATTCTACATTCTAAAATACCCAAATCCACGCCAAACAAATATGTAGATTGTGAACAATTCCAAGATATAGCCATTTTTACGATACCCTATTACTTGCATGTCAAACAACCGTTTGCAAAAATAAAAACACGCTTACTTGAAAGTCTAACACTGGAGTCAGTAAATATGAACAAATGTAGAAATAGAACTAATACATTGAGGTAGTATGGACAAGAAAAAGCAACAACTTTAAATAACTTGTGGTGTCAATTTAAAAACCCAAATGAAATTGCATTGCATTTTTTTCTTGACGTCATCGGTCTGGTTTTTTTTTTGTGTGTTAATTTCAGGGATGACGATACCCCAAAGAAAAACAAGACTAACAAGTACTACTTAAACAGTGCATTTGACAACATTGCAGACCCCGTGGAGAAACAACCAGTGAAGTTTTAGACTAAGTGTTGAACTTCGATGAATTTCGATGTACTAAGACACTTTTTCCAGGGCATCATTTGTCCTATATTCCATATGATAATATACTGCTGAACCTGTAATAGCAATCGCTTGTGCCAAGAAGCCAATATATATAAGAGGCCAGCTTTCGCGAATTTGCATTTTCTCATACCTTTGACCTCCATTAGGCGGCCATCTTGGCTAAGCACTCACTGTATCATTTTTTAATTAAGTTTACTGTCCGCTAAAGACGGGGTTCGCTATATTCATGACCTCTACTGAATTTTAATATTTCTTTAAATTTCGCTCTATAACATACACTCGCCAATAGTGAACATTGTATATATGTCTATTTTAAGTGTGAAATTTAAATTTTATCATTGACAATTATAACGATTATTTTGATTGTTTAATATTTATAGTTATACTCTAACCAGACCATTTCTTTTATTACTTTGAAATATTTTAATGCGTTTAAAGGCGATATATAAATTGTTATGGTGATTATAGAATATGTAAGTACCTACAGAAGATAGACCGTTTTTTTTATTAATTTAGTTGTACTTTTTTCGTTATTTTGGAGTTCACTGTCCCTGCGACGGTATTTCAGTCATAAAACGACACCCAGGTAATCACAGGTGAAAGAAGATTCTTAAAGCACACAGAGACACCTGATTCGAATTCCACAAACAAAACTTAGCGCTAAGTATTACTTAAATTCTTAAACTAGGTAGATACATAGTCCACCATTACTTTTAAGAAATATTTAAGTACATAACTATGCTGAAATGAATTATTCTGCTAATAACTAACAATAATTGTTATTTTGGTATTTATAAGATAAAACAAGATTAATGAAAATTGCCTTTAAGTATTTAAGTTTGACTTAGCGCTAAGAATTGTTGGTGGAATTCGACTCTGGGTAGAACTACCAATCTATCGTGAATCAGCTTGAATGGCTTTCTATTTCCTTTAAATGAAGCCCCACGCATACATGTACGTGTATATACTGAAATTATATGAGTGCAGTAATCTACTCATTGATTTATATTTTGTGAATAATTGTCACAAGTTATGTGTAATTGTTCACTAATTGCTTCTTCCTGCTCAATTACATGAGTAAAACATTTTATCATATATATATATAATCAAGATAATTCTGTTTCTCCTTACTAAAGTTATGTTGTCATTCGATGCTTTGTAAACGCAAATTTATATTTCCTAAATTCTGAACATGGAACTAAGTAATGTTTTGTAATATTTCTTTCTGCGAAACAATATTTCATTTTCGTGAAATACTAGTATTTTAAAAATGAAAGAATACGTCGTTTTTTGCGAAAAAAATTAAATGTAAAAATGGAAAAGTGTGCAACGACAAGTGGGACTTCTTATCAAAGACGAAGAGATTTTCAATTGAAATATAAGAATACTATAGTATTTAAACCAAGTAAATACGTAAATTGAATGTTAATGGCATTTTCAAAGGTTCATCATAAATTAACTACACAATGTAAATGGTATATCACTTTAATTATGATAATGCTACATGTTATCAAATTTAACCTGATTTTTATGATTAATTGAAGGTAGTTTGTACTACATTTTATAATCTTTAAATATTTAACAGTATGTGGATGTTATATTTTTGGAGCTTTTTAAGTGTATTATAATAAAAGATACATTTTTATATTTCTTAATTTTGTTGGGAATTTGTGAAACCATCTTCATAGTCATTAGAACAAAATAACATTAAATTAGAAAATGGTTGCTCTTATCTTTGAAATTATCAACTGGGCTTATACGTTAATTAGTTTGACAGCAACCAATTGACTTCGGTTTCCTTATCACATAAAACACATGAGACAAGAAATATGTTTTAAAAAGTCATTCGGCGGCTCATTAGTTACATAGTCACTACCTGTACTTTAAGATCTTATTTAAAGCCCCAGTGCGTTTTAGCTTGGAAAAATATATTTTTCAAAATTTCTAATTAGCAAAGCCTCAAATGATGTTTGATTAACCTCTTAATGTTAACTTAAGCCCACATAATGAAATATTCACCCGGAAGCCTTAGTTGTTCAGACAGGGCAAACTAGTGAGAAAAATGGGCGGAGCTTGTTCTGAAACACGCTGTTCAGTAAAACCACGGATGTCTCGGTGTACATGGGGTGTTTCAGAAGTTAATGGACTTTTGCTATAGACTGGATAAATCTTGAAACACGGTAATAGGGATGTAGGAAGAAAATCTACGAACTTCTGAAAAAAAACCCCTTGTATGTTAATTTTATGCTGTCATTGTTTTGAGCTAAATATAGAACGAGACAGCCACAATTTGTATTTTTCTAATAGAATCTTTCCTGTAAATTAGGCATTTCTCAAGGTCTTTCAGTGATGAAATTAAAACTGAATTATATATGCTGTAAGTGAGTTCAGATTTAGGTCTAACATTTATAAGATACTGGGACTTTAATACCGGTACCGTTACATTGTGCATAGCAAACAGACTGTATCACCGATTTTGCACAGTTTTAATGTCAAGTTACATTTATGTAAAGTAAATACACCAGCCTGAACCAATAGCCAATGAGAACATTGCCTTTAAGTTTTAGATGCGCCTAGAAATATATTTCTAATCATTTCTGATTGGTCGAAATCTGGTGAAAAACCTGGGCCAATAGCAAAAGCATACAGCTGCCACCGACAAAATGAAAACGAGTTCAAATCAATGGTTTCTTAATGGAAGGCTAGCCTTTCTTCTTGATGCATTCCCGCTTCACGCCCCATCCAAACTCGTCCTACACTCACATTTCAATGAAAACATGGTGAGATACGGGGATACTAATCACCTTAAGTGATAGTTCTAGTTTTACGTTGGTTAAGGTGCAGTATTTGTCATTTAGGTCAACTCAAGGTCACACATTTAAGCATGTTTCATTAGATAGCGTTTTTTTGTTTTATTTTTTGGGATACACGTCCCACCGGCAGTCAGTCATTTGGAGTCTTTTCATTATCTTGACACCACCTTTATCTCATGAATTTTCATGTACCATTGTATAACTGAATGCATATAAATTAATTCATTTGAAATGGTATTATATGAAACAATGGATTTTTCTTTGCTGCAAATATTGTAGAATCTGAGCTACATACAGAGGAGACACTGGTCAGACGGTTCCTTTCAGGAGCTGTCTGACCTGGATCTGCTCTTTTTGTCAATCGCAATAAGGTACAGGGTTACGGCTACAGCAACAGATATGTCTCCGAAAAACATATCAAATAGATACATCAACCGAGTGTTTTATATTCTTAAGGCCCCTTCCTATCTAAATAAGGCCGCGCTACGCCCTCCACGACTTAAGAGAACGTAGCTCGGAAAACCTCTTTCGTTGTAAAGGCAACCACAACGCTACTACGCTCAAAGTATATACAAAATAACTCTTTTTATCCCGCGTGCTCGCCACGTATGCGGTGCGCTTGCACCACGCTCTATAGGTAAAAAACTATGTTACCGCGACAATCCTGCCGAGTAAGTCCACGATCGGACCATGCTCCTGGCATATATACACCTCGTCATATAAAGTGAAGCAAGAAAACTTCTGACGCAAGCGTCAAAGAATCGGACCGAAGGGCTATTGTTGTTGCCGTGATTCTCAGTCATTGCGGGGAAATGATGTAATATCCATTTTGCTGCTCTGCTACTGGTATACTTGCTTCTTGCTTATCCAGCCTGTAAAACTGACGTTCGCATTGTTTTCGTACTCGCTGATGAAGGTGATTTCAGCATAATTACAACAGGACTAAATCGAAGATCTTCATTTACAATATTATAATATTTACATTTACAGTAATACAAAATGTTTAAATAATAATTTGGTGTAATCTATTTTATAACCGGAGTTCTCACATTCAAAAGCTGTTATTATTGTTAGCAGGAAAAGTTTAAGTACGAAAACGGCAAGTCCGTGTATACCTGATTTTGTGTAAGTACGATAAAATACTCCGCAGGTAAAACCTAAAACATAAAACTTAATTTTAAATATTGAAAAGTATATATCATTATGACATCTGCATTAACATTATCAAAGACAATTTCAAGGCAAGTCCCCGGTTGCCGAGTGGTTAGAGCGTCCGCCTCGGGAGCGGGAGGTCGTGGGTTCGATCCCCGGCCGCGACATACCAAATGGTACTGTTATAGCACTCTTGCTTGGCGCTCAGCATATAAGGGTAGTTGCAGGACTGGTTGACTCGGTGTCAGGGTAATGTGACTGGGTGTGGTATCATGTCACATGTCTACAGCGTGATACAGCAGTGTGACAGCACTCTATCTGTCTCAAGTAGACATCGTCTCCAAATGACTGAAATACTGTCGGTGGGACGTTAAACCCAACAAACAAACAAACAATTTCAAGGAAAGGCGACATATTAGAAGACATATCATACATAAATATATTTTCCCTTTATAAAATTACATCATGTAAAGACAGGCACTGAGAAATGCACAACACAGTTCAGCAGTTAAAAACCGGCCCGGAAGAAACTTAACATCAAACAAGATCACATGAAACACAGTACACAACATCAAATATATATTTCACACAACTTTATAATTTTCTTTTATTTGGAACACTTATTTGGAGAATGGACTATACATAAGAAGAAAGTTCACAGCTACACTGCATAGATAAACGACAAAGACAATACTCTGTAAATAAGAATGTTATAGAACATTATGGGTTATTACCATTTGACACTCGTTTCTATTTTAAATGCATAACACATAAAAAATACTTAACTTCACCAAATAAGTTTTGCAAAACTATGCAAAAGACCAACACATTTAAACATCTTTTAAATAAAAGAAAGTTTTTTTTTTTTTTTTTTTTTTTAATTTTCTTTTTGGTCTTTAATACATGGACAAATCAAAAGGAAACGGTACTTCCTCAACTGCGTACAAATCGCATTATTATAGTACATACTGTCATATAGTCATTTCTGGCAATGCTGTTTGGTCCATACCTTCCAGTTTTAATACGTTATTTGTGTGCAGAAATTCGGATTTTAGCTATATGCTTTATTTTAGACCTATTGAGTAAAGTATTTGCATAATGAGGCGCTTGTATTTAGGTGGGAATAGAAAATATTAACTGGACCAGACTCCATTTGCGAGTGCAATTTCTGTATTCTCTTTGTTCGAAAGAAGAAATAAATATGTTTGCATTATATAATTATGGATTAAGCTACAGTTACAGTTTTGATTATGGCGCAACTATCGTACGACGCTCTTTCCACGTCTGCGTGCCCAGTGTGGTCATTCCTGCTTAATATTTTTCCACCATGTTTCCGATACGCCGTCAATTCGAATATTAAAGCTATGTACATTTTGAGCATGCACAAAACTTACTACGCTCTACCACGTACTTTCACGCTTAACCCTTTCCCTCATAGAGGATACCATGAACTCGCAGGCTGATCAGGTTTTATGCTGTTCGCTGCTCCTCAGTGGTCTGGTA
>CM037779.1:35036369-35086369 GCA_021229015.1 Solen grandis | reverse complement strand
TCTGTAATGTCTGTCATAAATCTTATTTATGCATATTCTGCAAAACATTGAAAAAACTTACAATTCACAATTTACATAAATACAACAAACTAACATCCAGACTCTTTTCCTAGATGGTGGGGGAAGGACCTACTTACCATATTTGGACATGTGAGCTATTTCCTTGATTTGTATAAAATAAAATAAAAGGTGAAATTTGGAAAAAAAATACAAGAATTTAAAGACCATTATAAAAGCAGTGTATATTCCTCGGTCAAATAAGCAAAGGTGTGCTACTGATTTGTTATGAGATGCAATATGTACATACATGTTGATGACTACTTTACTATAATAAATAAGTAGGAAAGAATCTTTTTCTCAAGATCTTTCAATTATTTACAAAAATAACTACAATTTGTAATTTGCATATTCCGCATATCTTTGTCAATTTTCTGACGTTTTCCAAAGACCTTCCAAATGTCTCCGTTAACCCATCATGAGTGCATAAATTGATGGCGTAGCAGACTGAAAAATTGATTCAATGACAGGTTTTTTAATTCAAATTATTTATGATTACAGACCATCTTCGGGAATACTCATCCATGCAAAATGTAAATGATAAGAGTATTTTGACATCCATCTAAAATACTAAATTGCGTTATCTGATCAAAATTTTTAATGCAATAAACTTTTATTTTACAGAGGATATTTGCACATTATGTATGATTTGTATTACCGGTAGTCTACAATATGTCAATGTTATTTTTTTTTACATAAAAATTGAATCATTATGAAATATAATGGGCCTTTAAAGAAATTTTCAGAGGGGAAGATGCTGATGAAAGGCCCATGACAAAGCAGGATAAAAAGCCCCGTAACATCATGATTATAAACTCAAACATTTGATAAATACCATGATTGAAAATTAAATATTGCATATTTAGTACCTTCATCAGTTCCTTCACCTTAGGATCATCCCTTGATGTTGGTTCAATCATGGATCTTTCTTCATTCTCCTCTGTAATATACAAATTATAACATGAACTAGGTCAATGAGATATGATGTCTAAGGGTCAATATTAAAGAAGTTAAATGGCTGAAATGGATGAATCTAGCTGTCAGTCTATCATCCAATTCCTTGATAAAAATACCAGTACAAATGAACAAAATTTAATAAACTTGTACTATTTGATTTATTAGATTACAGGATAGACAGAAGTTATTAGTTTTACATTAACAAAAGTATTGGTCTATATCAAATGAATACACAAATTAATACAGGACAGCCTAGGTTATCTACTCAAGCAAAATGATTAATAAACATACCTAGAAAGTATCCTTCTGGGCCAACATCTGCTGTTGTTGGACTTGTAGGTGATTCAATGGCATTCTTCCCCTCTTCTTGCAACTCAATAGCTGTATGAGAAAATAAAAGTCAAACTGTATAATTAGCACAAATATCTCTAAAAACTTTCTCTAACCTCTAGATTCTGATACCATTCTCCCCCTTTTTCTCTTTTGGAGCTGGGCTTGATTCGAACCAATGGCCTAATAGACCATCTGCTATCAACAGGATTTTTCATGACTGTCTAAGGGGCATTTACTGGTCCAATCCAGGAACAGTCGAGAGGGATTAATTTAAGTTGTAAGAACTTGTTTCCCAATAAATAAGTTTAAACAATCTGCCTTATCATGTTACCAGTTATTCTTTTGCTATTCCATCCCCATCACAGGAAACAGACAGGCGTGGAGAAATGTAGTGGAGTTTCTATCAAAACGATCAAGGCCACAGGAAGTGCTCATAATGCTCTGGGCAGCAGCCTCAGAACAATCCAAAAAGCCATCAAATCTAGTTGCTGCTATTAACATTTTGAGAATCAAATGGCATCAGCCACATATGCAGATTGAGACTGACCATAACAGGACAACTTAAATCTAAGTATTATACAGTAATAAAATACAGGTTTGCCATTCATTGCTATTATAACAAGACGAGCAGCCACCAACCGGTATACAGGATTTATTAGTCAGATCCCTTTTTATAAATTTTGAATGCATCATGCATGATCTAGAATGAAATATTTGTGTGTTTGAAAACACATTAGCAGATGTCACATGATTTGACATATATATACTAGTGGTTTCCAGTGGTATCGCAGGTTCTCTGGTATCATGGTAATCTCATTTTTGTTGGGAAAACTGAGCTGATCGAATCTCTGTGACACCACTTTGTAAACAGAAAGTTGCAATATTTATTGTAATAAAAAAGACAAGACCTGATGGTAATATGAACTGGGTTTTTCAGGCTTTTTTTCATCAAAAGTAGGTCAACGGTCAAGGTCAACTGCGTAATGAAAAGGTCCATCCACTTAAGCAACTGTCAATATATTTACTTCAAATATTTTATTTCAAATTTTGCATTAAATGCCTGCTAATTTACAGCCATATTGCCAATCTGTCTGGTGTCAAATTTGCTGAATTTGTTTTGTAAAAAAAAGAAAATAATATATTTATATTGAGAATAATAGCTAAAAATACAGGTTTATAGTATTCTGTAGAGTACAGTTGATCCTGTATTAGCGGCCACCTGTATTAAGCAGTCAAACTGTATTTAGTGGTCAATTTTAATATACCAAACTGTAGTATTTTGTCATATATTTAAACTTCATTTAGCGGTCACCTCTATTAAGCAGCCATTTTCTTTTGTTCCCTTGACTGACCGGTTAAGACAAGTTATATGGAAACTAATCTTAGCCTTGTAACTTCAAAAGTTATCAGAAATCGGATGTGTTTCAACATGTCATCAGTTTTCGTGGATTTACTTTCATTTTTTTTTTAACGAAAATTGAAACAATAAGCTTTTTTTAATTTTTTTTTAATATTTCTTATTTCTTTAAACAATTACACTGATAACAATAGCTGGCTCTAATTATTTTTTTCTGAAAAGATATTCTTATTGCAAGCCTATATATAGAGTTACAGTTATGTGAACATACCTTTTAGATTTTATTATCTATTTGTAATTTAAATGCATAGAAAATAAATCAGAAATGAAAGGATAATTTTAAAATATCAAATCTGCCATTTTTTTAAATAATAATTGTGTGTGTCAATTATGATCATTATGATTGTTTTTTTCTAACCAAAAGCCAGGAATCATTGCATAAATTTTGATGATTACCTGTGTTAGCTCTAAATTGTAAATGGTGACAGGTGTTAAACTCATAGAAAATGACTTTTATGCCTTTGTTATTTTTTCATGCCCATCTTACTTTCAGATTGAAATTACTTCAATTAAATATAAACTTTAATTGTATCTGAAATATTTGAACAGGAATTTGTTTTTTATTAAAAAAAAGTACATGCATACATACATGTACAATCTATTGCATTACAAAAAAGATGAAAATATCACTTCTCTCATTCTTTCCAAACTTCTCCCTAAAAATATGATCGGGAGAAGTGACTTCTCCCTAAAATTTCAGTCTAGCATGATCCCTGAGAAACACAGTAAAAAAAATCTCAGTCGCTTGCGTGTGTGATAAAATCTAGTTAGACTACGATAAAAAAAAAAGGAATGTGGTGGAGTTAGGACAGGGGCGCAGTTAGGACCTCCGATTATTCTATCATAGACATTAATCTCTACTGAGATTCGCTCCAGTTATTTTTTCGTACGGACCTCCGCTGGATCTCTACCCAGGCCTTATATAAAAGCTTCGGGAAATTTTCACCAATACCCCTACCTCATTTCGGCTGTTCAAATTGATTGTTTTAGGATGCACACGTAAAAATCCATGCAGATATAGTAAGAAGACATATTTTTCTTTCCATTTCATTCAACATCATTATCTTAGCTTACCATTTTCATAAAATATGGCGACGGAAAGCACCAAACCACTCACCTCATAGTTTTAAACGGTTTCTGGACGATTCGGCACCAAACCAATTCAGCACCTAGACGACTCAGCACCTAGTTAACTCGGCACCTAGACGACTCGGCACCTAGTCAACTCGGCACCTGAGACGACTCAGCACCAAATAAATTTTTACCCTGGACGATTCGGCACCATAATAAAATTATGAATTATGTATTATTTCATTAAGAAAAGAATGATATAGATAATAGATATTAATAAAAATAAGTAAAGAATTGATGTTTTACTGAATGTTATAAATAATAATAAGCAGAGAAAACAGTAAAAGTAACAAGTATTCGTTAATCCTACTGATTATATATCTTCATTGAATTGATTGTCAAACAGAGTTTAATTTCAAATTTAGTAATTTATAAAATTATCTAAATAGCATAATTAATGAATTTGAAAATTATATTTAAATTAGCTGACAAACTGAACATTTCTTTTTTGTTGTTAAATAAATGATGGACATACTTAATTGATTTCATTTGGGTGATAATCATCATATTTAATTGATTTGAATGGGGTGATAAAAATCGTCAGTTGTGATATACCGCTTTATGAAAATCACAAGTGTTCCTTAATACTTTTGATTGAACATTTTATTTCAATAAGCCGACAAACCGAGCATAAATTAGAATGAATGGTTGACATAATTATTAGATTAACGTGGGGTGATAATTACAGTCAGTTTTGAAATTCTGCTTTCTGAAAACAATATTACATACAATCATTAGATCAAACATAAAAGAGTACCGATATACAGTTTTTATGCAACAATATGTTAATTATATGTAATATCTAATTAATATTAATTGTTATTCAATCTATTTTGATTGGATGTATATGCATATCCAATGAAATTCTTTGGTTAATCTGAATCTCGCGTTTTACTATAAAAATCATAATGTTCAACCTCGGGTCACATTTATGATCGAATATTGATATTGCGATATTGGAAAAGTGTTATATGTGATTTAGGACTATTAATCAGTTTTGGATGCTTAAATATTCTAAGTAATTGTTTGTGTGAGTGTAATTTATTCGGTGAGTGTGTTAGTGTGAGAATCATTAAGAATGGAGTTGTGCAAGTCTTGTGATAGGAACGTTACTAGGAGACAGCACGCACTTCAGTGTGATGTATGCGACGGTTAGCAGCATAGACTGTGTGGAACAGGTAATTTTTTTTGGTTAAATTCTGACTTTTCATGAATTTTTTATCATTTTTTTTGTGTGTAAAAATTGGCCAATTAATACATATTAATTTTCCATATTAATATATATAAAATATTCCAGCCAGGTGCTAAAGTTCTTGAAGCTTTCAAAGAAATTGAAATTAAAATCTTCCATAAAATATGCTTAATTTATATATTTCTGATGCTATAGACACAATTTCTAATAATACACCCATCAATTTTAAATAGCATTTTTATTTGTACTTATAAAGTTTTGACTTCAAATATAGATACCGGTAATATATATCTTTTGTGAATCAATCTGTTCAAGACATGATACTGTTTACTGATAATATAATCATTACATTTAATATAATGAAATATATCTGTTAATGAAATATTAACTTCATATTAATATATTTATAGGTTGGCATCGGCGGATTAACGGGAAGGCGAATCTCTCGTTCTACTTGCTTGTGCCGCTTCTTCGTCGGAAAGCAGACCTGGTTCCTATCCAACACCAGCTGGTTTCAGAGGACGCCCTGTCACGCTATCAACGTACGAAGTTCGTGAGGATGCAGGGTGCGATCACGAAACTTTGGACAGCGTATGAGGAAAAGACACTCTCCACCTCAGAGTTTCTGACGAGTGTCGGAAACCTCTACGCACTGCCATTAGAGTGACTCCCACAACCCTGCCCATTGGAGTGAGTCGTGAAAAACCAGACCAGTCTGCCTCTGCACCTGTACCTTTTTTATTTTCAATTAAAATAATTCAGCTTTTGAATGTTATTTTTTTTTTCTAAATAATTAATTTTTTCTTAAATTTATTTTTCAGTCATGTTTTTTTTTTCTAAAATATTCTAAAATATTAAATAATTCATAAAAAATAACATGTTAAGTGAAAGTTAAATTTTTTTTTTTTATTGACTTTAATTATTATTGGCATTGGATTTTAAATTATTATTTTTTATTTTCCAAATTATGGGGCTCATGAAAGCAGGGTCCACGTCCCCGAGCCCTGGGTGCACATATATAATTTTATACATGTGTAGCGGATGCTTTCTAAATGCAAAATATTTATAAATAATGAAAAATGATAACAAATAACTCACATATAATCATTTATTATAATCTCTACTTCTTATATATAATTCAATTTATTCTTTCTTATACTAATTAAATGGTGCCGAGTTGTCCAGTGCTGAGTTGACTAGGTGCCGAGTCGTCTAGGTGCCGAATTGGTTTGGTGCCGAGTCGTCCAGAAACCGTTTTAAACAGACATTTTGTAAATATTGATCATGTGACTAGCGGCGAAGCAGTTTAAACTACAGCTCAGTTCAGCTACGACTGTTCAACAACAAAAGGTAAATGCTCTTTGCCATTAAGTCGGCCCTGGCAAAATCAAAGAAATTTTGCTGTATCAAATGATTTTTCAACATAAAGTTTTTGTGAAATATGTTCTATTTACTTATAGATAGGGAAAACCACCTACCGATCTGTACCACATAACCCGCAAGTTGAACCTAACTTTAGTTATCCAATCGCAGTTTAAACAGTGAGTTTGGAGGTTTTGTAAGTCCGTAGCTGTAAAACTGGTAAACATTTTTAAGCTAAGACAATGATGTTGAATGAAATGGAAAGAAAAATATGTCTTCTTACTATATTAATCTCTACTGAGATCCGCTCCGGTTATTTTTTTCGTATTGGCCTCCGCTGGATCTCTACCCAACCCTTATATAAAAGCTTCGGGAAATTTACACCGATACCCCTACCTCGTTTCGGCCGTTCAAATCGATTGTTTTCGGATGCACACCTAAAAATCCACGCATGTCTAGTAAGAAGACATATTTTTCTTTCCATTTCATTCAACATCATTGTCTTAGCTTGCCGATTTCATGAAATACGGCGACGGAAAACACCAAACCGCTCACCTCGTAGTTTTAAACAGACATTTTGTAAATTTTGATCACGTGACTAGTGGCGAAGCAGTTTAAACTACAGCTCGGTTCAGTTACGACTGTTCAACAGCAAAAGGTAAATGCTCTTTGCCAACAAGTCGGCCCTAGCAAAATCAAAGAAATTTTGCTGTATTAAACGATTTTTCAAAAGAAAGTTTATGTGAAATACGTTCTATTTACTTATAGATCGAGAAAACCACACACCGCTCTGTACCGCATAACCCGCGAGTTGAACCTAACTGTAGTTATCCAATCACGGATTAGTCACGTGATAACCATCGCATGTAAACAATATGGCGGTTTAAACGGCGAGTTTGGAGGTTTCGTGAGTCTGTAGCTGTAAAACTGGTGAAATCGGTAAGCTAAGGCAATGATGTTGAATGAAATGGAAAGAAAAATATGTCTTCTTATTAGACATGCGTGGATTTTTAGGTGTGCATCCGAAAACAATCGATTTGAACGGCCGAAACGAGGTAGGGGTATCGGTGTAAATTTCCCGAGGCTTTTATATAAGGGTTGGGTAGAGATCCAGCGGAGGCCAATACGAAAAAAAATAACCGGAGCGGATCTCAGTAGAGATTACTTACTATATCTGCGTGGATTTTTAGGTTTGGATCCTAAAACAATCATTTGAACGGCAAATGAGGTAGGGGTATCGGTGTACATTTCCCGAGCTTTTATATAAGGCCTGAGTAGAGATCAAGTGGAGGCCAATACGAAAAAAAAAAACGGAGCTGATCTCAGTAGAGATTAAGACAAGTAGGGATTATCATAGACATTAATTCTCCTCCAGCAGAAACGCCACAACTTTTTTCACTATTCTGAAATAACCAACGCTTATTTTTCACAAAAGAAGGGTACCGGACCCATTCACAATTCAAGGAAAAAAATCACTGATGAATTACAAAGTTAAGAATAAATTTAAAATATTTGTAAACACAACCCCACCCACAAAATGAGTAATGATGACCATATATGGATAGGTATTAACCGAAATTTAAACGTTCCTATAGTATTTTGCAATCGATCATTACCTTCTTTTACTTTTTTCTTTCTCCCTAATGTGCCTATTTTTTCAAATAACGATTCATCTTTCTTTTTTGGAGTAGTTAAAGTTGAAGTATTTGGGGAAGTAGCCATTTTGAGTGATATTTCCGGTGCGTGATAACAGCACGTACATGATAATTACTTAAAACTCCTACCAGTGGCTGACAATCATGTAGCTATATACGAGAACACCATAGAATGTTCAGTCCCTGCACAGACGAATCATTAGATGATTGTGACAAAATATACAAAGCATATATAATAATCTATAAAAGTAGAGCTCCATGGTTATCTACAACGAAAGAACAAAATCGGCTGACTTTAACACCCTTCAATTGTGTTAAATACATGTGTTATACTTAAAATAAGCAGACACATAAGGCTGGCTAGGCGTCCCATTCGGGTCTACAACTGACAAACAAGCCAGGTGTTTGTGTAAAAATGTTAAAGACAAGAATATCCTATATTATTATTTAGGTATAGTACGGCCTATATGTTTGTTGTTTTTGTAACTTGCCGACTTTAGATAAAGATTATTATTATTATCTATAAAGTTTAAACTTACTTAACGTCGATTGGGAAACAAGTTCTTATAACTTAAAATAATCCCTCTCGACGGTTTCTAGGTTGGTTAGTACTTTGCGTTTTGGAGGGTCACGAAAAATCCATATCCCCAACGTGGTTCGAACCCATAACCTTCGGGACCGCAGTCTAGTATGTTACCACTGGACAACGGCGCCCTTATTATTATCAAATTATATTAAACAAAGAACTAATCAAGTTTTGATGGTAAAATAATGGAGAACATACGTTTGAAAATTTTGCAATCACACTGATATAAAATGGATTATTTTAATTTGACTACTTCAACTTTATATTTTAATATCACATAAATAGACCTATAATAGTACAAAGCTTCAGGGCCCATAGCATATAGGCCTACCGTAGTGCAGATCGTACCCCTATCAGCATTTTATCACGCGACACAATTCTTAGTAGGCCTATAACATATTAACACATAATAATTAATTATTTATACTTAATTAAATCAAGTCATTTATCATTCCAAGTGAATGACCTAAGCCTAATCTCTTGAATTTTACAGAAAACTGAGATGTATACAACATTTCTGTCGTTTAGATTACTTATTCGATAAACACTCCGTTTTCTTATATTGCCTTTAAATACCTTTATAACAGGAATCGTGCTAAACAAATGTTTTTAGAGCTTAAAACGCCATGATAACCCGAAGACCGGGACGAGGCCTCCTGCATGAACCAAGGGATAATGGGATATTTCAGTAATCCGTTTAAAAATCGATATGAATGGGTTGTGTGGGCCTATATATACAAAAAATATAGTGATATAATGACTAAACTTACGTGTCAGACCCCTTTGGTTCTTTGCTGTCAGAATACTGTAGCGGCGTCGGTAAATTCCTAACAACAAAAAACAACAACAACAGGTCACATATACGTCTAATTTTATTTTTAGATTTGGATTTTTTACAGATATTTAAGCCTTTTGCATTTATTTCTATTTTTAAATCATTTTAGCTCTATCCCCCCCCCAAAACAAAATGCTAGTTAAACGATAAAAATGTGTATATGCATCGAATCTGCTATCCCTCGTAGCTTATTTATTATACATGTGTGTGTATGTGTGTGTGTGTCTGTAAGAATGTGTTCTCGAAGTATCGAAATTGGTTGAGATACAAGAATCAAAGCCGTGTCTGATCCGCGACTCAGTCGATGAGGTATCAAAATCAGATGTAGTGTACATTTGACAGATGGTTTTTGACCTTTCTAAGACCTATGTGTGTGATCATCTTATCCCGATCAGATAGCGCACGGTCCTTTATCGACTTAACAATGAACATATACAAGGATTACAGAAGTGGACCTTGAACGTAGACCATAGGTGGAACACATTCGCAGTACTATATGATTGTAAAATCAGTGTTAATAGATTGAATCCTATGAAAACAATATAATTTTGTAAAATGCAGAGGGTGTCAATTATGTTTGACTGGGCCCTTGACACTTAAAAAGTTTCCTTTTGCTTGGTATTCAGCGTATGAGGGTAGTTCCAGGACTGGTTGGTCTAGTGTCCGGATAAAGTGACAAGGTGTGGGTTCACGTCACTTGTCTACAGTGAGGCATATCGTAGTGAGGCAGCACCAGATATATATCATGTAGACAAACATCTCTGTATGGCTGAAATACTGTCGACAGGACGTTACACGTAAGCCCCCCCCCCCCCCCCCCCCCACACACACACAAATACATGTACATTTACTTTGAGTTCTAGATCAAAATTAACACAATTCCAGTGGGTCACGGTTACAGCTTAGAACCACACCTGATGTAACTTTTTCTGAATTCTTCACTCCGAATATCTTATTCAGTTACTTATCTCTCAGAAATTAATTAACCTTAGTTCATACGTTTGCGTGCGTGCGCTTAATAATCCAGTTACAATGAAATAGTCTTTGTGTGGCAGCTATATAGTGGTGCCACACCGTGATGTGATATCACCTTCACGTAGTAGCCAAGTGGCATGGTACCACACACCAGACAAAATATCACGACACCGGGCCAAAGCGCAAAGAAAGGGAGACAACAAGTACAGTTTTTAACGGCTTTGGAATGCAACGCGGCCGTGAATTGAACCCTTGACCCCCGGTTACGGAATCAGCATGATTAAGCGGGGATTAATTGGCATTTCAACAACAAAATATTTATATTGTCTATTTAATGCGGCGCAATCATGCGCATTTATTCACATTTTTTTCCGACTGCAATAAGGGTGTTATAGAATTGTACTACTCCAGAATAAGAAAAGGTTAATAATACGGGTTATATAACATGACAAGTTATGAATGTAGAACAATGTTATCATACCCCAGTAGTTAATTAACTGATTAAAACCTGATAATTGTGATATAGGTCAATGTTAAGTAACCCAATATCGGAATAAATCTGAATATTTGTTGGCATAGGTTTGATACAAATAAAATCTTTGGCAAACTCTTATTTTGCTGATTGAAGCAATCTCACTCCTGTCCTAAATATTAAAGCAGCTCGTTCATAGATGATCGGTAGAAATAAAAAAAAATCTACTCCCCCTCAATTATGTTTGTGAAATCTTTATTTCCTGACAAATAAACTCGCAAATATACGTCACATTACACCGGAAAATACTATTTTCGTAAACGCAACTTCGTATTTTTGTGTTCGCTCCCCGGGGGAGATCGGTTAGATCCCCGGCGCCATAGTTTTTGGTAGTTCAGGGCATCGTTTTTGTAAGTTCGGCCTATCAACGGTGCAGTGTGCGCAAAGAGTGAATTGTGACGGCAAATGTAAATAATATCAAAATATAGGCTCCATAATTCTAAATATAGCTTCAATACCGTCTGTATTGCCTTTGATGGGGAACCCCCAACACACAAATACAATTACGGATGGTTGCATTGGGTGAAAACTGATGACCATGCGTCTGTAGATGACGAACACACATGTAGTTAAAATCAAATTCTTGGTAATTCAATGACCATCTGTGAATGAGCTGCTTTAATAACAAATCCTACGTAGGAAATGTGCTGTCTTTATAAATATTGGACTTTTCCGTTGCTGTTACATTTCACTAATATAACGTAGTTCAGCTTTCTGCAGGTAGAGGAGAATCTCGAGTGCACAGAAGTACCCGAGTAGATTGTTTGTTTTGTTGGGTCTAACGCCCCATCGACAGTATTTCAATCAATTGGAGAGTATGTCTACTTGAGACAGATATAGTGCTGCCATACTGCAGTATTACGCCGTAGACATGTGGCATGATACCACACCCAGTCACATTATCCTGACACCGTGCTTACCACCCTGAAACTACTCCAAGCAGTTTCATCTTTAACGAATTTGGTATGTCGCGGTCGGGTATCGAACCTACGATCTCCGGCTCCAGGGGCATACGCTCAAACAACTCCAACCGCGTAGAATATCGACCTACGGTAAGCCAACAGGAAGTTTTGTTGGTGGAATTCGAGCCCGATCGGATTTCGAATCATAAAGCGCTGATGGAACACAGTGATATAATGTATGTCAGTGATTTTACCACTTGACCACGGAGACCCATTATCGAATTTTCAATGTAAGTACATGTAGTTTCAATGTAAGTACATGTAGTTTCAATGTAAGGAAACATAAAGGCTAAATGCTGAAACCGTATTCCGAATTATGAATGCAGAAAGTTTAAACGATTTACGATAGCATTATTATACATGTAATGCAATACATGAAACATTACTTATGAATAATTGCATAATTACCGGAACTCATATTCGTATTATTGCCATTATACTGAGAGATCACGTTCAATTGAACCATTGATTTATTACCAGGGTTAGCGCGTGCTATTTGAGACAGATTAACCAAAAACGCATGCAGACGATATATTTATTTATTCAAAAATGGTATACAATATAATAGATCAATAGTATGAGACATTATTATGGCTCCAACAGACAAACATTTGAAAAGAAAACATAACCCCAGTGCACTATTACAAAATTGTATTTATAATTAATAATAGGTATAAAAGGCTACGTTTTGAGGGAAGTTTTCTAAGCATTCAAATCTAGGATTTGAGTCTTGCAATGCTCGAAATTATATGTACATGTATATGCACAAGAATGAGTTTTCTTTTTTTTTTCCAGCGCCAAATACTGGTCCAACCCAGGAACCATCGACCTTGGGTAATATAAGTTGTATGAACTTTTTTTTTCAATCGACGTAAAATAAATAAGTTTGATTATACAAAATAATGATATTATGTACGATTAGACTTATATATACACAGGGGAAAAGGGTCAGTGGGAGAGGAAGGGACGGGGTCTCCGTGAATGAGTGGTTAGTCCCTAGTTAAAATCCTGGTCCCGTCACTCGGAATCTGTATTGAAGCATTCCAGCTAGCTCGAAGGCAGTCCTCCGTTTGTAATTAGCTGGACGTTGCTTTACGACTGATATATTGTCGGAGCGAGGATAAACTCTTCAACAAAAACAAAAACCAATACACGAATGTACATTGTTCACACACACACACATACATACATACATACATACATACATGTATATGTACATGGGAACTAACCTTTGATCGGTTTAAATCGAAGACGCATTCATCCGAAAACGATTTTTTAAAATCATTTTTATGATACTGGATAACCGCCCTATCGCATGAGCACACACAAGCTGGTGCATTTATTTAGAGATTTCAATCTTGAACCCTAAAAGGTTGACGTAATGGCCAGGACTTGGTATTCCTAAGTTCTTGGAAAAATACCTTGAGCATTATACATCGAATTGACCTGTTTTCGAACCTGGAACCACTTTCACTAAACACCATAGTCGTTCAAAAGTTTTTCTACATCCTACAAAATTTTTACGCGATGCACAATTAAAACATAAAAATGTGTTCTTTTCATTTATGATAGGTAGAATTATTTTTTGAAGCGAAAATGTAAGAAGATGAGTGCATTTTTACATCTGTAAAATCTGAATTCTAGAATAGTGAAATAGGAACTGGATTTTGTTTATTTAAAACCCGTGCATTGCTACTTTGCTATCCGGTATACCAGTTGAACAGGTGTCTTTTTGAAGTCAGTCAATGAAATACAAACGTTAACGAGCATAAGAATTGTATTCATTGATCGACTATATTGTTAATAATTCATGATTAATGTATCACCCGGGTACTGCTTTTGTGAACAGGAAAATCGGACAAGTATGTTGATCTTTGTACTTCTTTTGTAATACGAATTTATAATGGCGCACATGTGCCAAATAAATGACACTTAAAATCGCTATGTTTGCAGGAGATTACATTGGTATTTGCCGATGTATTCCAGATAAAGACCCTCGTCTTTAAGTTTGTATAACATTCATAACAAATGCATCCGCTATGTCTTCAAACCATAGATAAGTTAAGCGTTTTTACCGGGTATTAAAAGCACAAGTACCCTCTTCTCTGGTTGTGACTTATTCGAGAGATAATGTTTTGTAAGCAACTATAAATGTTATTTTGCTTTGCACTTCACTCCTAGACAACTTGACATGTTCAAGGTATCAAACATACAGGCATATTCTTTCTCATCTCTAATGGGACTTATTCGAGTTTTATAAGCAACTTAAAAGCTTGATTCGACAACCTGACATATACCGGGTGTCAAATTTAATAATAAAATATTATGCAATTATACATGTAAATGCATTATATATCCCTCTCAACAGTTCCTGATTTGGACCAGTATTTGGCGCCCAAAAGGAAATGAAGATGAGGTTCGAGCACAGAACCTTCGGATCTTCGCTAATGCACGTTGCCATTAAGCCGCGGCGCCCATATTGAAATCTAAGGATCTTTCTCTGGGTGTGGATTATTTGAGAGACTAGGTTTAATTGACTGCATTAACGTTGAGACTGGCATCTTTTACCATCTAACGACGATTAATCGTGACCTTCTGATCTTATTAAGTTTAAACTTTATTTTAATTTACATCGATTACGAAACAAGTTTTTAAAACTTAAATTAATCACTCTCGGTGGCTCGGGTGGCGGCGTATGTGGTCATTATTGTGGGAGGAAACAAGAGAATCTGGAGAAAACACACGTGTGCCCTCTCGCATATATGATCAGGAATCGAACCTGGAACGCATTGGTGAGAAGCGAAGCGGGTTACAACTACTCTATCCGAGCACCCAAGACCCTCTGATCCTGGAGACCTGGAGACGAAGCAGGAATATGTAAGAAACTGGTAGCTGCATCACTTAAATAGAAGAGGTCGATTTTAGTATCGAACCAAGGACAGTCAAGGTTATTACTCTGGTGCTTTACCAATTACGCAATCAATGACAACCATGAGCGCAGAAGTTTTGTATCAAGCTTAACTTTCACCACCATAATCTACATTGTGTCTGTATACCATAAACCTATTCTACTTTAAAGATTAATATTCATGGAATTCCCTTATGCAGTGTAAATAGAATCAATAAAACACTTGAGAGTAGATTACCTATTGTTCGGAAATAATCCAAAGGGGGATCAAAACGGATATCTAAGTTCAATAAGGTTAGATTGAAATTAGATTTGTTAATCTCATCTTAGTTTTAACTATATTTGTTTTACAGAAAGGACAAAAAGCGACATCGCTCCATTAATTAGTGAACATCTCGTCGGTTTTATTTTGCACCAAAAATGCTATATGTGTTCTTTGCACCAACAGCATTATATATGGTTATAATTTGCACTTTGCACCAACAACGCAGTGTATTACTATAATTTGCACCAACAACGCTACAGTTCGCTAAATTTTGCCCGAACAACATTGAACGCTATTTTTACATAATGTATTTGCACCACTTTTTTTACTAATTTTCCTTTTTTTTTTAATACAGTATATACAAACGATATGATTTGCACAAACAGTGCCGCTACATTTATTTTTCAATACCTTTCTTTTTTGGTAATACTCCATTTTCGTTAATTACTGACCCCTCAGCTTATTTGCCCATTTTCGTTCTTCATTGTATGGAATAAATTTCCCCTTTATATTGATGCCTTAAGTCGAGTACATTTAAACCATAGTGAAAAGGTGTCAGCCTGTAACACTAAATTATTATTGATATCAATAACGTTTTATGTAAATAAAAATCCGTTCATTTCAGTTAAGTAAACAGTCATATTTCATGTGTCTATATATATGCTAAATCTGTAAGCGTGAATGCCCTATTGTTGTTACTGGCGCCAAGGCATATAGGAGCTTTTTACACAGACTATGCAGACAAACAATCCGTTTGTGTAAATGAACAGTTTAAAATCTTTCAGTGTTTCAATTATGATCGAAACACAATATTTCAGGACTGGTTTGAATTATACCGGCTTTTACTCGTGTTGATTTCACAGTAAGCTTTTGCAATGTAGGATCAATCAAATGTGGCTGATTTATTATTATTAATAATAATAATAATAATAATAATAATAATATAGCGTATTTCAACAAAATGAAATTACCCGATTTTTAAATTCCAGAATACAGAATATTAGTGAATGTATTCACGTGTTATTTAATAAACTGGCCAATAAGCGCTGAATAAAAACTGAATATGTTATTAACACATTCAATGGTGATTCATTTAATAAATCGTTGAAAAAATGTCAAATTATTCATGTATTACTCACTTTTACCTGGATTATTTTATCAAAATAATAATGATACATGTATATATTTTAGAACAGAAAGTCAAACGAAAAGGTAAATGAAACATGTTTTATTTTACATAAAGTGTTTATATGATAAGTAACAGAGGTAAAAAAGTAGTGAACATTATGTGTAATTACAACAATAAGTATGTCAAATAATTACGGATAAACTTAACAGTAGCATGTGGGCACACAAAACCAAAATATTTTAAAATGCGACGTATCCTCAAAAGACAACACGGAATCAGTTTATCATTTAAACGTAAGTTTCACTTAACGTCTTAAATCATTTTCCTGAACTCAAAAATCTCGAACACAATCATTAAATTGTGATCATGGTCCATAAAGTGATTGTGAATATTTTATGTTAGATGCAAGCCTTTACAGACTTGGAAAAAAAGAGCAAATGGGTGCTTGCATCTACACTGAAATCTTTGGACCATGATTATAATCTGATGATGGATCTGGAGAGACGACTGAAAATAAATGTATCAAAGTGAATAAAAATGTATAATGATCGCTATAAGTGTGGCAAAGTATGATTTTCTGACTTAAGGTTTAGTCCCTGTAATGGTTCCGCTACGTTTTGGACTTCCTAATCTCTATGAAGATAACCAAATACCCTAATCAAACATTAGGAAACCATGGTTATCTCCGTGAGGTCCGATTTGTAGCGGAACCATTACAGGGACTTTACCTTCTTTTCATTTTTAAATGCTGATTTGAATCTTGTAAAATAATCATGTTTCGTTAACATAAAATTTCGATGAATTTACATGTATTTACAAAATAATTTCGTGGGTACATTTATTCATGGATTTGTGTTCTTAAGTAGGCGAAAACTATGTATGATTTAATTTCGTGGGGATAATGTTCGCGGATAACACCATCTACAAAAATCAGCGAAAATAAATCCCACGCGAAAAACTGATGATTTTACAGTATGATGTTTAAGTTTGTTTCTGGTTTCTAGTTTTCACACACACTGGAGAACTTAACCTAATAACTGAATTTCAATAAATCTATTACAGATTTTGAAAACAAACATAAACTACACTATGATTTACGCCGCCACCCCATCTATTTCCTGAACAGAATTCGGAGGAGGTGAATTTCCAGTAGACATTTGCATGGCTGATATTTCCTGTTCATATCCGGCTATCGGCCGAACATTGATAGGGGGCATTGAAATGGTACCATCTTCAGTCTTTGAATTGCCAAATGTGAGCTGAGTTTTTGACCTTTGACCTAAAACAACTCCTCTCGATGAAAAATAAGTACCCGACCTTTCAAGTCTTTCTGATTGAACGCCACCAAAGCCGCTGTCTTCATTCCCTGGTAACACTAAAGGCGCCAGATCGGTTCTTGACGACAGGATGTGTTCCATCTGGATTGTTCCATTAATATGACGGTTCTTGTTCGTTCTCGGTGAATCTGAAAATGAGGACTTTGGAGTGTTCATAGTTATCTTTGGAAGGGGAGCTGTCGTCTTTAAAAAGTCAAATTTTGAGTTTTGGCGCATAATCCGGCGCGCAGGGAAGTGTTTGTACGCCTTTTCGAACGTGGGCCTCGGAGACGAAGCATCGCTAAGGTCCGCCTGTTGAGCTATATTGTTGCGTTGCACAGCAGCCTCCGGGAAGCTACTCTGTCTCTTCTTCTTTCGGGTCCATGAATGTCGTGGAATAAAACGTCATCTCTCTGTTCTGTTTGTCGAACTTCTTCAAGTTCACTTTCACCGAGATCGAACCACTCAGGTCCGTCACTTCCTGTTCGCGACAACGTTGTGATATGTCGTTCAGAATCTGCTGGTGTTTGCCAAGGCGACGGCGTTCGAAGCTGCTTGACAGCTCCATCACAGCCACTTTCTCTGGCGTCGGAAGTCGCCGCCCGTCGCGATATTGGTTCAAGTATACAGGCATGACTCGCGTCGCCTCTCTCTCGATGGAGAAATGTGGCGGCGGCGGAGGTGATGTGGCATCGCCATAGAATGTCTGTGCTTGGAACAGCCTCATAATTGTTATTCGGTTATTCTCAAAGAAGCATCTTTTCTTCTTGAAATTCACATTATAGCTTATTAGTGATGTTAAGATATTTCAACGACATCATGTAACTCCAGATTTGCTAATTATTGCATAGATATGTTCGCAATATCTGTATACAATATTTCCGAATCGCCACGGTCTTTTTCGTAAATCCACAGATTTAACAATGTTTCCAATGAAAATCACTTCACTCTTTCCTGTCGCCGTAACTATTTGATAAATGACTTGATTTATCTTGAGTATGATAAAGCAAATATATATCCTAGTTAATGATCGAAATTCCTGTAACTATCGGCCACAGCCTAAACACATGTAGATCAATATTTATTATATTTCCTTCATTTCCAAGTGCTTATTCTTATCTAAAGCTTGCCAATAATATTGTGGATATAACTCAAGTCCCCTGCTTAGTGTTTAGTTTTACGCGTATTAAAAGGCAAGAGCTATTTTGGCTAGTCCGCGGATTTGTTTTTAATTCTCCCGGTGCTGTTTCGCTTCACTTCCATGTGAAAAAATAATCCTATTTGAGCACAGCAAGCACTTAGATAAGATCTAAACACGTCCTGCTGTTTATCGTTTATTTTGACTATATGTATAAACGCAATAAACTAACTTCATTCAGTCCCTTGTAGGTCAATTTAAACCATCCTGTATGTCACTAGCATAAATGGTTTCAATATGTCAACCCATGTTCTGTTTTAACTGCACACAAAAGCGCCCTGTCAGAAGAGCCGGGCTCGTTCAATACCGGGGCACTTTGTTACTGAATATAAAACATAATCATAAATACAAACTGCTCCCCGTAATGAACCTAGCTCAAAGGATAGATAAACCCACGCCGCATAAGTTGGGGCCTTTATTGGCATTTTAAATGTGACAGACAGACAAAAACCCTACACAGACTTTAAGTGGCTTTTAAAGTTTAATTCGATCTAGGCCGATAAAATAACCTGTTATCATTAAATAAATTAGCTTCGATACATGGAAAAAAAATATTACAACAATCACAATTTTTGCTCCACTCAGTCCAAAACAGATAAATTAAATCACATGTTTGCGTAATATCAAACCCCATTATCGCTGCGAATATTTTTTTTCTTTTAGAGAAATTGATATTGGAGTAAGTGTTGGAGTGGTTTCTGTTCATGGCATTGATTTCCGAACGATAAAAGAGATCGATTTTCAAGTTATTCTAAAGAATACATGAAACATCGAATGAGATAAAAAGAAGGAAGGTCATCAATGTGATTGACTTGATGACATCATCAATCTAATTAATAGGCCTACCGGGGACGGATTGACATTCCAGGGTACAATACGCGACTGGGTTAAATGGCTTCTCCGTGGTATACCCGTTTGTGTCAAACTGGGAAAACTTATGAAATATGAACTATCAATGTTATACTTGCAGATAAGATTAATGTAAAATCAAATGTCGCGTGTCTTCGAAATAATATGGTTCACGAATTAGGAAAAAATATACTGTAAAATTATTAATTTTCGTTGACATTAAATTTCGTTATGTACCTAAGAGAATTTCGTGGGCACATTTATTCGTGGATCTATTTTCTAAAAGAAACGTGAGGTCAATATAAGAAACAAGTTTTCGTGGGGATTAATATTTGTGGATATAGAACTCCACAAAATCGACGAAAATTAGTGTCCCACGAAAATTAATGATTTCACAGTATATGAGGTTTTTGATTACCAGAAACTGATTTAACGGTAAGCCTTTTAATTAAGTCTAATTTGGATATACCAGGGTCTCTTTATGTAATAACAGAGACGTACTTAAACATGAATTTAACACCAAATATGATAACAATCCTGTTATCGGCGTGAAATATGTAAAAATGGAATTCCCGAATGAAGAATTACAGATACCGATAGTTACCTTAGTTTGTTGGGTTTAACGTCCCATTGGAGACGATGTCTACTTGAGACGGATATAGTTGCAGTATCACGCCGTAGACATGTGGCATTATACAATACCCAGTCACATTATCCTGACACCTGACCAACCAGTCCTGCAACTACCCTTATATGCTGAGCGCCAAGCAAGGGAGCTATACCAGTACCGTTTTTAACGATTTTGGTAAGTTGCGGCCGGGGATCATACCCACGATCTCATGATTCCGTGGCGGACACTCTAATCACTCATCCACCGGGACCGGTCACATGGGCATTTAAAGACCAGCCAAACCTTCCATATTTTAGTTTTTTGCAACAGTTGTCTCCACTCAACGCAACACTTATTCTATTGAAATAAATCGCTGATGAAACTAAATATTCAAGACTTCTGATTGGCCACAATTTAAGGGTGACTATTAATCTAATATTCACTATTTTTCGTAATTAAATATTGTATAAGACTGTATCAAGGGCGTTCTTCGAAGGGGTATTTATGTTCTTCTCGCTCGCTATATTACATATAGTTAATTCCAAGAGTTTAACTAGCCATCCGAAGGCTCTGAATCTGAATTTATTACATCGTAGATCCCAAAACTGGGACTCGAACCTAGCAAGCTTATGGCAGGAGTTTTCCTCAGACGTCATTCTCATTATTGGCGTTCCCCAGTAAGGATGTGTCTAAAAATTATTTTGCTTATGGAAGGAGCAGTAATTTTCTCATCGATAGTAGCCATGGTTATTTGTTTGAATTCCGATGGAAACTACATTTAAGAAAATGTATAATTCAGGATAGGTTTTCTTTTAGTTTGCATTTATATGAAATAAAATTAAGACAAATAATAACTGGTCCCCATACTGTCGTTCCAAGTCAGAACGTTGCTGGATGGTATAATGTTAGTTAGTACTATTTTCAGTGTAACCATAAGGTATTGAGCTAAGACATAATAGGGAAGTTACAATCCATCAGATTTAGTACTTACTGAGATAAGAACTTGTTAGAAAAATAGTGACCTAAAACATCACACATTTCAAAAGAATAAGGCATTTCTTTTATAATTACAGTACAGAAAAAAACTAGGCTGATTAGGAGCATTATACTGTGTAAAAATGAAATCATGAGTTAACTGCCCTTTTGAAATATTTTCCAACTTTGAAAGTGATCAAGTATTCCAGCCTTTAATGGAATATGTTTGACATTTTTTGAGAAATTGACCTTAATCAATACAAAAAAAAAATCTAAATTTGAAAAGGGGTATAACTGTGCCAAAATAAATTTTAGGGTTACCTGCCCTTTTCAAATGGGTTTCCCTTATCAAAGAGAACAGAATTCCATTGCAAGTTTGAAGTGAAGAATTTTGACAGTAACTGTGAATATGTCTTAATAGAAAACTTAACCCAAAAATTGATGTTGAAAAGAGGCAGAACTATGCCAAAATAAATTTATGGGTTGCCCTTTTGGAATGGGTTCCCTTATAGATAAGATTTAAGTGAATATGTTTAATAGTTTCAGGGGAAAAAACTAAACCAGTACAAAACATTCTGAGAAAAGGGTCATAATTGTGCCAAAATTATTTTTAGAGTAATTTGTTCTTTTGAAATGGATTCCTATTTAATACTAAGTTTAATGGGAATATGACTGAGGTTTTGAGAAATTGACCATAACAAAAAATTTAACCAGCCATGAAATTCAAAGGCCAGAAAAAAAAGGCCATAACTTTGCCAAAATTATTTTTAGAGTTACATGCCCTTTTCAAATACATGTATGTACATTTTTTTATAGTGAACAAGTATACCAAGTTTGAAATGATTATATTAGATGGTTATGGAGGAATGGATCTGAATGGAAACTTTAACCAATGCAAATGAGAAGGTCATGACAGGTGTTCCATAAACGATAATAAATTGTGGTTTATTTACCCTAGGTGTCTCCTTCTACTAGGTACCATTATGTTTATTATCTTTTATTATTCATACGGACCGTAATTTATGATCGTTACACAAAAAAAATTAATTAAGGAAAATAATTTTGATCATCCTTTGATGATACTGGTCAGAAAAATACAAAGTAAGGAATAAGACAAGTTTTAATAAACTAATTAAGAGAAATGTTTTAAAGTTTCCTGCACCCATATAGCCTTGTTTAGTGTTTTGAAAAAAGACCTTCAAGGTATATTAAAAGTTTATAATAGGTACCTTGAATGTTATGGACAGAGTTAATGTATTCAAGACAGTGCACAACATTATAACAGGTACAACATTTCCTACATCAAAAAGGGGAGATAAAATTGTAACTACATGTATACAAGTTTAAATTATCAAACCTTATTCAAAGATCTGAACTTACAGTCTTAAACTACAGAATTGTTTCAAGCTTTAAACATCTGTATTGGTTGTAGAGATGGAAATTTTATCTTAACATTTTGCTGCATTGCTAGGTCCAAAAAGGGGAGATAAATTTGTAAAAAAAGTTAAGAGTTATCTGACCTTGGACTGTGAGTTTGACAAATGACTCAAACCTAGTTGTGAAGTCTCCAGAATGATCCCTGGGATTCGAATCAGAAACTTGAATAAACAAACCAAATATGATGTCAATGCTCTACCTTTAACCCTTTCCCTCATATAGACTCATTTTGACGCACTTGACAGTAGGTACCACATAAAGCCTGATCTGCAGAAATCCACAGTTAAACCTTACCAAATTTAATTACAAAATCCTCATTTCCATACCACTGAGGAGCAGTGAACAGCATAAAACCTGATCAGCCTGCGAGTTACTCGCAGGCTGATCTGGTTTTATGCTGTTCGCATAGGTTTTTTCATGGTTTCCTCTATGAGGGAAAGGGTTAAGACTACTGAGCAACATGTCTGTATCTATGATATCGATATGCTATAAAGATTCCATACCTATTAACTGACATGCTATAAATAGTACTGCTGAATGTCGTGGATAAGTGAAGAGTTTACCTTAGACAGGTGAATATCGTATGAATGCCAGGTCAATATTTATTAACTATATAATATTTTCACTTTAAAAACAATATTCATTTTAATTTTGCTTAGTGAGTCCAAAAAGAGGAGATACATTTGTAAAAACAGGTAATAGTCACTATGCACATTGACTTTGACAAATGGTTCGAACTCATGTGTGAAGTTTCCAAAAAAGAATCTTCATCAACTAGAGAAATATCCAGTACAAGCAAATGCTTAAACCTTAGTAATCTAAGTGTAAAAGAGGCATAACACTGAAATTACTGCTAATTGAGTTAAACAACTTGTGTGAATTGTACCTTGTCATATACAAATGTAGTGGAGTTAAAAATGTGCAATATGTCATGTTTGCTTTTTTTTTAAATATGTAGCTATGTCAGTTTGCATTGGTCTAATACTTCTTTTTCTAACATACATATAGTTTTTTTTCTGGAATTTTGTTAAACAATGCTCACAAAACCATCATCTCAACACCTTCTTTAACATGTAGAATTAAAAACAAGAGCTGTCAGAGGACAGCACACTCGACTATTCAAAATGCTTGTTGGTAAATCAAATGAAATCTATTTCAATTCTTGCCCCTCACATACCCTGTATATAATAATAGTCAAAAATGATATACCATGATAGTCTGATACCCCTTAATATTTTTATGATGTCTAAAATCAATCCCATGCCTAGTTACTGAGACATAAGCACAATAACACTGTGCATGCAAAATTTTAACCAAAAATCCAAGTTAGAAATGGGCCATAATTTGCATAAAATTCAGTCCAAAATTTATCCTCCTTAGTTTTCTGATGCCCCTGAAGACACTCCTTAACTTTCTAATCAATTCCACAAGCAATTTCTGAGATATAAGCTGGATAGTAGCTTGAAAGCAAATAATTTACCAAAATTCTAAGTTAAAGGGGGCTCATAATTTTAAATATATTCCATCAAGTGTTATCTTCCTTTATAGTATGATACCCCTAAACATATTAAAGATGTTTCAAATCAATCCCATGCCTGGACTCTGAGATATAAGCATAAAGTTACTTGCATGCAAAACTTTAACCAATATTTCTAAGTCAAAATAGGGGCCATAACTTGTAATATATTCCATCAAAAGTTATCTACCTTGATAGTATGATACTCCTAAAGATATTAAAGATGTTTAAAATCAATCGCATGCCTGGATACTGAGATATTAGCATGAAAGTAACTTGCATGCAAAAAATTAACCAAAATTTCTAAGTTAAAAAGGGGCCATAATTTGTAACATATTCCATCAAGTGTTATCTACCATGAAAGTATGATACCCCTAAACATATTAAAGATGTTTAAAATCAATCCATGCCTGGATACTGAGATATTAGCATGAAAGTAACTTGCATGCAAAACTTTAACCAAAATTTCTAAGTTAAAAAGGGGCAATGATTTGTAACATATTCTATCAAGAGTTATCTACCATGAAAGTATGATACCCCTAAACATATTAAAGATGTTTCAAATCAATACCATGCCTGGGTACTGAGATATAAGCATGAGAGTATCTTGCACGCAAAACTTTAACCAAAATTTCTAAGTTAAAAAGGGGCCATAATTTGTAATATATTCCATTAACCCTTTCCCTCATAGAGGATACCATGAAAAGACCTATTCGAACAGCATAAAACCAGATCAGCCTGCGAGTAACTCGCAGGCTGATCAGGTTTTATGCTGTTCTCTGCTCCTCAGTGGTCTGGAAATGAGGATTTTATAATTAAATTTGGTAAGGTTTAACTGTGGTTTTCTGCAGATCAGGCTTTATGTGGTACGTCGAAATGAGTCTATATGAGGGAAAGGGTTAAGAGTTATCTAACTTGGTTGTCTGATGCCCCTCAACATATTCATAAACTTTCAAGGCAATACCATGAATGGTTATTGAGATACAAACTAGATAGTAGCTTGCACGCAAAACTTCAACCAAATTTTCTATTGCATGCAAAACTTTAACCAAAATTTCTAAGTTGAAAAGGGCCATAATTCATATTAAATTTAGTCAAGAGTTATTTACCTTGGTTGTCTGATGCTCCTGAACATATTTATAAACTTTCAAGTCAATACCATAAATGACTATTGAGATATAAGGTTGAGAGTAACTTACATGCAAAACTTTAACCAAAAGCTGAAATGCCAACGCCGACGCAAAGGCGACTACAATAGCTCTCATATTCTTCGAATAGTCGAGCTAAAAACCGATGAGAAGTTGGAGGCAAAAGCCTTCTCAGTCTTTACTGCTGTTTAATTGTTGCCCTTAAACATACTCATGGTCAAAAAAAATTCTACCATGATTGCATGCAAAACTTTAATAAAACAAGAGGGCCAAGATGGCCCTGAAGACACTCACCTGAGAAAAACTAGCTTCATTGCCTGTTGAAATTACTATATTATAGCATAGTTGTACTGAATACATATTCTATGAGATCATATCAATTCCACAAACCAAACAGTACCTGTGGTCAAAATTTGAAGTCTGAAACTGACATTTTATATATATATATATATATCAAAAGAGGTATAACTCCTGACCTCATTATCTGATTTTTTTTCTCACATTTCTGCCTTTACATAATCTTTCCTTTACTTTTTTTTTAATTTATGCATCATTCAGAAACATATCCCTACCTATCAGAAATGGAACTTTATTTTTTTGCCCAAGCTGCAATGCCAACCTTGATGCATCGGTGATTGGAATAGCTCTCATATCTTTCAAATAGTCAAACTAAAAATGACAGTATTCCTGTTACTTTTTATTTTCAACAAAATTTCACACATGATTTTCTAATTGCAAGGTGGAAAGTTTAAAATACAAGAAAACAGAGAGATGATACAAGAGGGCTGTGATGGACCATAATTGCCCACCTGATTGGCAATCAAGTTTTTAAAAGGCTAAGTCATTTAGTAGAGACATAACTATGGAACAAATATGCCAAATCATTTTCAAATCTGGCCAGAAGTATTGTTAAAGTTAACCTTTTTCATGATTTTCACTTTATACATGTAGGAAAAAAATCCCACCTCTAGTTTTTCTTTCCATTCCATGGCAATCATATTCTGTATTGTATCAAATTAATTGAACAATATATCAAACACATTATACAACTTCGAAAGAGGATCACCAACTAAATGATTCTCACAATGAAGGTCACTGTAACCTCAACCTTTGACTTAGTGACCCCAAAATCAATAGGCATGACCCAACAACCTATGAAGTTTCTCAAGTTATTGACCTGAAACGATTTCGCATTTTAGATTACTGTCACCTTGATCTTAAAAAACAATATGCCTCCAGTTCTGCGAAGGGGAGCATAACAGCATTTGTATAGCAGGTATATGAGAAACAATCACTCTGAGATGAACAGTGCTTATGTACAAGTTATGTAATTGTAACTATCTAAAAGAATGGATTGTTCACCTGATGACAAATTACTCAAAACAAACTTTTTTTTTTTTAAGCAGCTGAATATTTTAACAGTCTTGGTTGAAACTCAGGCCAGTGTTTTAAGAGCAGAAGATTTTTTAAAGTTTTATTTGATTTTTCTTTCTGTTTCCAAAGCAACCAGATTTCAGCAAATAATTTTTTTGAACATATTTGAAGGAATATCCCAGTAATGTTTGATCAATTTAAATTGGCTCAGGTGTTTAGGGGGATGCCATATACCGGTAAAGTAAATTATTGAAGGGCAATGACCAGTCACAATAGCTCACCTTGAGCACTTTGTTTGGCACTTTGTGCTCCGATAAGCAGAAAAATAAAACTCGTTTCAGCAACACAAGCCCATGCTATAGTATTGCAATATAATGCAAGATACAATACACTTTTTTATAACAGTCTACATTCCAACCTGATACACTTTGATCTTTCTTGACCCTGCCATGTAGATATACAACTTGTTTGCTGATTTGTTTGTGTACATGAACGTAGGTTCATTGACCCCATCTCCTTCAAGTAATATTTTGATTTTCTTCAGATTAGAAGTGAGAACATGCACATTGTTAGATTCAGCTCCACATACAAATACATTTCCACATAGGTCTGCCACAACAGCTACTGGACCTTTTAATCTGTCGTCAATGTATGAGTCCAAGAATTTCCCATCAAGTGTAAGACTGACCACCTTGTTGGCTTTGGGGCTTGAAATGTAAATTGTGTCATGGCATGGGCTGACTGAGAGAAAAGGCATTTCCTCTTTCACTGGATTACCTACACTGTATACAAAATGCCCCAACACTGTTCCTTCAAGATCATAAACCTCAATCTTAAAAGACTCCAAAAAACTTACAATCAAGTGATGCTGTGTACTTAAAACATCCCAACATTGACCATTAACTGAGATGTTTTGATCAGTATCCTGGAGTTTGTCTCCTGTCAAAGACAGGAAGTGCAACTTAGATTCTTTTGGAAGTGTAACTATTGCTTGGCTATCAGTCACCTTAGTGATGCATGCAGGATGAGATTTCAGAGTAACTGCACTGACTGTTTTGTTTTGTTCCACATCTATAAGTTCCACTGCAGATAAGTAAATGTTACAAACAGCAAGGCAGTGCTCATTCACCCAAACTCCCCCACCTATAACACCTTGAGCATCATCAAGTATGTTAACATCGATATCCATGACATATGTAGCTTTCATGTCAGAATTTCTCCAAACATCAACAGTTCCAATGTCTGGTGGTGCAGCAATCATCTCCTGCCATTTTGTATTTGGCGTAAAATGACACCTTTTAATCCTGTTCATGGAGGCCAATGACTTCGTCTTCTTCTCCAGCTCTCTTACTGCTACTTCCGAATTTTTCATTGCCACAAATAGCTGACAGTTTTCTCCATTTTGTTTCTTCTCTTCCAAATCTTTGGTCAAATCATTAATCTCAGCTGCCACTGCATCAGATTTTTGTGCTGAGTCATTCAATAACTGAAGGTCTAGATCAACAATTGAATCTACCTTCCTGTCCATGGCCTCTTCAAGTTTTGTCATAATAGCAGTGAGAGCTTGTGTCATCCTTTTGATTTCAGCTTTGACATCTTTTCTGTACAATTCAGCAGCTTCCTTGTTCTCTTTAGACACAAACTTAATCTTTTCCACAGTGTTACAAAGAACCTCGAGTCTCCATCTCAAGTCCTTTAGTTCTTCACTATCACCTACCTCATCAGCAACACCTGGAATGTAATCAATCTCATCACATGCTCGGTGATGTAGCGTGGTGCATACTGAACATCCCAATTGGTTATGATTCTTACAGAAATACTCGATCACCTTGTCTGGATGTAGTGGACACAAATCTGTGCTCAGATTTGCAGATGGCTTCTCTTTCATTTGTTGAGGCATTTCAGATTCATCCTTCAGCCGATGATTCCTCATGGGTTTAGGCACTAGGTGGCACTTGAAGCAAGTGGAACACAGATGTTCCTCACAGTCCATGCAGTAGCCAACTGCCTCCAGATGTTTGCCCTCCTCATTGCATGGCTGGCAGTACAGTGAAAACACGGCTTCTGATCCGGTACTCAAAGAGGTGTTCATTTCTCCTGCAGTTTTACCTCAGTCAGGGTACAGAGTGTCTCACATGAAATCTGAAAACAAGATATTGAATAAGTGAATAAAGCCTGAAAGAAGTAGAGGGTTGGTTTTTAACAAAAATATATAAGGCATATGACTTCACTTGTTGATATACCTTCCTGCAATATTTCAAGACCCCAACTGAGAAATTTAGGGAGACGTTTGCAGCACAAGGTTTTGTGTAAATTCTAAGACCATATCCCCTATACCTCTACTGTAACTGAATAACAAGAGCTGTCAGAGGACAGCACGCTCGACTATTCAAAATGCTTGTTGGTAAATCAAATGAAATCTATTTAAATTCTTGCCCTTCACATTCCCTGTACATAATAATAGTAAAAAATGATATACCTTGATAGTCTGATACCCCTTAATATATTTATGATGTCTAAAATCAATCCCATGCCTAGTAAATGAGACATAAGCACAATAACACTGTGCATGCAAACCAAAAATCCAAGTTAGAAAAGGGCCATAATTTGCATCAGTCCAAAAGTTATCCTCCTGTTTTCTGATGCCCTTGAAGACACTCCTTAACTTTCTAGTCAATTCCACAAGCAATTTCTGAGATATAAGCTGGATAGTACCTTGAATGCAAAAATTTAACCAAAATACTAAGTTAAAAGGGGGTCATAATTTTTAATTTATTCCATCAAGTCAGTGTTATCTTCCTTTATAGTATGATACCCCTAAACATATTAAAGATGTTTCAAATCAATTCCATGCCTGGACTCTGAGATATAAGCATGAAAGTACCTAGCATGCAAAACTTTAACCAAAATTTCTAAGTTAAAAAGGGCAATAATTTGTAACATATTCCATCAAGAGTTATCTAACATGAAAGTATGATACCCCTAAATGTATTCATAAACTTTCAAGTCAATACCATGAAAGGTTATTGAGATACAAACTAGATAGTAGCTTGCACGCAAAACTTTAACCAAATTTTCTATTGCATGCAAAACTTTAACCAAAATTTCTAAGTTAAAAAGGGGCCATAATTCATATTAAATTCAGTCAAGAGTTATCTACCTTGGTTGTCTGATGCCCCTGAACATATTTATAAACTTTCAAGTCAATACCATAAATGGTTATTGAGATATAAGGTTGACAGTAACTTGCACGCAAAACTAACCAAAAGCTGCAACGCCAACACCGACACCGACACCGACGCCAGGGTGACTACAATAGCTCTCATATTCTTCGAATAGTTGAGCTAAAAATGGAGTTAAAACCCTTAGTGCCACGTGTTCACAGCAAATGGAGTTGAAACCCTTAAAGCCAAGTGTTAACATATAGATAAAGTTCCTGAAATATTTCAAGACCCAAACTGAAATACTTTGGGAAACACACATATAACAAGGTTTTTGAGCACATTCTAAGGAAAGGACCCATAACTCAAAACTGTACAGCATTGATTACAGTCAAATTAAAACTCCTAGTGTGCATAAGACCCCAAATGAGATAAGTGCTACATTTTTTTTGTGCCTGTTCTAAGTAAAAGGCCTATTGCTTTGCTGTAACTGAACAACAGCAGATTAAGCTCATTTGTCAATTTAATTATCTTTCTGTAAAATTTTATGACTCCAACTTAAACACTTTGTGAAATGTGCCCAACAGACAGACAGAAAAACCTGACATACATGAAGGGTCACATAATTACACATTTACAATATCATGATGAATACATTTATGCACTTTTTTAATGCAGTTTACATGTTTTGATTTCAAAGTTTAAAATCCATTAAATGCATACATAAATGACAGCAATTCATAATCTAAATATTCATGTGATTTAAAAATTAAAGTGACCATTTGGTGAATCACAGACAGAAAGATTTAACAGTATTAATCTGTATTCATATTTGTACAACAAAAAACACAACTAAAAACCGCATGCACGTCCAGCGCATGCGTCTTGTTATGGTTTAAATCAGGTTTTCTATATTATTTCGCGACTTAAAAAAAAAACTTCAGGAAGATTTCTTTTGATTTTCTGTCATTTTTTATGATTTAATTGTATACTGTATATTTTAATAACTTAAAAAGCAATGTATTTTTTCCTTATATCTAACATAACTATTGCCTGTAATTTTAGGGGCAAATAATAATTCATATAGACATAAAATTATACATCTTAAACATTCAATCGTGTCAATTGCATTTTGATTATTTATATTCATTAACTTATGCTATGTAGGTAATTTAATTTTTGTCCTTTAATTAGGATTACCACACCAACGATATGTAGAATGATCTTCATTTAGGGATTTTTCTTTATATTAGACAGATACAGTGCTGCTTCACTGTAATATCACAGCATAGGCAAGTGGTATAATATTTACCACACTCACTCACATTATCCTGAAACTGGGCAAACCCAAAAGGGCCTGGAAAAAAAGTTGGGTCATGATACATGACCAAAATTTCGTGCCAGATCAATCCTGGAACTTCCTTATATGTTGAGTGCTAAGCACAAGGGAGAACTTATAGTTACACCATTACCATTTTTCACGCTTTTGGTATATGGGGGCCTGGGATTGAACCTACGACTTCCCAGTTACAGGGCTAACCAATCAGCAACTAGGATAAGTCTCTTTGATTAAGGATTGACAAGGAATTACAGTAAGGAATTACAAATTATGATGGTTCATGATGATTCATCTGAGTATGAACTACACTGAGGGGATGTTCAAAGTCAACTTTAAAGCAGCTTTCTCACAGATAGTCATTCACTAAGAATTTGATTTTTAACTCTGTGTGTGTGTTATGTATGTCAATACCTATCTGCAGAAGTAAGCCACCCAGTGTAACTATACGTGAGTGTAAAAAAATTGGATGGTTTCCCCATCAAGGGCAATACCGTCACAGACAGTACTGAAACTGTATTTAGACTGATGAAACATATATTTAGATTAATTCACTCTTCTCGCATGTGATGAAATTACAAAAATCGCTATACTGAACTGGTGAAGACACCATGTTGTGGAATGTGTCCTTCAGGGATATATTATTCTAAATTTTACCTATGACGTCGAAATTGCATTTAAGAAAATAGTGTTTTCCTGTGCAATGTGACCTACACTTTTTGAGTTTATTTGTCAAGAAACAAAGACTTCAACAAAATTAACGAGGAAGAGTAGAAAATTATTTTTTTAATAGTTCTACCTATCATCTGTGAACAAGCTTCTTTAAAGAATCACAATGTAGTTCATACAAGATGAACCATCATGATTTGTAAATCAATCTATATTATATTATGCTCTTTACCATGAGGAATATAAGAAATCCAGTCAGATTATTTGTTTTTCTTCATGATTTGCTTTAAACTAATGTGTCAGTTGTGGCACCTGATTAGACAACTGACTTATATTCGTCAATTATAAGTTCACTTATTAATTAACTACAGAAGAAACTATAACAATTACATATTCTAATCACTCAAAAGGTGTTTAGTACCCCTGTACCATATCTTGCCTTCATGTAATGTGACAGGATGTGACGTGACAATTGAGCCCGATTCCTTTATATCCCTTAGTTCAGTAAGCAGTGGTATTTAAAAGGCTGGTCCCATCAGTGAGACATGCTAATTTTGGTAATGGCTGTGGATCATAAGCGCCAAACCGAAAGAAAAACAATATCACAAAGTAAAGTACATACATATAAATGTGGATTATAAAAAGGCCAAATCTCCCAACATTTGCATTTTTATTATTCTCCTTTAAGTGGTTTTGGTTTAAAACATACGGTACACAAATTCAACAAAAAGAGGGCCCTGGATAAATTTAAAAATTGAATCTTTCAAATGCAGTACATATGTAGATGTATGTATAGATGTGCTACGACATGTTAAGTTATGTCATTGATAGAAATTATGAAAATATCTATTTCCCATAATAATATTGTGACGATGCGTCGTCATGGGTATAAGTTCAATCTCTGACAACTGCGGCAGTGAGTCGACTCTTTGGCTCAGTGGTTAGAGTATTGGGCTATCACGCCGGCGGACCGGGTTCGATTCCGGGCCAGGCTTGTTACATTTGGTGTCAGAAGTGAGATAATGTCAACTGCCATACCAGAGTTGCCTTGTCCACGTGTTTCCCAGGCCAAGTCACGGGTCGAGACTTCTCGGAGGGGGAAGTAATGTGAGGATGCGTCGTCACCAGTACAAGTTCAATCTCTGACAACTGCGTCAGTGAGTCGACTCTTTGGCTCAGTGGTTAGAGCATTGGGCTATCACACTGGCGGACCGGGTTCGATTTCGGGCCGGGCCGGGTTTGTTACAATATGAACTTATTTACAGAGTGATTTTTGTCAGAAATTTTGGTAACATCACAAGCCCTTTGGTTAAACCCAATTCAGCTTTTGCTCTACACCTCAAAGTTAAGAAATGCAATGAAAGGAACTTTTGGTAGGCTAAAACTTTTCTTACATTATATTAGTGATCATCAAAATCATTACTTAAAAATATTGATTTATCGAGAAGATCTATAGAATATCATGCAGTGGATAATTATATAAATTATGTCCTGTCCTGTTTCAGGAATGTATTCACTTTTAAGCATTTAAATAAATAGGTAAGAAAAAAAAGTGACAATGCCATGACAATCTGAAACATAGGATCTTACCCCTACAGTGTGAAATATGCATTAATTAAGGTTAACAGCATTTAAATAATACATATGTATATCTATCTATCTATTTAAAGTAATAGATTTTTAATTCAACGTCTAGAAAATGCAAGGTCATCTATTATTATACGTATTTAGATATTATTACTGAAAAGCATTTCAAAACACGTAATTCTAAGTGTATTAATTGTAAAACACAAAAATTACCAAAATCGAGATGCTGGAATTTTCCAATCTATATATAGCAACAACAGCGTTTCCGGATCTTTCGGACCTTGTCATTTCGTCTACTCTTTACTCAGTGATTGCGAATATTGTTAAGGTGTCATTTTGTTGAATACTGTTCATTAAGTGTAAAAATAAATAAATAGAAACAAATATTTTAATAATTTCGACCAAACAAAAATCTTTTACTGTTCAGGGACACTATATAAAGCAAACTCCACACAGTGATCTCCCTTCAAAAAGAATGCCGAAGAATGAAGGAGATATAATAACTGCGTGGAAATTGTATATAAACGTGTATCGTCGGAGGTCCTAACTGCGCCCCTGTCCTAACTCCGCCACCTTTCTTTTTCATATCGTAGTCTCGCTAGATTATATCTAACGCGTATGTGTATGTGACTGTGAGATTTTTAAAAAAAAATATGTTTCTGTAAATAAACTCAGATGATATTTGTACGAAATTTTAATTCAAACAGATAAATATTGAAAATTTTATTTCGCACCACTCTTTTTATGTGCTTTTCTTTATACAAAATGATTTGCCGCGCAGAATGGCCCTATAAAACTCATTTTTTAAAAAAATAAACAAAAGTATGATGATTTAATTAATTAATAAATCAATCAAATTTATCACGATGCGTGATATTCCACGCATAGTATCTCGGAAATTCCATCTGCTGCGTTTACCCATTTATAAATGGAAGATATATGTGTACAATTCGCAACTGCTATGACGTCACCTAGGGGGCGGAGTTAGGACCACACAAAATGATGGCATAATATTTGACTCGTAATGTATTAAATGTTATTTCCGAGTGAATAATTATTTATAAAATAATTATTATAAACTAGAAGTCGTTTGTTTAAGATACAAACGAAGCGGCTTTCCGTTTGCTTATTTCAAAGGTATTAAATATATAAGTTACTACAAAAAAATGGAATAATGATGCATAATAATGTATGATTTATTACGTAAATCATCATTATCTTAAATATATACTTACGATTATGTTCAAAAATAAGCTTTAAATCTTTTTTCTTTTTTTTTCATTTACATCTTCTTAAGAAGATACTGAGAAAGCATAAATATGGATTTTATTTGATTATGCACCCGTTTTCTATCATTCAGAAAAACAAAACAAAAAAAAAAACAGGAAAATTTTAAGATAATAATATCCTCAAGAATTGTTTTCTTACGTTATTCAATCGATTTTTTTTTTCATTCTTTATTTATTATCCTTTTCTTTGTAAGCATATGACTTAACATGTATTCATTGCAATTTGATCCACAATTGAAATTGTAAAAAATAAAAAAAAATAAAATCCATTACTTTCAACCTTTTAATTGATTGAGTTTTACATTTGCAAAATTAGATGGAAACAATGGCAGAGGTGTAAGCAAAATAATGAAAATAATTTCTTATTTCTATGTAATTAACGTTATAAAAGTCTTGAAACTTTCAACTATTCATTTGCCTTGTATATTTGCTTATTTTCGAAAAAGAAACCGTTAAACATTTAAAAAACATAAAAAAAATCGATAGGAAGATATACATGTATTTGTCATTTTCCTCAGGTTTGCAGAAAGCCGTGATAGCAAATGCAATAAGATATCCGTAAAGATTTTCTGGCTCTAGTATAATTATACTATTTCATCGTAAATGTGACTCATTTACTCAAAAACGTATCAAAATTCACAATTCAACGCAGGCATTCATTCCTGCAAAAGAACAATCGGATCTTGCTCAACCAACCCAATGACCACTTACATTTCTTTCTGCATATTAATAGATTTCCATGAATTAGCCCTTTTACGAAAAACATGAATAAGCCATGTTTGATAACGTAATCACTTGAAATTTTCTGGACCTTTTGTGCTTGTTAAGGTACGGCATTATTACTTATTTAAGTTAATATATACAATCTTTTGATCTTTTTAATATATTTTGCTTACAAATCAATGTTGTCATAAACAAGTGACACAACATAAATTCTTTAAGGTATGCTTTAGATTGGCATCAATACTCATGACGCTGTTCAGCTAACGTTCTATTAATCAAGAAAAAAAAGTATCTTTGAGAATGCGAACAGGTTTGTTTTCAAGTAGGCATTCCATCAAACATGAATAACTGCCATGTTTGATGACGTAATCACTTGAAATTTTCAAGACCTTATGAACGTACTAAGTTTCGACATTTTTGAACAGTTTAAGTTCATTGGTCTAATTGGCGATTTTATATGATTTTTCAAAATAATTCTTGCTTAAGTATGCATGACGTCACAATCACGTGACATAACAAACATTTCTTGCAGTATGCATCACTTCAATTTTAACTCTATCAATTCTGAAGATATAATTAGGATTGACTTTAAATTCATGATACCAGAGCAAAAGAAATTTTTAAAAAGAGTTTTTTTTTTGTCTTTTTGATGACGTCATAACCACCTGACTAAAGAGAAAATCATTCTGAAAATAGAATGTAAACTTCTATGCTGATATGCTGTCCAATTTTCATGCTTGTAACGCATCATGGGGCTTTGTAACATTTAAATTTAATTTTTGACCAAAGTTCGAAACTCGGTATTGCCATGAAATCTTAATCTTTTCGAATTTGGAAATTTGAATGCCAAGGTGGACATCTACATCCTAAAATACATCTTTTGTAAAAATATCAAGATAATCGGACCAATATTGAAGGCTCTAGAGCGCGAACAAACTTTTAAAGCTGACGTCAAATCTGACGTCATATGACGCCAATGAAAATTGAAAATGATTGAATGTATAAAAACATACTTTTTTATCGCTGCAATTTCAATTTCATTAAAATTGACTCAAAATGTATGATGCCAGAGCGAGAGAAATCTTTGAAAAAATAGGATTTTGTCCATTAAATGACGTCATAACCACGTGACTTAAAAGAAAATCTTTCAGAGAAAAGAAAGTAGACCGCTGAGCCAATATGCTGTCCAATTTTCATGCTTCTATCTCATCAGTAGCCTTTGTAACATTAAATAATAGTTTTAGGACCAAAGTTCGAAACTCGGTTTTGCCATAAATTCTTAAATTTTTCGAATTTAAAAATTTGAAAGACAGGGTGCACATCTACATCATAACATACATCTTCTGTGAGAATATCAAGATAAAATATCAAAAAATAAAGGCTCAAGAGCGCGAACAAACTTTTGAAGCTGACGTCAAATCTGACGTCAATTGACGTCATTGAAAATTAAAAATTATTGAATTTAAAAATTTATACTTTTTTGTCGAGACAATTTAATTTTCATGTTGCTTAGATACTGACAACTTACCGAAATTAACTCCTATATTTGGTTGGAAAAAAAGGAATAATAATAATAATAATAATAACTAGATTTCATTCGTTGATACGAATGATAGGACTTTCTGCTAAAATTGAAAAATATTAAGATTAATTCCGTTAGAAAGAATATATATTAAATTCTCTACCCTTTACTCTTTTTTTTTCGTCTGGACTTCTTTTAGCTTTGATGTCACATGACGTCATAGGGTGCTGAAGATGCTTTTGTTCAAAAACGCATATGTTACTGTCATATCTCTGGTGCTGAAGATGCTTTTGTTCAAAAGCGCATACTTAACTGTCATAACTCTGAAATTTTCATTACTCTGAACAACTGGCATCATGTCGAAATCATTGCCCTAAAATGAAAATTTAGAAGTATGCCTATGAAGTCACATGACGTCATGTGACGTCACCACACAAAATATATGTAGAAATTCTGCAGAACTGCAAACTGTGTAAGTTTCATCTTTCTATCTCATCCTGAAGCTCTTTAATCCAAAAATGAAATTTTCGGACCTATGTTCGAATCTTATTTCAGCCACAGAACTTCGGTTTTTCGGAATTTCGGTAAGCTGGCAGGATATGTACACCTTAGTCTCAAGGTGTACCATCTGTGAAAATAAGAAGAAAATCCGACCATAAATGGCGGCTGTAGAGCGTGAACACCATTTTTCACTATTTTTAGCTCTGACGTCACATAACGTCATAGGGTGCTGAAGATGCTTTTGTTCAAAAGGGCATTTGTTACTGTCATAACTCTAAAATCTTCATTATTCTGAACAACTGGCATCATGTCGAAATCCTTGCCCTAAAATGAAAATTAAGAAGTATGCTTATGACGTCACATGACGACATTTGACGTCACGACTCAAAATATATATAGAAATTCTGCAGAACTGCAAACTGTGTAAGTATCAACTTTCTATCTCATCCTGAAGCTCTTTCATCCTAAAATGAAATTTTCGGTCCTTTGTTCGAATCTTATTTCAGCCACAGAACTTCGGTCTTTCGGAATTTCGGTTAGCTGACAGGATATGCACACCTTAGTTTCAAGATGTACCATCTGTGAAAATTTGAAGTAAATCCGACCATAAATGACGGCTGTAGAGCGCGAACACAATTTTTCACTATATTTAGCTGTGACGTCATGTGACGTCATAGGCTGCTGATAATCATTGAAATCAAAATTTCCTCACGTGACTAATTACCCATAAAAATTTCATCGTCCCAGGAATATTGCAACATGTTAAACTAAGCATTTAGTTAGGAAGAAGAAAAGAATCATAATAATAAAAAAATGACGTCACGTGACGTCATATGACGTTTATTTTCACATAATTGTTAGACACCCAGAGACCTACTAACTGACAAAATTTCAACTTTCTTTCTCAAATAGGACAGTTTTTATAAGCATTTAAAAATTGACGTCCTTGGTTCGAATCTTGGATCCGCCATAGATGCTTGGACTTTTCAAATTTTGAAAAACGGACACCTGTATACACAATAAGGACGTAATATACACATTCTGTGAAAATTTGATGAAAATCGGCCCATTAATAATGGCTCTGGACCGTGTACAAACTTACGTAGTCAATTTCAAATGTGACGTCATATGACGTCATAGGCTTCTGAAAATCATTGAAATCGAAATTTCAGCGTCTGAATCATTTGTCATTAAATTTTCATTGCCCTTCGACAATTTCAACATATAGAAATACTCTTATTAATATTAGAAATACATTATCATATAATGACGTCACGTAACGTCATATGACGTTTATTTTCACAAAATGTTTAAGACTCCCAGAGACCTATATACTGACCAAATATCAACTTTCTACCTCTAATAGGACCGATTTTATAAGCATTTAAAAATTTACGACCTTGGTTCGAATCTTGAATTCGCTATAGAACCTTGGACTTTTTGAATTTTGAAAAAGGGACAACGAGATGCACAACTAGAACTTAATATACACATTCTGTGAAAATTTGATGAAAATCGGTTCATAAACAATGGCTGTAGACCGCGTACAAACTTTTGTTGCATATTTCAAGTGTGACGTCATATGACGTCATAGACATATGAAATTCATAGAAATCAAAATTTCAGCGTTTGAAGCATGTGTCATTAAATTTACATTGCCCTTCGACAATTTCAACATATAGAAATATTATTGTTAATATTAGAAATACATTATCATATAATGACGTCACGTGACGTCATATGACATTTATTTTCACAAAATGTTTAAAACTTCTAGAGACCTATATACTGACTAAATATCAACTTTCTATCTCAAATAGGACTGATTTTATAAGCATTTAAAAATTTACGACCTTGGTTCGAATCTTGGATTCGCTATAGAACCATGGACTTTTCGAATTTTGAAAAACAGACACAGGGATGCACAACTAGAGCCTAACATATACATTCTGTGAAATTTTGATGAAAATCGGTCCAGAAATAATGGCTGTAGACCGCGTACAAACTTTTTCACGTGACGTCAAATCTGACGTTATATGACGTCATATGAATATATAATTCATTGCATCCGAAAGCTCATGGTTTGAAATATATGCCATAAAATTTTCATTGTTCTGAGTCAATGGCAACACCTCGAAATTAACACAAATATAAGAGGAAGAAAAAAAGAATAAGAAGAAGAAGAATAATAAAAAAACAGTACAAACCCAATATGACTTTCTGCCTGTAGGCAGAAAGTCCTAATAATAAGAATAAACATAACAAACCCTATACGTTTTCCGCAGGTTGCGGAAAGCCGTAAATAATTATTTAGGGGGTTTCAGTGTGAATTTCATAGAATTAATTGGTACGTGAACAGTTTTTATTTTATGTATTTTATTTATGTTGCATTTCCTAATTAAATCTTAGAGGGGCGCAGTTTGGGCACTCGAGGATATATAGAGTATCTGTGCTGATATTGAGGCAACTATCAGAGCACTAAAATATTGTTAGGTCTATATCTAGGGGAAGATGCCAGTGAAAGGTCCATGATAAAGCAGAATAAAAAGCCCCTAAACATTAGCTCACACAAATATTAACAACTCTTGGGGTGCCTGGATAGCGTAGTGCGTGGTAACTAACACGCCTCGTTTCTCACCAATGCCTTTCGGGTTCGATACCTGGTCACGTACGTGAGAGGGTACAGTGGTCGCCCATCCAGACACGTGATTTTTCTCCGGGCTCTCCGGTTTCCTCCCACATAATGACCCTATACGCCGCTACCAGAGCCATCGAAAGTGATTAATATAAGTTGTGATAACTTGTTTCGTAATCGATGTAAAAGAAATAAAGTTTAAGACATTAACAACTCTTTTAATAAATACCATTTATGAAAATTTAACTAAAAGATATACTATCTGTCTGAAAGTTGGCCTCACCATGTTAAAACTTCTTTTTAATGTATTCTTATTATAATATAAAATAGAAATTTACCTATTCCTGATTTAAAACAAAAGAAAAGAGAAAAAAATGTACATTAGTTCTTTCACTTTAGGATTATCCCTTGATGTTTGTTCAATCATAGATCTTTCTTCATTCTGCTCTGTAACATACAAATTATAATATGAACTGGTTCAATGATTGATTGATTGATAACTAATTAGTTTACTGACGCTGCGACAGAATTTCAGTCATACAGCAACATCCAGCTAATCACAGGTGGAGAAAGGCCCCGAATGCACTGTGGCATCTGGATAAACAGAACAGAAATTTTATTGATATAACTTGAACATAATTATAGAGTTCATCGTTATATATAACATAAACAGTGCGCAAAGACATAGCAATGCGAGAGTGCAAAAGGTAGATTACATATCCTAATAAATTATAACTATATAGATCTTTCAAAATAATTACAAATCTGTAAAAAATAAGAATTACCATTTAATTACCCTCATTATCAGAATTTAAAAGTTGAAATTTTTTTACCACACTGGGTCTAATATAGAAATGTCTTTTTATATATCTCTTCCTTAAGGTTTCAAATAATGAAACATATAAGCACAAAATGAAATTCATCCTCTACATCGTTCTTATTACATAAAGTACATTTTCTTTCATTTCTTTCAATATTCAAATGTCTTCCATATTCAATGTTTAATATATGCGATGATAATCTAAGTTTAGCAATTATATTTCTTAATTTAATACATTTTATTTTTTCAATATATATTGTTATCTCAAAGTTTAATTTAATTCCTAAAAAAGACACGTGATTCTCTACTGATGATGTCGTTTTTCCAAACACATATAAAGTTTCAATAAGTCTTTGTTTAAAAACAGGTATAAATACTTTTATGTTTACTGATTCCGGAACAACCACTATCGTTAAAGCTGAATCTTGTAATATATCCCTAACTTGTGAACACCAGTTAATACCGTCGCTGTCACTTTCAGCATCATTTCTCATGTTAATTAGTGTATTACCGACCTACCGCAAGCTCCTCACATGAAAATCCGAATGACACTGCGGCCGGTGACATTTGATGTCTAATTAGGGTCAATAAGGAATTAGTTGTATATCAATATTTAAATCTTACTTTCTGTCCAACATCTAACCCAGTTAAGTAAAGTACCACGATATCTATATGGTAACTGATAACGAAAGAATGAACTTAGTCTGTGTATTCCATCCTGTCATATGTGAACAACGGGAAGCAACCAGTAAATATTTGTATGCTACATATCCATATCTAAACTCCAATTATCTCCCATTATAACTAAAAGTAGTGCCGGTAAAGTGACCCCATAGAGTAATGAATCCCCGGTCATTATTCTTCAGAAAAAGTAACCCCATTTCTATAAAATACCCCCCTTAAAGAATAATGACCCCCTCGATGATATCTGAAGAATATTCAAAGAATCTCCATTTCTATAAAATGATAACTCCCTTTAAAATAAATTACCCTCGATGGTATCTATAAAATATTGACTCGGGTCATTATTCTACAGAAAATGTGACCCCATCGATAATATGTATCAGTTATTGACCCGGGTCATTTATATTAAAAAAATGTGACCCCCTACATGATATGTATAAGATATTGACCCGGGACATTATTCTTCAGAAAATGTGACCCCCTACATGATATGTATTAAATATTGTTGTTGTATTGGGGTTTACCGTCGCTGCGATAGTATTTCAATCATATAGCGTCGTCCAGCTAATTACAGGTGGAGGAAGACCCCGAGTACACAGAGGTACCTGGGTAGAAGCACCGACCTACCGCAAGCCAGCTGGAAGGCTTCCTCACATGAAAAATCCGAAGTCCCTACCGGGATTCGAACCCACAGCGGTGAGGGGCTGAGGGATTTGTAGTCCACGACTGTAACCCCTCGGCCTAGGCGGCCCCCTTATTAAATATTGACCCAGGTTATTATTCTTCAGAAATTGTGCACCCCCCCTCGATGATATGTATAAGATATTATCCCGGGTCATTATTCTTCAGAAATTGTGACCCCCCCCTCGATGATATGTATAAGATATTGACCCGGGTCATTATTCTTCAGAAATTGTGACCCCCTCGATGATATGTATAAGATAATTATCCAGGTCATCATTCTTCAGACATTGTGACCCCCCCCCCTCTCGATGATATGTATAAGATATTGACCATTATTCTTCAGCAACTGTGACCCCCTTCGATGATTTGTATAAGATATTGACCCGGGTCATTTATTTTCAAAAAATGTAACCCCTACATAATATGTATAAGATATTGACCCGGGTCAATATTTTTCAGAAAAAAAAACACCCTTTCTATATAATACTGTCTCCCTTTAAATAATACCCCCACAATTATAGCTATCAGATTTAAAAAAAATAATTAATTTCCACAAATCTATTTCTATAGGGTTTCATTCATCTTAATGCAAAGAACTTTAGCTATCGTTATTCTTTTCTTGCATTCGAAGTATTGTGTCTAAAGTGAACCAAAAATACCATTTTATGAAATGATGAATTTGGATTCAGTGACTAACCAGAAGAATGTATAGCTGAGAAAAGTTGCTTGTAATCGGTAATTGCATCCGTGGTATCGTAAATGAAAGCTCGCTTGACTTCTCATAAAGTCATTTTGTATAATATCAGCCATCTCAAGAGTAAAAACACTAAAATGGCTACCTATCATTTCTAATGAACGGAACATATGATTTTAACAGCAATTTATATGTTAAAGTTAACACACTATTATAAGTAACGTTCTTCTTTGTCGAATTTACTGGAGTAGCTAGGATGTTTCCCATAGGATATATAGGAACTACTACTGTTGGGACAGCAGCAGTAGAAGCATCAGTACTTAGTATTAGCAGTAATGTTAACTACAGGAAGAAATGTAATATATAGCAATTAAACAGATCTCATCCGAGGGAGGGGTCATTATTTTTATAACGGGTGTCGGTAATTTATAGAAAGGGGTCACTTTTTCTGAAAAAAATGACCGGGGAATTTTTTGAAGAATAATGACGGGGAAGGGGGTCATTATTCTATGATGTCACTTTACTTTGTTACAACGACTCTTATTGTAAACGATATCAATGAATGGTATGGAATTTATTTCACTGATATAAGGTAATATTTCATCAGTTAGCTTTAAACAATACTACCACAATGTATCACTCAGCCCCTCACCGCCGCAGGATAGAGTCCCGGCAGAGTCACTGAGGAAACCTTCCAGCAGGCTTGCGGTTGGTCGTTGGTTCTGCCCAGGTGCTTCTATGCATTCGGAGTCTGAAAAACTGTCGCAGCGATGACTTAGTATTTTAAACAACCATCAACAATATGATATACTGCAATCATCCAATTTAAAGGTGGATTGCCATATTTCATGAGTTTGTCTTGGAGTAAATTTATGTAATATTATGGACGGAGGGCGCCGTGGTCCAGTGGTAACGTATCCGATTACGGATCCGAAGGTTGTGGGTTCGAACCCCGTTGGAGGCAAGAACTATTCATGACCTTCCCAGGCGCAAGTACTGGTCCAGCCCAGGAACCATCGAGAGGGATTAGTATAAGTTGTAAGAACTTGTTTCCCAATCGACGTAAAATAAAATAAATAAGTTTAAACTAATATTATCGATTGAGTAATCAAGAGAAAATATTTGCATAAAAAGTCTAACTGTCGAATTTAATTTCAAACAAGAATGAATATTTGTTTGCAACTTTAAAAGAAACGAACCAGTCAGATCAGGATTATAAATTGACTAATAGATGGTTTATAAAACATTAATGTATTAAAAGATGAGCACTGTTTCACGTGAGAATGGAATCATATTGGGGTTGAATATAAGTCAAATTTATCAAAAGTGTACTTGCGGGTCGCTTATTTGATTACTATCCAGTTCTCGCACAAAAGGAAAAAAAAACATGACAAGAGGGTAGACCATATGTTGTGTACGTAAGGAATCACGAGGCTGGTATATTAGCAATTTAGCAGACAGGCGGATCTCTGATATTTTGGTAATACAGGGATCTCCCTATCAATTCCAACTAAGCCTATGGTTTCTTAAGCGGAAACGAACCCCACCCTTCCTGCTTTACGAAATCTTTATGTACATTTTCACGGGAATGACAAAGACGACATGAATTATTACCTTAATAACTGTTATTTATTAACATGTGATATATATATATGGCTAGTTATATTAGAGAAACAATTTCTATAGAAATTTGAGTATGAAACTCAAATTTGAGCCTGTCAACACACCTGAGTATTTTCGAGAATATCGGGTCAGGACTTAGTCCCCTTCTGAAGTCAGTTATTGGATCCACAGGATGGAAACTTAGGCAGAAAAAAAAAGTTCCGTTTCTCGTCTCCCGACCGACCCTCTTTTTTAACGACCGACCCATTTTTTTATTAACTTTCTGCCTTAAAAAATATTTTCCCCTCTTTACCTTTCGTTTCATGGAAATAAATAATAAAAAATTAAATCCCGACCTACCGACCCTCCTTTTTATTTGCTGGCGACCAGAAACTTATACTCAGCCAAAAAAAAAAAATTCACTTGTCGTATATGTAATCTTTGGAGTGCCTGTTGATCTAAGTTTAATTATTGTTAAACCCTTCCCTTCGGTTAAAGATCAAATTTAATGGTTTTGCACGTGAGCCTTGTGCAGCACAGGTCGATATCCGGTGGTAGTAGCTAAGTGCACAGATTGATTGAAAATAAACCACACCTAAATAAAATCACGCAAAATCATGTCAAGTCAAGTCAAGAAAAAAAAAGAAGCCAAGATTGAATAATGATCAACGAAACCAAGCTATCGAGATATGAATAACCGAATCTTATCGTAGCATATGTCAATTTTGAAATCGACCCCTGTGCCATTTTGTTCAAATTGTTTCAATGAAAGAAATATCGCAGCGACTTAAATTTTTCCCGTAACAGTCAGAATACATGCTAATTCTAAGTATATACGAGAAGATAGAAATGTATGATGGGTTCTTTCTTTTTTGGCTGAGTAAATGAACGCCATTAACAATCTCATTAACCTTTCAATGTAATTACTTAAAGGCATGCATCTAAGTTGTATCTTTGTTATTTTGTCTTTCGAATCAAATTGAGTCAGTTTTGAAGCAATATTTTATTATTCAAGTCTTAGAAATGTCTAAATTGAGTCATGCACTAAGGAGAATTAAGCGGTCTAACATTGTGCTAGTTTCAAGGTAACCGCACCAAGATCTCGACTCTCACGAGAATTTCGTGCAAGGTGATGGTTCTTCATAGTTTACACAGGAACGAGGAATAAAGTAGCTTCTAACAATTTAAGAATCTTTATTTTGTGCTTGCGATGTAAATGAAACTTTTATTTGATAATTTCACAGGGGAAATTATAAAAATATATCACTTTTCACCTTTTCCAACATTAAATAAAAGAAAATTTGTTCGTTTTTTTTTTTAACTTAAAATTGTTTTTTCACGAGTGGCGTAGCAAGTTCAAACTCGATGAAATAAAATTGCAACAACAACAACAACAACAACAACAACTTTATAATATTTATAAAAATTACTTGATCTAAAATGTTTACTATGGCATTAGTGATTCTCGCGCGAGCTTATCTCGCGCATTGCTTTCAAGATAGGATCATATTAGGCGGTGAAGCATTCGTTAATAGCGCGGATTTATTTGTTCATATGAGTATTAGAGAAACGAAAGAAGAAGCAGAAGAAGAAGAGATTTGTTTAACTTAACGCCGAACCCTCTATGTTCAGCGAGCTTGTTTGAAATCGTTTAACAGGTTTGATAAGCTTGTCAAACAAATCATAACACAACACACCTGCGGTAGTAGCAGCATGGACAGCAGCAGTACTTTAAAAATGATGTCACCAATATAAGAAGTAGAAGTGCTTTACATTTACTGATACATATATTAGTTTTTATAAAAAAAATATTTGATATGCAATAAGATTCATTATGAAAGGCTTAGGTCAACGATAATCGATACCTCGATTATATTTCATACCGATTTTTAAAGATATCATTAATTACCTATTGCTCTATCATGTTTTTGATTCTTGATGCTTTTATATGAATTAGAATTGTCAAAACATATCTATTAAACTCGAATTTATTTATATAGCACACAGAGAAAGAAAATAACCACAGATCGTTACAAATATATAGTGTCAAAGTACAAAAGAGAACAATACTAGTAAAATACACAATACATTTTGTTCAAAATATTTGCAAAACATTCTATCAATAACTCACTTATGACGGGTATACCGATACCCAGTATTTTTATTCTGAATCTATTCAAACACTCCTATACAAGGATGTAGGTCCGGGGTCTCTAATTCATGTTTGAACAATAGCTACACCCGCGCATGTTGATACTGGGTCACAGTCAATATTGAACTGGGAATATTTTAATGTACTTTGATTTCTGTACTCAACTCAGCTTCTTGGAATAATTTTCATCTTCAGATATACAGTTAATATACGACAGAGCTATTCCTCGTGAATTCCGCTAATAATGACTTTAATTTGTACAGAAATTATAATTTTGTCTGCTTGAGGCATATACAATGTTACCTCTCACTTCGATATCAAGCCGTAGACAAATGGCATGATACCACACCCGGTCCCATTGTCTTGGAACTGGGCCAACCCATCCCCAAACTACTCCTGAGCTGAGCCCCTGGCAAGACTGATACACTAGTACTACTTTTTAACAAATTCGGTATGTCCTTGACCTCCCGGTTTCAAAACTTTCGAGGTAGACGTTCTTACTACTTGGTCTCCGGGACTGGTCATCAAAAAGCAGATGAAAATGTCAATGAAGAATATAAAAATTAAACCGCGTGTATCATATACTCAGTTACAAAAGGTAGTGTACACTCACGTTTTCTTTTTACGAATATTCAAATGTCACATTAGTATGTCTTTTCGAAATAATAATAATAATAAACTAAGGAGGATCTCCCCGCAGTCCATACGTAATATATCTATAACTATCACGTGAATTATACATTTAAATTATTGAATCGCTGAATACACACTTCCTATTGAGTATAGGTTAGCCATATACTTGTCATATTTACAAAAAAATAGTATGTCCCTGAATAGGACGATGTTAAAATTTAAATTGATAATTTTTAAGTTTTCTATGATACTTGCATTTTATAAATATTTTCACGCAACGTTTTATTTAATTTTTCTTTTTTCCCTTTTTTTTTCTTTTTTCCTCACCATAATGATTATATATTATAAACTTTAATGTCATTTTTTGGGTATCAGTCCGAGTAAAAAAATCAGGTAAAAAAGATTCTATTCTGTTTTAGAACGCAATATTTGCGATTTCGTTAATATGTTGCTTAACTCGTTAGTTAACATGCTATTTCTCACCAAAATGTCGTATGTCCGATCCCGGTGGCTGAGTGGTTAAAGAGTCCGCCCCGAAACCGGTAAGTCGTTGGTTCGATCCTCGACCAAAGTCGTAAACTGGTACTGGTATAGCTCCCTTGCTTGGCGCTCAGCATATAAGTATTCCAGAACTTGTTGGTCCGGTGTCAGGATGTGATTGTACATGTATCATACCACATGTCTACGGCATGATACTGCAGTGTGGCAGCACTATATCTGTCTTAAGTAGACATATCTTCAAATGACTGAAACACTATCGGCGGGACGTTAAAATCAATAAAAACAAACAAACAAACAAATAAACAAATGTTGTATGTGAGTTTTCTGTACTTCAAGCAAATTCTTGTACATCACATTGCACTGCATATTGCTAATTTCGTATTGCAATATGTATTGGTTTGAAACAGCATGGCAATACACAGCGCTACTACTGCTTAATTTCACTTACAAGTCAAAACATTTATTTTTTTTTATTTTTATGCATGTATGTTAACTTTATGTTTTGATTCAAATGAGTTACCAACTTTGTATTGTCCCCGGGAAAAACATGAAATACAAATGGACAAAAGATTTTGAGGATCTCTATGATAGAGATGAATATGCATGGTATTGCCATTTTCTTGCCTCACTCTTGTGAATGATACTCCTACAGCTACAAGCAAAATCAGGAACATACATGCAAACTTATTTACAATCTATTCGAAAGTTTTGCCAATTTTACAATTTTATCACAGTGCGCATCACCACAAGAGCCAAATACGGACATTTCCATAAAAGAGCGAAAGCGTCCTTCCCTTATCCCGGCAGACAAATAATGGCCGTGCGGTAATCGTGCTCTGAGAACACTTCCGAGGGAATATACAGTCCAGCACTTATACCCCCAGTTTCCGTCTCCTCATTGTGACTTTATTGCTAGCTTAAGTAGTTGTGGGGATTTTGTATCTCGTTGTGCGAGTCCTTAGATTACTCGATGGTGGCAGATGAGGGAACATTGGCTGATAAATCAATTGAGTCTGCCTCGGTCGCAGTGTCAAATTCCGAAATGGATGGCGGCGCCCTTGCATGATCCTTGAAATAACAGCTTGGTTAAGGGAAATATCAGACCAAAGAGCCCAACGACTTCTTATTTATGGAATTTGTATTGATAAGAGAGGAAATAGTATACGCTGAGACATTTACAGATATTTTAAGCTAAAACGAGCCATTTGGAAAAAAACGACTTCTTGTGCACTAGTATAAACACTGATGACGCAATGTCTGGTTATCCAAGTACTTATTAACGCTCATATTCGCTTGGAAGGACTGCATTGTATTCTGCATTATACGAGTTTTATTGATAAAAAGCAAATGGATAACTTAAGAAATCGTTACGCAAATTGCACTTAAACGAACTGATCTGCGTCTGAAATGGATAATAAACCTCTACGAAGGCACACAGAATCCTTCAAGTGGTGAATGGTATATATATATATATATATATATATATATATATATATATATACAAAAACTTCAATGTATCAATCCAAAGTAGCATTTTATGATTTCATTTTGACATTATATTAAACGAAGATTCCTTTTTATTTTATGCTGACTGATTAAATACTGTGTTCTATCAGTGAGTTAATATCCATCTCCCACAGTGTGATAATAAAGATCTGCCAGGACTACTTTTGTTTTTTTACTCATAAAGGAAATGTAGCAGAAGTTAGCATAAAATAAAAAAAGAATATTTGTTTGTTTTGAGTGGATATGGGTTATATCTCATCTCGAAGTGATACAATTTTCAATATCCATTCAAAAACAAACAAATATCCTCTATATATGATACAAGTCGAACCATATATGAGATTAACTGTCCTTATATCACCTATTGGACCTAAAAGCAGTATGAGATACGAATTTGTCATTATATGAATCAACAATTTTAATATATTGAACGGAATCGTCAGTTTATTAATCCGAAGTAGCATTGTATGATTTCATTTTGACTCGAAACTGTCCTTATATCATCCCTTTTTGTTTGAACTATTTTGTTAACAATAATTTTTTTTTTTTTTTTTACACATATCTCATGAATATTCATGAACA
>CM037779.1:34986269-35036269 GCA_021229015.1 Solen grandis | reverse complement strand
ACTTCGACAATACAGCTGTTCGCGATTCCCGGAATGCCATTCCCCTAAATCAGGCTTCAATACAGATAGGCCAGGGCTTTCTCTAGTTTCTCCATTGTTTCTGTGAGGGACCTCGTGGCTGTCTGTATCGTTTCTTTGCTGTTCAGGCAGATGACGGAGTTGGTAAAAGCATCGTACAGGACTTCGTAAGGCCGCTTGATCGTGTTGAAGTAGTCCCTGAAATGTACAAGAAACTTTGATAAGAAAACTTACCTTGATAGACTTTTTTCGGGAGAGAAAACGTATTTGACTATTTCTCTGGAATACAATTTAATCAAGTGAAGATTAAGATAATCTACATTCACAACAAACTGAAAATTATATTGACTATTTTTCATGATATAAAATATGATATCAGCAGTTTTTTCTGTTCGTGTTAACGTTTTCATTCATTTAAGTGAACTAAACTATGGCACAATAACGGATCATTCCAGAGTATTCCGTATAATGAGCCATTTTTCTTCCAAATACAATTGTATTTTAATGATCAAAAAGTTTGACACCTAAAGACTTTTAACCATTGCTCAAAATGCTCCTCCTGACTGGAGTCGTGCGCTGCAAAATTGTTGTATTACATTTTATTTTTACTTGAATCTGTATGTGGTTGAAATATCTGTGTTAAATATACATGTAATAATATGTATAAATAAAAGTAATTATATAGTTGTAACTTGTTGTTGTTGTTGTTTTCATTTTCTAAAAGTTTATCAACAAGTTTGTTCATAGATCGGACTCCCTAATGCACGGGCTTCATTTCAAGCTCGTCTTTTTTCAATGAAATGTCATCACTCTGGTGTCGTCGTCGTAAAAACTTTGACCTTGACCGTAACTTCTAAACTATTAAAACCGTCTGTCATCAAACCTCATATACTTGTTCCCTATCACAAGGGCTACAATCACATCAAGGATAATTACAATGTAGTCCATTTTGACCTAATTTATATCCCCACTTTTTAAAAACGAAATACCCTAACAGACGAGCGCTGGCATTTGTATGCGGTGTTCTTGATTTCTGTACAACCACTTTCTAATGCTAATCTTACGATAGTGGAGTTCTCTGTCCAAGTGATTTGGTCACTTGGTTTGTTTCACTTATCTTCTCACTGATGTGAGTTCGAGTCCTGATTCTTTAAGACGGGCTCTTTTCACGTGAGAAAGACCTCCAGTTGGCAATCAATTGGTATGCTAACAAGGTGCCATTGTGCATACCCCACCTGTCATACATATTCCCGTGGGATGTCATAGGCACTGATAAGACACTTTTTGGCAGTCGTTTGGATAGGGTTTAGTTAATGACTGAAATATGACAATACTCGCTGTTTTTAAATCCCCACTTTGCTTTTATCTTTCAATCTATCTTACTGACATATATGTCAAATAATCATTTTAAATTTGAATTTTTTGTTGATAAATTTTAAACTTTATAGCCCCGAAGGTTACACTGTTATTTTTAAGGATGAACATATGTTTTTGTTTGTTTGTTTTGTTTTGTTTTTGTTTTGTTTTTTTTGTCTTTAATGTGCGTTTATTATTATTATTATTATTTGCATATATGCATATAAGAAATATGTTATCCTAAAAATATGAATTTCAAGAGATTTTTACTGGTGTTTTCATTTTAATTTTTGGAGCATAAATTATAAAAATATAAGAAAATGAAAATTCTGCTCCTATATAATTCACAAAAAAAAGAATTACCAAATCAAAATGGCCGCCAAAAGTAGGGGTATTCACTGATGTGGGAACTAAATAACACTGAAACACTTGAGGCGAAACAAAAAGAACATATAAAACAAGATAGGACTGTTCTTAACCGCGTACTTGTCTGTCCATAAGAAAAAAAAAAGCAATTTATCGTTTAGGGACTGATAAATATTTACTTCATTTTCTTCATCATGTCCTCAAATGAATCGGCTACATAATAAAGAGGTTGCAGATCCTCGTCAGTGTACGGCTGGATTGCAGTTTGGTGCGGATCGAATGCTCGTCTTTCCGGTTTGTCGGATAAAGCATGTTGCAGTTCTCCGTATGAAGATAGTATCCCTGCTCCATAGGCTCTTAGTTCACCCCTCTGCTTACACAAGGCCAAACTCTACTGTGAACCAGTACAGCTGAAATAGAGACACATGTTTTTATGTTAAAAAAATCCATTTCGCATTTCTTTTCATTTATCTTCACTGAATGTGTAATTTGGCTATCTTTGCATTTTATTTTTAATTTACCCAGTAACGAATTAGAAATTTCCCTTAAGTGTCATGTTATTTTTTGTACATTTTATAAATGCTGGGTTGCTCAAATTTACGCATTCTGAAAATAATTTTTACTGAAATACTCGCGAAAACAAAAACGCTAGTGAAATCAAAGCCCTATACAACAGCTCACAGCAAAAGTGTTTCAAACACGCTTTTAGTTGACATTGTTAAGCTGAAAAGAACTACTGAAATACGTGTACATTGGTGTCATAAACGCCGTATCTATTTCCATCTCTCATCGCATAATAATAACAAGGCAAAAAACCAAGTTGTTTGTTTCGGTAGATCGGCAAAACTTTATCCCAATTTTTCTTTAATTTTTAGAGGATGTTACGAAAAACAACGTTTTGCAACCGTGATTACCCAAATGCTAGGAAAAAAGTTTAGGGTCGGTACAAAAATAGGCTCGGCCGGGCAAGTGGGAACAAGTAAATTTTGATTACGCCTAAGATGCCGGTGTTGCACAAATTTTTACAATTTTAAAAGAACATGATTTGAATGATAATTTCCATTAACGTAGTAAAAGATCATCGCATTAAAATCTTGACAGCGTTTTTGCACCATAGAATATCCACAATGTTGGAGTTATATGTTCACTTTTAACTAATCTTTGGTGGCTTACATTTTTTCAATCAAACTGGCTATTCGGTGGATAGAAAGAAATAGAAAATATAGGTGCAAAATAAATGCACCACATATGAATGATGTTTTTTCTTGATTACTCTATATATTAATGGAGTGCTATGCTCTTGGATAATTCTTCCATTGTTATTACTGAATGTCAATAAACCGTATTGAATATATACAGCGGCTATGCGTTAGACTGGACCGCCAAAAACGTAAACATTAACAAAAATTTTGAAATCGACAGAGAAGACCTAACATTTACTGATATTTTGTTGTTGTTTTACTGCCTCCGCCAAATTTCCACGAATCAGCTCATTCTGGAATCGCGTGAACATTGTATTATTAATATGTCATCAAGTACAAATTTCTTATCTGTATTACAGAGTACTGTTTATATTGAATACAAATCAAAGCATTTATGAATATCAACCCTCATAAATGCATTGCTTTAAGTTTCCTTTTTCTACTGTTTAATGACATGATTTAAGACTTTGCCAAGACCATAAAAAAAAACTTTTATTTGCCAGAATATAAATAAAGGCAACAGCTAAACAAAGATTGTGGGGCCAAAATAAATTCACAAACATGTGCCGTTTGCCAGTTTTATTACCTTCTTTTACGCTGAACTGCTGAAATTCTTATAATGAAAATGGTTATAAAATACAATAAATCGATGTGTATTATGTATATTTTCACTCTTGCTTTTTGATGTTATATTCTCTGATTTTTATGGATGAATTTCCTTACCGTGGCGAACTTTTCAATATCGGAGTCTGACGCCCCTAAAGAAGCAAGTCCGAGATTCTGCGAGAACTGGGCAAAGACTGGGTCCGCTAACATGGGCACGTGTCCCAGGAGCTCGTGAATACAGTCTCTGTGGAAAGTGGAATAATGAGTTTAAATTAATACTGGCAAAGATAATGATATTTACACTGTCTGTGAAAAAGACAGAACATTTTTTTTAATGATCTTTGGGATTAAAATTTTAAGGTTCGTTATAAATATTTCCGTAATTCAAACGATCACTAAAACTATTTTATAAATGCATGTATCTATGTAACTTATCAGTTTTTATATGATAACGGCATGTAATATCACAACTACCAAAAATAAATTTTATTTATTTCAGCGAAGAAGTACATGTAGTCTATTATATGATTATCTTTATTATAAATTCATTTTCAAGACAAACATATCTCCCCTTAAGCTTGTTAGCATTTGCTGTTCACATCTTCACGTTGGATCACATACACCGGATATAGCTGGCCAAATGAGCAGAAAACAAAGATTGCGCTTGCAGTCACGTTTGTATTTTTACATGTTACTGATATCAAGAAGAAGTTTTTAATAAAGAAAAGTACCAATTCATCATCTAATGACCTGTCTAGATGTGCTGACATCTGACTATACGATGTTACTTTCAAAATAGAAAATAAATGGAGGTGTAGCGAGATTGCTCACGGACGAGTCCTGTGTATGAACGATGAATTACCAAAAAAACTGTACGGGGTATAGCTTTTTTACGTACCGGGGATAGTTATGTCTGAAGTAGAAAGGGTGTTCATTATTGTTAAAACGGTGCATGATTTACGGAAATTTATGGTGGACATACTGGGACACACTAATGTCTAAAAGAAGATATGCGGTATGATAAAAAAAAAACATTAAAAAGTTTATTGTTGATGTTTATAGCCAACTAGGAAATAACAACACGAAGCTCAATTTCTCTAAGCCTAATAATCCATGCCTAATTCCATTTAGAATGCTATTTCTCGTACGAACATTCATCTTTGAGAAGCCGTCCATTTGAAGCTATGAAATTTATCTTCGAATTGTTTGCTAGAAATCGAACACGAACTTCATCGCCATCTATTACACTACCTTAATGCTTTGTACTGCTCATAAACCTTTTCCTTGTTCCAAAACAAGTTACACTTATCATTTACCGAAAATTGTTAGATGACTGTTCTAAAGCAAACCATCTTTTGACACCGAGGAATAAAAAGTATGCTATATTGACCAGTGGAAACCTTTCTTTAGAAACAATCTTTGTAAATTCAACGAAGTGTTCCAACTTTCCATCTTTAAACATCAGGTGTTATCTGCTACAGTTCATTCCTCCACAATCGGAACAGCAGGTTCTTTTTCAGTAAGATTTGTAGTTCTAATACTTTTTTCCAACAGTAATGTTGATAAGACATTCTGTTTTGTCATTCTTCCTTGTTCACGACATATATCGTATAGATTTTGAATTCGTCCTTGTCTTTGGCACAGTAGTTACATTTGTTCTTCAAGCATATGAAATGTGAAAATAAATTAGGAAATTATTCAAATCGTTAACGAGAACAGAGGGAACAATGAAAATCGAAGACTCGGTATGACTGGGTGTTATGACCATTAGTAAACATTGCAACCCTGTGCACACATCATAATGACCACTTAAACTATACTCATTTTTTTTTCATGTTGAACTCCATGGTCTCGAAGATGTCAATTTAAAACATGAACGACTATCAAGACTTTTTCATTTACATTTTCGTACTACTATCCCCAGTACACTTATTTCTCGCATAAAGTTATATCCAGTACACAATAACTATACCCAGTACACTCTGAAAAAAAAATGACATATCTTTTAAATGAGAACACTCTGAAAAAAATTTTTCATGGATGTATTTTTGTAAAAAGAAAATTTTGATGGAAAGTATTGGCTCACAGTATAGGCTGAAAAAAGGCTCGAATTGTACGAAAATGTAATATTCAAGATAAATGAGAACACCAGTAATCATTTCAGCGAGCAGTCAAATTTAATGACTTTGTTTTCCGTCTTTCAAACATAGATGTTACAGGATAAATAAAACATTTGGCAATACTAATCAAAAAGTATTAATGTCTTTACTTACTTAACAGAAAAATCGTCTAAGATTCAGCAAAATTATCAACTTGATGTATTTGATTCTGCTTATTTGGGCTGCAATATCCGGTGTACGGCGATGCACTGTGGTCTTCTTAATTTAACTTAAAGTAGCTCGTTCACAGATGGTCACTGACTAAGAATTTGATTTTTAACTATAGGTGTGTTTTAGTTTTTCTGTATTACAACACCCATCTACAGACTCATGGCCACCCAATGCAACCATCCATGATTGTAACAAAAAGAATGGGTGGTTTTGATCCCCATCGCAGGCAATACCGTCACAGACGGTATTAAAACTATATTAAGAATTGTTATACCTACACGTCATGTTCCCGACAGAAGCGTGGTGACACAAGCTCCTGCTTCGAGAATACCGTATTCTATATTTAGCCGATTTCGCAGAAGTTGCTTTTACGAAAATGGCGTTTTACCGGGCAATGTGACCTACACTTGCCGAGTTTATTTGTCAGGAAACAAAGACTTCTCCAACATTAACGATGGAGAGTAGAACGTTATTTTTCAATTTCTATCGATCATCTGTGAAGGAGCTGCTTTAAATGTGATGTTGGATTATATATAGTTTCATTGTAATTAAACCGGACATTGACCGATTATGGAATCATATTTATTCTGTATACTCATGGACCTATGACCTACATGCAAATTGAAATAAACTGTCTATCACACTAAATTCACTAATCAAATACAAACTGCAAATACTGTAGAAATACCAGGTCGCTAAGACCATTGTCAAACTAGATTTTGTAACTTTAAATAATTTTGAGAGAGCTAGTTTGGTCTTGGACCTTTCTTGAATCAATTTACGGGTCGTTAATTAACTTGACGCCAAAACAGGTATAGCCACGCCCCGAATGTTTGTCGGAGGTTGTTGAACTAAGGTAACTATTGAAAGCAAGATTCACGCGCATTTGTTTGTCGGAGGATTGTACAGCTTTTCACTGGTTAAACCGATATGCATATTCATTTCGGGGCGTTTTTGGCGTCATGTTAATTGATGACTAAAATGATGTTGTTAGGACGTTAAATCAAGTAACCAGTACTCACGGTTCCGGTGAGTGGTCGGGTTTAGAGGGATGGCGGACATACTGCGTACACTGGAACACACGGAAAGCAAGACTGGCCAAAAAGTCACGTGCAGACAGCAAACCGGCCACCGGGCGAAGCTGGAATCCCGTGCGACCTGCATAATTGAAACGCATCCCGAATTTTATGAACAAAAAAAATAATTCACATCTCGGACAGGATTTCCTAGTCAGTACCCAAGTAACGTGTCTAAACTTCTTTTGCATTTTGCATAAAATAAACACTTACCAAACTGAAAATCCTGAATAATCTGTGTACATTGTATTTATTTTTTTTATTTTATTTTATTTTTTTTTTTTTTTCATTGTATTTCCTCAATATTTCATGAAACTATTGAATGTTTTGGGGGTTTTCTTCGCATTCATATTTTCCTTCGTAATATATTGTTTACAAATTTTAGAATTAAAAGCTGACATCACTAAATTAAACGTTAGCGTAATTCTTACGTTTCATGAAGTTGGAGACGTCCTCCAGCTGGGGTATGGCGGTATCACTGTAGAGATTTTCTTGTTCTAGCACCTTGAATATGGCCAGGTACTCGTGACATGCGTACTGGGGCATCAGCTTCTTCAGCTCTCGATACACGATCCCCCTGAAGAGGATGGACCACACCCATTTTTCATTAAAAACTGGGTCGTCGCTTTTTTATAAAGATTTTATGAATGTATAAAAACAACCTGTTAGATTCCAATGAAACAAATAAATGTAAGCTTTATCGGTCCCAACTAAAATTATAAAAACGAAATCATAATGATTATAACGAAGATACAATGTGTTTGGTTGTCCCTCTCTTAGAAAGCTTTGAAATAAGTGCATTATAGTTTCGAACTTATAAAATTAAAAGTCAGTGAAAAGAATAGAAAATTAACTCACCAAGCGTTAATCTCTGACTCCGCATATTGAACTCTGGGAATGGGTTGACCGCTGAAAAAATAAACACGTGCAACATGCGATGGCTATGTTTTAATTCATGAGTACATTCAGATAAGTTGTGACAAAACAGATTACTCAATTAGAAATAAGAACAATATTATAAGCAAAAAACGTGCTAAATTCAACCAAAGTCGGCTAAGAAAGGAAATTCAAGACAATCATGAAGAAATACCAAAAAACCGCCGTTGTGAACCCCTAGCATGTTGAGTAATACTAAACACACACACAATTCGACTGAGTAAAAATCACTATCGACAATCAAAAACGATTGAGTTATGTTTTAATACTATCGGTACTAAACACACATACTCACAGAACGATTGAGTTAACTCACAATCGGCAATCAAAAACGATTGAAGTAATACTCACTATCGGTACTCAAAAGCGATGTCGGCGATCTGCTTCCTTCTTTTTCTGTATTCTTTGTCGGTAAACCCCTTTAAATATTAAAGTAATGTTTTCATTAACTATTTTGATATGATGCCAGGAATATTTCTCCTGCTACCACTACCAGTATAGAACCGAAACAATAATGCGTAGCCCGAAAGTGATTTTTTGCAATTTTCTATTTCTTTGTGCCTCACAATTTTGTATTTACGGCAGCTTTTGTATCAACGAAATGCTCATGCAAATTATAGACAATCCAAAAAGTCTTAAAAAAAAATATGCATAATATTATTACAAAACACTACATGTATTTCGTTTTTACGAAATCATGTTTCGAAATGATAAATTGCATTCGTACATACGGCAAAAAAACTTACGAAATGCATTACCTTTTACGAATTATATGACCGATGTGCTTTAAAACTCCGTATATTCGCTACTCATTAGTACGTAACAATAACAAAAAAAGAGAGTTTCACAACGAAATAAAGGAATGGTTTGATCAGTGTTATGTTTCTATATTGTCTGGTTCGAGCTTGTAGAACTACAATTTTACAAATTGACTAAAGTTTATCTCCCCAAATACAAACAAAAACATTGTTTGTATTGAAACATTAGAGTAATTGTTATACAAACAAATAATCATATTGAATAATTAATTCTTTTGTTTGATTTAACGCAAGTTAAGGTGTCTACAAATTGTGCTATTATCTTTATCTATTCTCATATTTGAATTCATTTGACAGACTGATTAATCTCCGTAATTATTCTGTATACCAAAAACACAACTGTGACTGACATTCGTCAAATTCATTGATCCCGTCGTCCGCCGTTACTGGTCCATCAAGCATTACTTGATTTGTTGGCCATTTTTGCTCTGCCGTTTCACGCCTGATATATGCTGTTTAACGTCTGCAATGCTACATTACGGGTAACTGATACCTAAACGTTATAACGGCCTAACCATCAACACATCGCATATGTAATGGATTCTCATACAAAGTGACCGATCTAGTCGAGCGCCCCCTCATTTGCCTCCTTATTGACAGACATTTTATTCATTTATTCCAACCAAGTACTTAAAGTTATTCGCCAGCGTGTTGCTCTTGACGAGCAAAGTGAGATGTGAATAGGGGCTGAAGAGCAGTTATTGTTTCTGATTATTGATTGCGGCTCTGATTTTATAAAGGCTTCGTTAACACTCAAAGACAATCAGTTATTTAGACGACTGTAGAAGCATTTGAATCCACAGTTTTCAATAACTCATTCCTCAGTGGGCATGATTGGTTTTGACAAAATCCGGAAATGTTTTGAATTATCCGGATGCGACAAGGGTTAAAATTCATTACATGTGAGAAATATATCATGTGATTATTAGATTATTCGATTCTGCAGCATTGATGTCCTTTTTGCTTGAGCAATTTGCGTTGCTGTGAAATATGGTATGAGCACACATTCAGATTATGTTATCATCATCATGCAATCAGTTTTTATGTACAGCAGAATGTTTTTGATATGTATATTCCTAGCAGACAAACGCATCATCTGTTATAAAACACATTCTGATTCCTTGTTTATTCAGATTCCAGCGATCAACAGATACTTAGGCACATATATATTCTTTCGAATTCATACTAGAGAGAAATAAGTGGTATTTGTTCATCAAATGATCTTTAATTTCACTGTCCTCATCAACAAACGCAGCAAATGAGTTTGAGGACGGCTTTCTTAGCTACAATCGCGTGCAAGACGCTCTTAGAGGAACCGTAAGCCAGTCAACGAAATGCAAATGCGTTATATTTATAAGCGTCAAATTACGATCTCTGTGAACGTCTAGAAACTTTTATTGGAGCCATGACAAAACGCAATTACCGTGTGATTCAATTCTGTAAAACACGGCAATGGTACGAAATGATAAATTTTGTAACTATTTGTAGGGCTGAGTATCAATGGCATGGAGCAATACCATATTGATACCTCTTGTTAAGCTCTGATTCTCACGATGTGCTTTTTATCCTATTTACTTAATGCTTTTTGGATTGGTTACTGCCATATGAATAAAAAAAGTTCATTTGATAACTTCACAATGAAAATTAAAGAAGCATAATTTTGCTCCTTCGAAAATGAAATAAAGAGAGGTGTGTGGGGGGTGGGGGGGGGGGGAGATGCAATATTTTATTTTATATCGTGCGTGTGTAGCCTCGAGTGAGAAAACAGTTTTTGAAGTTCACGAACGAACAAACATCCTCAAAATGTAAGATAATATAATGTCGCTGAAATGTTGAAAACAATTTTAAGAGCTGTTCGTGATACAATGTACATTGGATCAATAATGGGACTGATAATCCAAAATGTCAATAATTTTGTCGTGGCAATATAAAGAGCAACATAAAGAGTATCTAGTTTTATGGACGCTGGGTTGAACCCTATCACAAATGTATGAAATTTGAAAGATACTTTGGCTATTTCCGATATATTTTGCTTGATCTAGATCTATCTGGACATTACGCCTGCAGGTATCTGTATTCACCATAAAGAAAAAAAAGACATACAAAATACCACGTTATCTTAGAAAGACATAATTTGCCTCATTCCTCAGCTCGAAGATTTTGCGTAAGCCTACAACTCAAAACCGCCCTTGCACTCCCTTTTGGGTAATCTATTTTGCTCCGTTGGGACACTTATGTAAGATCTGGTTTGATGCGCTGATGCAAATATCCAACTGGAAAAGAATTTCAACAGTTGGAGGTTAATGTAAGTATCTCTTACATAGATACGCAGTTATGCGGACTTGAACTTTAAACTCATGCACAAGTAGAGAGTGCTGGGATTTTTCAGTATATTAGTCAAATATGTCATGGTATACGTACCGGATGATCGCAGTCGAGTTCCGGCTCGAACTTGGTCACAATGTGTGTGCAGTTGTCCAATTCCGATATGTGTTGTGGGAACCACAATTCTGTAATATCGGAACGAGTTTGTCAGATTTTATTAAAAAAAAACACGACATAAATTTAAACTAAGAAAATTAATTTATTGTGTTCTGCTCGTCAAGTCATTTCGTTGCAAAAAAAAAAAATGGGGACAAATATTTATATAAAATGTTGAATGTAAAGTATTCATATTTTCGTCTGTTTCATTGTATTCACCCTAAATGCACTGAACATAGATTAAGTACATGTAACACCATTTCTTTGAGAAAGGTTTGCTGAGACTTAAATTCAAGCTTTGACTGCAATTTTGTTTTAGTTCTGTTATAGTTTGTCATCTAGATGGTTAGACCTATAAATGATCTGCGATATAGTTTTCTAAAACAAACTGTGATATAAATTTCTGGAAAACGATAATAATCCTTTCTTAAGGGTTTTCCCACCCACATAGCCATTGATTCCACTCAACACAGTATATTAACGTGTCTACTTCCGGTTTTCGCAAGAAAGGTACAAGTTAAAATATATAGGCTCCAAAGAAAAGTACAGTAATCGAAAGTAGTAAGTGCTTGTAATCGCAGATAGGGTAGACATTGAATTGTAAAGGCTTGCAAGACATGGTACAGTGATTTCGTTTATATACTGTAACTCAAAGCATGCATGTTTAATTTGTTAATACGCTTAAAGACTACAAACTATTTAAACCAACGTGACCTATAGTAGGATCTACCTTGAAAACTATGCATTATCTCCCATTAACACGTAAAACAAAATAATTACTTCCATTTTTTTCTATGACTTTTATGAAATTTGAAACATAATCTTATTCATATATCTATCTAATGTGGCTCCCCACCAGTTTTTCTCAAGATTCAAATTCATGTTTATATATTTAACGATATTGTTTATTTCTCATAGGTTACGGATTATGACATCTCCAAAAAATCTTGAACAAAGCCTCGGTGAAACGTTTTTGTTCTTACACTTGTGTATTAAAAATGCCAAAGAGTCAAAGGGTTATTATCATCCAATGACAAGACAGACGCGTAGCTGGATAGGAAACGATATGCAAGCCCGCATTGGGATTCGCTTGGCGGGTGTAGGGGCATGCCCCGCCCCCGGAAAATTTTAAAATCTTAGAATGTAAATAGTGACGTCTGGTATCTTTTTGAATCCTGTACCTGTATGAAATGCCCTGTTTAACAAACTGTTCGTGCACCTACAGAAAATATACGTCTCCTTTAGTAATTATTGGTTTTGAAGAAAAGTAAAATCGGGAAAATAATGTGCATGATTTTTGGTGTAAAGGCAGCTACGCGCCTGCAAGATGTGCAGTAGTTCTAGATCTATGGCTATTTGAGTGGGTGATACCTGAACGGTGTAGATCTATATTTGTTAATCAAAATAGATACATGACTCTTCATTAACCTATTTTTCTTCAAAATTAACATTTTACCTATCACAGTCATTTCAAATCTTAAAGCAAAAACAGAGTTGAGAATATTATACCTTTTCGAGTTACAAACTTTTCGTTCTGGCACCATACGTCACTTATGACTGGATTCTGACGTAACGTGTTGATGACTGACGTCACTGTATCTTTGACACCTGTGCATAACAATATGACGTCATTCTGACATCCGGCCTTCTTTGCCGGTCTAGATTCAATGTGGTCTATTGGGAGTTTGGAAGTCTGAAAACAACAAGAATATAAAATAGTATTTTTACGCGGCTAAAATAGTCATTAGGAGCGATATTTGAAGCTGTGCTAGTCACAATTAAGGTAGCCGATACCGTAATGGAAACGGAAGCATTAACATTAACATGTTTTGATTGAAATTACACCACGCCATCGACAGAGATGGATACAAGAGGCGCCTTTATTTCGTTGATTTAACTGTTTCTGCAAAACGAATGCCGGGTTGTTTGGGCAAAATATAGACTCAAAAGATAATTAGGAAGTCCCTAATGGTATAGAACAGAACAGAATACATTTTATTAAAGACTTGTACAAAGTATATACATGTAATAATGACCCTTCCCCCTTCAGATATTATATTAGGGTTCATTCGTCCTATTCTACAGAATTTTTAAACCTCGACGTGACTGATCGTGACTGAAGAATGTTTCTTATTTATGTACAACATGGTACGGATATTATCCCCAAATACCTTTTAAACAAAGATTGGCTACTAGTCTATATCTCACAAAATAACGTAACTTATTGTCCAATTCTCGCTAAGTCGCGTTTTTCAAATATCTTCTTTTCTATGCAAGATATATGAAAGTAAATATATCTAATTACAGAAACAAAACCATCAAAATGACATCTTATGTATTTGAATAAGTCAAGAAATAAATATATTTCATGTGAAACAGCAAAGTACCTGCATGATGATAACAAAGCAAAATGTGTTATTTTCCGGTACACTGGTTGCATTTAAATCATGATATTAAAACAGTTTTTAAAATAAATCAAACTGAAAATAATTCCATGCAGCAGAGAAGTGATTATTTTAATATATGTTTACAGTGTGTGTGTGTTGTGTCCATATTTTTTGTAAAGTTTGCAATATTCATTAATCTACTGTGTTCTTACACAATATTTTCCACTTGCTTTTACAGGAGTTTCCTACCTTTGTTTAATATTTTTTTACAGGAGTTTCCTACCTTTGTTTAATATTTTTTTGCCCATACAAATTTAGTGGCAAGTTTCATTTCAGCTGTTATAATAGTACTATGAAAAATAGTAGGCGTCTATTACCTGAAATCTAGCGAGTTTGGTCCATCTATATCAAATTACAAGCAAATGTAAAGGAGTGTAGCGTTTTCATTGGGTGACAAATAAAGATGGTCACTAACAGATCTGAACGGTTGTCATAATTTCTGTTGGATATGATTAGGTGATTAGGCGTAATAAAAAATTACTTGTGTCCACTAACTCGATCGACCTTCTGATTTTGTACCGACCCTAGATTTTTTTTTTTTTTTTTTTTTTTTTTTGTTTGGTTTTCGGGCTATTACGGTTGGAAAACGCTGTTTTTCGTCAATTCCTCTTAAAAATAAGGTAAAAATGGAGAAAAAAAAAGTTAAAAATAAAAAAAAAGTTTAGCCGACCTATTTTTTTCGGCGATGTTAGTTGAAACAAACAACTTTTTTTTTCGCCTTACATCTAAAAAATGTCTGACAGACAAGTGATGGAAGATGTACTACGTTTTGAAACAAGTTGTGTCCTAGCTTCATCATTTCTGTTAGATACTGAATCTATATATGATTATTTTCATGGCAAATCGTACTTCATGGATGATTTCAAATATAAAAGGTTGCAGTCATTGAATAATTCTTGGATAGTTCTGCCTTTTTTTCCATTCCGCTCGTGCATGAAAACATTTTTAAGAAAAGGGGTGAATTTTTAACTTGCCTCTCTAAAGACATTACAACTTGTTTTACATTACATGCAAATCATTGGGATTAAAACGTCTGTGTCACAGTATATTTGGTTTCAAATATCTCATGTGATACACAAGCTTTCAATGAAAAACAAAATAGGGCTTTCAGAAGTCATTATAAAAAAAATACTACATTTTTTTTTTGGTCCTGTCTCTCGATCTAAAACTGGTTTAAATCAAATGCACTTTAGCTGAGATCATGTATAAACCTGATAAAGATAAGAATTTGTATTTTACTTTAACTTTGCCAAAAGAACTGCTAATTAGTTTGTGGGTACCACACGGAAGCAAATGCTGTAAAATCACGGTCAGCTGGGCGTATTGCAAGGTGGTCTGAAAAACATATTAGTTTGATTCGATTGACTCTAAACATCCGGCTTTAGCTTTTGAAATTATCGTATGTGAATATATTTTAAGATTATTTTATATATTAGATATACGCAAAGTCTTTTTTGTGGTGTCCATCTAAATAATGCACAAAAGTCAAATATCTTTCAAGAAAATAATAAAAAAAAAAATATATAATTTTTGCACATTCAATTTTATTAACATTTTTTAAAATACTGCTCAAGATTTATCCATTTTAGGCATTTTCCTTTTGTTAGTAAATTTTCTCTTTGAGTAATATACTTTTCGATATATGTAAAACAAATGTTACAATCAATGAATTCGAGGGCGCCGTGGTCCAGTGGTAATGTATCCGATTACGGATCCGAAGGTTGTGGGTTCGAACCCCGTTGGAGGCAAGAACTCTTCACGACCTTCCAGGCAAGTATGGTCAACCAGAACCGTCGAGAAGGATTAGTATAAGTTGTAAGAACTTGTTTCCCAATCGACGTAAAATAAATAAGTTTAAACTAATGAATTCGAACTCCAATAATCTTAATTTTAAATCGAGACCACCGTGGGCCTCCGTGACCGAGAGGGTAAAGTCGCTGACTTTAGAACTCACTCAGCCCCTCACCGCGAGGGTTCGAAACCCGGCAGGGTCATTCGGATTTTCATGTCAGGAAGCCTTCCAGCTGGCTTGCGGTAGGTCGGTGGTTCTACCCGGATGCCTTCGTGCATTCGGGGTCTTCCTCCACCTGTAATTTGCTGGACGTCGCTATATGACTGAAATACTGTCGAAGCGACGGTAAACTCAAATAGTCAAGTCAAGTCGAGACCACCGTTATAAAAGATAGACATGCTATTTATATACAACATTTTTGCTTCCATCAGGGAGACAAGAAGGTTATTCTGCGCTTTTAAAATTCATCTTTGCAAATGTCAGCCGGTAAGTCTCCTTACGTTAATTCAAAGGTATTCACTGCATTTGGAGTTCAAATGTGAAGTCACGTGATGTGAATGTATCTTTGCGCTGACTAGTGAATTCACCATTGATAAAACATCACATTAAAAGCAAATGGATGGCAGATTGGCCATGTAAGGAAATAACTCAACATTACAAAACAATACATAGGCAATAGGGTTCATCAAAGGCTGCTCTATTTTGTATAAAACACAGAAATCGAGTGTTGACAAAAAAACGCAAACGAGTTAATATAGCTTTGCCAATGTTTGGAATGTTCTTTATATCAGTTGTGACAACTTGTGAACATACCCTTTTGCCATTTGTATATTTGCATTATTTTGATATTGTTTTGTGTATTTTGCAATTTTTTGACAATATTATATGTTAAAACTAAACTAAAAATAGATTTTAGGAAAAACGTCTTTGAAACAGTGACCTTGGTAGAGATGTGGTCTTTATATTGAGGTGGTCCTTATAATGAAATATGTCTGTATTTACAGCTTCGATCTACTAAGCGTCCTAAATTCAGCTTTTGTTTGACCTTGCGAAATGCTTTTATATTCAAATATCTACATCAATATTCACCCGTGCACCGCCCGGATATTTGCTGGTTCATTTTCAGTTTACTTCCTGTGGTAGAGCAACAATTCCATACATTAACTGCATCAATACTTGCCAGAACTCAAACCTTTTGTTCATTATTCAAAGTAATGAAATTTTCAACTACAAACAAAAATTTTCATACATGTCAATATCGTATAATTCGTATTTCAATGCATACAATTATTTGTAGTACCTGCATGAAAAGTGTTTCTCTATGACAATGTTTGAGCATTAGCGAATCTAATCGGAGCTTTTTAGCTAACTTTGTCATTGATCGGAGACACTAAAGTGAAAGGTTCACACTTTCTTGTGCGACAAAAAAAAATAAATATTGTGCAGATAGAGCGGTAAGTTTCCAAAAAATACCAGTTATTATTATCATTTGTTATATTTCGTCGTAACGGAAAAAAAGAAATAATAATTCGTTATAAATCAAATAAAGTAATATATTGCGCAAGAACGTTACATTGATTAGCATCTTGATTTTAAGCATGATGTTGATATTGCGAGGGGGAGTTGTTTCTATTTTTTTTTTCGTTATTGTTAATGTTGTTGTTGTTTTTGTTGTTGTTGTGTATGTTGATTTTAATTGAGCAATACTGAAAACCTTTACTAATATATCAGCTTTACTTTTGTTCATAAAGTGCGCAACATTTCTTCCACTGAAACACACTAATATGCATATGCCTTCAGACAAACAAATCAACGCAATTGCATATAATTGTAAAAAAAATCTTGCTTTTTACATACATTTTTAATGAAATAACAAAGAGTTTTCTTATACAAGGGGGTTTCCCAAGGCACAAGTACTGGTCCAATACAGAAACCGTCGAGAGAGATTAGTATTTGTTTCCCCAATCGTCGTAAAAAAGGGTAAAAATTAAACAAGGCTTACTCCTTAAGAGCTTTATCCCTATTGTTTAAAATCTGTTAGCTATGCATTATGTTAGCTGAACATTTTCCAATTGATCGTTTCAACGGAGAAGAAGCTCATTAGCTTACATTGTCGCAGCTCTTAGTATGACAGGATTGTGCCTGCATTCGAAATTCAGTCAGGTAGAAACTTAATGAGTCATTTGTCTCCATGTAAACGTACTATTGATAAAGTGGATGTTTTCTCTGCAAGCTTGAACCAGTTTCAAGTATGTAAGGCTTTAATATTGGAAAAAAAAAAGAAAAAAAACACAATTTCATTATCCTATGCACGCAATGAGTATGTATATCATATTTGAAATCACATCATGATATCGAATAATACATAGCTGTGAAAAATGTTTTATTTTATCATTGATATTTCATATACAAAATACTTAAGTGTTTCGCAAAGACCAAGGTTTGAACTCTGTAATGGATAGAACTGATCGCCTATTATTGACCATTTCAAAGTCGGCATCAGGCGATTTGCTGCTAATTTTAGCTTCATTTCCGGCTGAAGATATTTTTTCCATTTTCGTGGAATCTGCTTAATGCTTTCTATACTTTGTGCAAAGTAGCTGAACACATATATTAAATGTTCAAACGCTACAAAGCATGCAAACGAATCATTTCTAGATTAAATGCTTAATATATAATTTGTTTGGAGAAGTTGTCCATAAAAAAAACATCAAAGATATATGCTGCTATTCTGTTCGCAACGCGGAAAATACTCATTATTTGTATTTGTTTGTTCGCTTGCGTTAAAATGTCCATGTCATTCAGACTTTAAATACAAAAGACATATTGTGCATCGCGCTGTAAAATAGTGGCATATAATAAATACTACACCCAGTCAAATCATCCTGGCACCGCGTGAAACAGTCCTAAAGCCACCATCAAGGGAGATGTATAAGTACCCCTTAAACGATTTTGGAATGTTGTTGTGGATTCGAACCCACGAGCTCCGGGTGACAAGGCGAAAGCTCTAACCACTTTGCTTCCGGGACAAGTTTGCTTATTATGTTTAACGTCCGCCGGAAGTATTTCAGTCGTTTGGAATCTATTTGAGACAGGTTATTTAGCTGCCACATTGCAGTATTACACCACAGACATGTGGCATGAAACCACGCCCAGACACATTATCCTGACACCGGGCCAACCTGTACGAAAAATATACTTGAGCGCCAAACAAGGGAGCTATACCATTTTTTATGACTTTGGTATTTTGCGGCCTAGATCGAACTTCCAGCTCAATTCCCGATGACGGTGGGTCACCGGGAACGGTCCCTGGACCAGACATAATAAGGAACAATGATATGTTCCTCTCAGTTTCGATAAATGTTTTATTCATGTTATAGATACAAATTCGTTATTTGTTTCTTTCTGTGTCCTTTTTATGTTTTTTTTTCTTTGCTTATTCAATGTTTTGCATTTATTTCATGTATTTACCAAAATTAATCCAAATCGTGATTGCAAAAAAATGAACCAACGTCGGAAACCACGAGCGCTCATTCCATTACTCCATACATTGCCCGTGAGATTATTAGTTAGCATTTGCTCGTTATCGATTATTTGAAAAACCGCGCCACTATTCGCAGTCGCACTCGGTAGAGGGATTTTTGGACCAATAGAAACTCTCGTACTTATGTCACTTTACCGACTTACAAATTTTAGATCTCCAACTGAAGAGTACTCATTTATGTAAGCAGCATTTTGACTGGTCGACGTACGACTTATTAATATCCTTGTAACGATAAAGTTCTAACCAAGTATCCCACGGCTGACAGATGTAATAGGCAGCCGTGGGTATCCGACGCTGAAAATTAACTGAAATCTGGAATATTGCAACTGATAAAGATGACGCTCGTTTTCTGACTGCAGCTAAATCTCATGCCTGGCTTTGTTACTTAACAAAAAAAAGGCGTTGCTGAGAATCAGCGGAAATTCTAGAATTCAGGGAAGGCGAGGAGTAAATCACTATGATTGTGAATATCAGGAAAAAGTGAAAGAGATTTCCTCATGTTTACTGGCAGTAAGGCTCGCTTCTGAAAGCTTTTCTAATGAGATAATTGTTAACATACACAAAAGACAAAACAGAGAAGGCAATATAACAACAATGACGAAGAAGTAACAATCGGTAATGGTTTCGTGATTACGGAAAACATTCTTGAATGTCGCCGCTCTCGTCTTAATGAATTGGGGTTGCTTTCAAGGTGGGGGAAGGTCGTTTAGTGTTAGTCTGTAATTGGTCTTAGACTACGTCTCGTAAATTGTCACAACTTTCGATTGAGCGAAAATGAAGAACCATAGAAATTCTTTTCGCAATTGTTGTCTCCCGATAACCTAGTTTTCTGAACATCATTGCATTCAGGTCATGTAAATTTAATATTTCATTAAAGTTTATACATTTTATATTAAAACGCGTAATATCTTGGTAACATATTGAGAAAAGCGTTTACGCGAGACTTGATATAATGTATCGCATGCTATAAATTGTTATCATGTTAAGTTATCACCTCATGAATTCCGAGATAAGACCGTATGTTATAGGACTTTGTGATCTATTTACATTTTAATAACGTTTAATTTAGGTCTTAATATGTGACTTGAAGAGGAATTGCAATTATCCGACAAATCTATATAACTGTTTGAACGATCAAATATGCTAAAGCGACATTATATTATACAAAGTCAACAAGACAAATCAATTGTTACATCATTAGGTATTATTTTAATAATTTGCATACTATATTGCTGATATGTGTTTACTTAGAATCCCATTTCTTCATCCTGATTCGTCCTCATCCATTTGTATTTTCTCCTGTCTCGATGCAATAAAACTAAGAGCCATTGATGTAACATTATAAGTTAAAAGGACACAGTTTCCTGGTATTTCTACACCATTTCCTGTTTTTTCTTCTTACGGATTCTAAAAGCATTTTACATCCGGACTTGCTGTCCTGGCGAATGTCTTTAGATCAGAGATTAGGTGATTAATTAACCAAGTGTAGTTCCTGATGATTGTGTTTTAATTAGTTTTCCTAAGTATTGTACACTGAAATTCATATTCGTTATCTTGTGTAGGTAGCTATTCCAGTAATAATATATATATATATATATATATATATATATATATATATATATATATATATATAGGCATAAAATCGGGTATCTAGTAGAGAATTGCAGTAAATGTTCAGTTTAGTTACGCAGTGAGTACCGTGCTTACATCGAATGTTCCCTTCTGAGCACCCCAATTTGCATCAATGATTTTGCCGTAATACAAACTTTGAGTAACAATAGTTAGTTGACATGCGCAAGTTTATGTTTGGCTGCACCAACTGTACAAAGAATAGATCAGGAAAGGTTGAGGCCCTAGGCTAAACCTTGGGCTAATTTTTTATACAATTTTGATATGCCATTTTATTGTCGTATGTTTTCTTACTTTGCCTTTGCTGTGAAATACTAAACACTCTGGTATGCCATTTTGCTGTCCTTATGATGAGCAGCATTAACACTATATCCGTCCGCTGTAATGGTCATGATTGACATGGAATACAAACTTATGTCGATTAAGCTAATTTTAATAGATTTTTTTCACAAACGTTGAGTGGCTGAGGATATTGCCGAACATGCTTGTATTACCGAACACTATACATTTCAGTTAAAATATTCGGTAATACCCTCACCCGCTCTATATAAGTTCTAAAATAGTTATTGTTGCTTCATTGAAGTAAACTGTTACTTCGACAATATTTGAGTCAAATAGCGACCGTTATCAGTCATAAAGCGACTTTTGGTTCTTCAGCTTATAACGACCGTATTTAGCGAGTCATATAGCGACGTTCAGCTTATTACATGCGGAGGAAAGTGGCAGCGGGGCAAAACCTACTGCAAACCTTCACATGAAAAAACCCGGATGACCATACCAGGACTCGAATCTCAGTCACGAGTAGCACATGGAAATGAATAAATGGATGCTCTTGAACCAGTGAGGTATTTAAACGTTGGTCAGATTTGTTTCCCCAATCATTACTGACAAAACAATTGAGATTGTTTTCATATGTTTTATATTAATTGCTTGAAATTAAGTGTTTTCAAAGTGAATGGACATGTATACAGTATTGTGATATACAAGTATCCCTTTAAACGGTAGTACTTTCTGATACGGACAATTATATACTGACATGCTATCTCACTGTATTTTGTGTTCACCAGTTCTTAGAATTCCAAAGGCATTCAATTGTTACAATTTGCAGGAACCATTCTGGTTCTGTAGGAATATGGCTTTAAGTGGAACAAGCATCAATGCTACCAACGCACAGAGATAAAACCCGTATATTTGGATTTTAAGTATTGAATGTTTATCTTATTGAACCATAATATAGAAACAAACTATTTGGCATCAATTTATGCAAAAAGGAAGGATAAGCATTTTTTTTGTTGTTGTTGTTGTTGTTGTTGTTGTTGTTGTTGTTGTTGTTTTAATCTTAAAAGCAACGCGTATTGTTTTCCTTTTCATTAGCTCAAGCGTGGGTCTTTTCATCAGATCAAAAATCAAATCGATAACATCAAATTTGACTCACACTATATGATGATACTCTATACCTTGCCTTACAATACCTTATATTTCTTCTTTTTTTATTAATAAAGATGGTCTTGAGCATTATCTGCTGTATTAATTTCAAAACGATTTCTTAATTCACTTCTAGAATTAAGAAGTCGGAATCTTCTTAGCATGTCTATCATTAAATATCATTTCTATATTTCATCGCCGTTTAGCAAACGTATCTCATGTTCTCAAACGTTTAAACCAGGATCTAAATGGAGACCATTACAATTAACTACACGTTACCACAGATTGTGACCATTATAACATTCAACAAAGGAAACAATTACCTCAAAATGACGTATTATACGAGACAGGGCTCCCATTCCGTCTTTAAGTGAAATAATGACGGTAAATTGGCGCTTAGTAGAGTCCTTGTCGACAGGGGAGATAACTTCGCCATTTTGTTGCGAGATGAAGACCTCCTCTTCCTCGCTGATGGACCCCCCACGACTCTTCCTCTCTTGCTTTTCAAACTCAATATTGGCTGCAGTCTCGAATTTAGCATCTTCAATCAAGCTCTTACGTCTCCAAGAACCGCCGTGCTGCGAAATAAAAGAATGGTTTCGGATAATTATTAGAACTTTGTTAATTTCTTTGGATAGTTTATGTAACATCTCCTCCGCCCTGTATTTATACAGATGTATCACGTTGTTTTCGGTCGAATTGACTGTCTACCCGTCTGTCCATCACAAACAAGACGATGTACATGTGAAATATTACAGTCATTTGACTTAGAGATCAATGTCGCTCTAAAATCGGTGCTATTTCTTGTCAACTCTAAGAAGTACTTGATAAAAGAAGTTAAGAACTTTATCTAGGGAAGACATAGGTTTCTACAGAAAGCTTAAATCTATCACCATTTGCTTTTTGGATTAATTTTATTTTTTATTGGAATCCTATTCCAGGAGTCTGTCCTCAAATGTCTAGTTGTCTTTCTCCATAATTCCGTCTGTGCCTCTTTGTTTATCTGTCAACTAACTATTAGTCGCCTTTCTTTTCTGACTGTCTTTATGTATGTCTTCATGTTTGTATGTAACTGTGTGTATATATATATATATGTCTACATCATTTTTTGTAATAAAATAACTTAACAAAGTAGGACGGAGGCTATAATCGTGACATTAATAAATGAAGGAAATGCATACTGTAAAATAATTCATATTCGATGGGACAAAATTCGTGAATTGCTGTTATCCACGAATCTTAATCCCGCGAAAACTATACGCTTAATATACTTCCCCTCCTCTATAACACGAATCTGGGTTTATTGAGATACAGATTCATTAAAAAAAAATATATTGATTTTTGCCTGTTTTTTAAAACACCAAACCTGATGAAGGCAGACAGGAGAAAAGTGGATAAATTTAGTTAACAAAATGTGTTTTTGTCGGACAATTCAACAATATTCAAAATTCAATGAAACTGGATACCAACGAAACCTCCTGATTTTACAGTTTTGGCTTAAAGCATCAATACCTATAAACATGTCGTAAGCGCTCAGTAACATGTCAATAACCGTAAATGATTATACATTAATTATGTGTTAAATTTGACAGACTCCTGCCGGAGTATACATTTCTTGTTGTAATTGGTTGTCAGTGAGTACCAGTCTCATATTATATAACCATCGTGCTTAATGATAACATCATCAATAGAGACATATTTCATCAAATATTCATACGCTATGTGACAGCCATGGCACTTTGTACTTCGATGTTATTTTTGATTAAATAATTGACAAATAAAACGTGTCTTGAGAAGATACAGGGAGTTAATTTTGCTTAAACCATTTAAACAACTTCTTTAACAACGATTCGGATACACATTCTTACAACTTTTTCTTGGGTTTGACTAGTACTCACAGAATTTTGAGTTAATCCGATATACGTAAATGCATTTAACAACGACACGGATATTTTTTCTTTTATTTTGGTTGGACCACTACTTTGAGCCCAGGGATACATTAAAAATCTAGTTCGCAGTTGGGCTTAAATGTCATGAACTTTTGGATTCGGGATCCATTATTCGACCACTGCATTGGAATCTTTAATGCCGCTTTCCCAGAATGCATCATAATGTTTTCACCAAATAACTGTGATGTGCAGACGCACTTAAGAAATAGAGAACGCCCATCTATAGATACCGATATAAAATGCAAAATCGCTGAATATGTTGTTTTTTTTTCTGAGCATTTTAACAGATGGATTTCAGCTTTAGATACTTTCTGCTGTTTGTTAAGTCTAAAAGGTGTTGAAACTGTATGTATTATACCGCGACACCCACCACCATGCTTAAGCAGGTAAATTTAGGTCACTCTTTTGATAATTCTAGCAAAACACTAAAATGACTGACTAGCCAATCGAGCCATTGTACAAATGCATTCGGGCACTAGAATAATAAATAAAATACATATATCCAAATTCAATGCCCTCTAGCGGGCAAGATTTACGTGAACCTGTTTAGTAGGCGGAAAAAATTATCAATGAAAATACTACATGAATGAAATTGTGTGACGTAAGCCAGTGAAGTGCGGCAGCTCATGCACTTCCGGCATGTAATATGTCCTTGTTCAATCTAATGCGAATATGGCAAATAAAATAATGTCGTTTGGCCCTCACAGCTACAAGATCCATTCAATGAGAGAAAATCAATAAAACGGTTCCAAATTACAAGCCACACTTTCTCCTTTACTGTTCCAGTTTATGCTTAACGTAACATTAGGACCCTCAGTCCTTTGATTTTATATACACATGTACACATCTGTCAGATGGATATAATGTATTCATACAGATTTGCTCAAATGTATGTATACTCTTATAATAGATAATTTACCTTGATATTCTTTGTCATTTCAGATTATTGATGTCATATTTGTTGTTGTGTTAATGTATATTAAATTACATATACACATGTTATTGAATTAAGTTTATCTCGTATTTTTTGTACAAGTGCTCATAAATTTATAGAAAATAATTTTAGGTGATGAAAATGCTAGATTGTCTTAAATAACATGTCATGTCCGTTTGTATAAAAGATATTGCGAATAATTGTTAGGACTAGATATCTGACAGATTGTAAAACCAAAGGACGCAAGCCAGTGAAACAATGATGTTTTAATTTCAATGCTTTAATTTTATGTAGTTTTTTACTTAGGGCATAATTGGTTATAATTATGTATCCGTTTTCCCCTTTTAATAAAAGCAACACTCGTCCTCTATCAGTTCATTAAGGTTATCTATGGAACAAAAACATACACTTTAAGTGTTTTTTCTGCGTCGTTATCAGTAATTTCTGACTTCATTTATTGCATGATATTTTTAACTCCCTCGCACCACTTCCGGTGTTTTACAGAAGCTGTTGCTATCAAAGTATCACTGAACCTATCGCGTCTGCACTTTACAACCGTAAAATCTTAAAAGCTGGCAGTAAAACTGCGCATAAAATGCCAGAACTTTCGTCCATTAAAGCAGGATATCTGCCACTCTAGAAAACGTGCTTTAGTAACACGGTGTATTAAGAGAAGAACATTATTTTCTCTTCCGTCCTTCGTGGAATATTCTGTCATTCTTCCTCGCTGAAGAGTTTGTTTGTTGGGTTTAACGTCCCACCGACAATATTTCAGTCATTTGGAGACGATGTCTACTTGAGACAGATATAGTGCTGTCACACTGCAGTATCATGCCGTAGACATGTGGCATGATACCACACCCAGTCCCATTATCCTGACACCGGGCCAACCAGTCCTACAACTACCTTTATATGCTGAGAACTATGACAGTACCATTTTTTACGACATTGGTATATCGCGACTGGGGATCGCTGAAGAGTCATTCGAGTTTTGTTCGGACTCTTATTTCATAAAATAACCCTGTTGGAGGCTTTATAATTGTTGCTTTTTTCTTTATATTTTGATGAAATTATCATATAGAAATCATACTAATCAGATCAGTTATGTAAATAATAGATTCAAAATTGACACTCTTTCATATTTCATATATTTAATTAATAAATTTTACATATGCTATATATCACACTTAAAATCTCAAATTAAGTAAGATTTGCTTTTTCCGAATCAAAAGAATAACATGCTACATATACAATGGTTTAACGCACTTGGTTTTTGTTTTCTTAAGGTAAAATGTAAACTTTATTTTCACACATGTATAAAGTTTTAACAATGGATATCTTATTTAAAGTGCTTACGATATTTTACCTCTCAGTCATTTTTTTTCTATGAATGAAAGATGCACTTTTTCTTTGTGTCCATTGTCCAATTTTACGCAAAAAAATAATAACAATTTCTCAGAAATATTACAATTCCACACACAAAAATTTCGCTAATTTGTTTAAGATTCTTTGTGTGTTTTCTTTGACAGGTTTAGTGCGAATGATTTGGCGAAGTTTTGATTTTAAATGTCAGAACGCTCCCCCTAACCCATTTTGCACAGATATAATTCAATTTATATGCATTATACCGATAACAGCCAATTTATTAATTTATACACGAATCATTTCAAATGTTAATATTCAAGAAATATGTTAAGAGGAATAATATGAAGTCCTACAAACACGGTATCGTGAGACATTTCGGCAGCAGATGTGGGCATGATGATCTAATTTGTAGTTTGGGGATCCTTCTCTGTAGGACAGTGTTATGCTTATCAGAGCTGAACAATACTTTATTACTTCTAGGTAAAGCAAATATACAACGTGGAGAAGAGTGAAGAAATTACATAATAAATAAAAGATGATTCCGGTTTGGGAGTTAATGGAAAATAAAAAAAAAGCATATGTATTTTAAATAGATGCGAGGGACGCAGAGAGAGATGACATTTGAAGATAAATGTAACAACATGCCGCACTTCTGTATATATATATATATATATATATATATATATATATATATATATATATATATATATATATATATATATATCAATAATACTTATTCCTTGTCAAGGTGCTGCGAAAGCGGAAAAGGGCAAGGAAATTATTAAATTGTAACTTCATGTAATTTAGTGTTGTTTTTGTTATTGTTTTGTAGTTGGTTTTCTTAAAAATATAAATATTAAGTGCATTAAATTGAGATCCATACTCAGCATTAGAGTTAATTATATTTATGGTCCTTCAAATGATGAAAAAAACTCCTGAGCAGATGCAAGCATCCACTGACTTGGGTTAAAAGGCCCTTTTGCTCAAACATTGTTAAAGCTTGCATTTACTATAACATTCCCACAATCAAACTTGATGGACCATGGTCACAATTTAATGATAGATGGATTACCTTGAAAATTGATGGACCATCGTCACAATTTAATAATAGATGGATTACCTTGAAACTTGATGGACCATGGTCACAATTTAATAATAGATGGATTACCTTGAAACTTGATGGACCATGGTCACAATTTAATAATAGATGGATTACCTTGAAACTTGATGGACCATTGTCACAAATTAATGATAGATGGATTACCTTGAAACTTGATGGACTATGGTCACAATTTAATAATAGATGGATTACCTTGAAACTTAATGGACCATGGTAACAATTTAATGATAGATGGATTACCTTGAAACTTGATGGACCATGGTCACAATTTAATGATGGATGGATTACCTTGAAACTTGATGGACCATGGTCACAATTTAATGATAGATGGATTACCTTAAAACTTGATGGATCGTGGTCACAATTTAATGATAGATGGATTACCTTGAAACTTGATGGACTATGGTCACAATTTAATAATAGATGGATTACCTTGAAACTTAATGGACCATGGTAACAATTTAATGATAGATGGATTACCTTGAAAATTGATGGACTATGGTCACAATTTAATGATAGATGGATTACCTTGAAACTTGATGGACCATGGTCACAATTTAATGATAGATGGATTACCTTGAAACTTGATGGACCATGCACATTTTGAAAATTGATGGAGCATGGTCACAATTTAATGATAGATGGATTACCTTGAAAATTGATGGACCATCGTCACAATTTAATAATAGATGGAATACCTTGAAAATTGATGGAGCATGGTCACAATTTCTTAATAGATGGATTACCTTGAAAATTGATGGACCATCGTCACAATTTAATAATAGATGGATTACCTTGAAACTTGATGGATCGTGGTCACAATTTAATAATGGATGGATTGCCTTGAAACTTGATGGACCATGGTCACAATTAAATGATAGATGGATTACCTTGAAACTTGATGGACCATGGTCACAATTTAATGATGGATGGATTACCTTGAAAATTGATGGACCATCGTCACAATTTATTAATAGATGGATTACCTTGAAAATTGATGGACCATTGTCACAATTTAATGATAGATGGATTACGTTGAAATTTGATAGACTATGGTCACAATTTAATGATGGATGGATTACCTTGAAACTTGATGGACCATGGTCACAATTTAATGATGGATGGATTACTTTGAAACTTGATGGACCATCGTCACAATTTAATGATGGATGAATTACCTTAAAACATGATGGATCGTGGTCACAATTTAATGATAGATGGATTACTTTAAAACTTGATAGACCGTGGTCACAATTTAATGATGGATGAATTACCTTAAACGATTACTACAATCTGAAGTTTGACATCGGGTGTTAAAAATCAATATTTATCCTATAAAAATAATGTGTTTTTTAATCCTATTTAGTTGTGCAAAATATTTAATATAGTCTTACTGCAACCCATGTTTCTTGCTAATTTCCTTAACTTGCAAGATGCAGTCTTTCAGCGAACAGTCTCGAATTCTAAACACATGTAAGTAATACAAAAAAAAAGAAAACGCATTCACTGATAACGTCCATACTAACTAAAGTCTATAATTGAAGGTGTAAGAAATGATTTTTCATATATCATTTGACGCAAAATTGTTCATCCTTTAAATCTTGATGCGTAAAAAATGATAGTTTTATTTGAAAATTTAAAAGTCAACACAAGGATCTAGATCTATTAGAATAATATAGAAAGCATATGCTAAAATTACTTGTTGTTTGCATGAAATTGGCAAATAAAAGTTGCAAAAATGGCACAGGCGAACAAAAGATTGACTGGCTTCTCCTCTTTTGTTGTGACATCATTGAAAGAGCAAACATTTTGTAGTTTGCAATTCATTCATACAATCGAATAAAAATGGAATGGGATAAGAAAAGATTTTGTCAAATAATTCCGATTTGCTACATTTTGCCTTCAATTTAAAGTTAATTTCTGAATTGATATATTGCGTAATATATTTTCAGTTCTGACTTCAGTTATTAATCCTCAATGCCAGTCAATATTTCACGTTTAATTACAAAACAAATGCCGAAAGGATTCAAACCTTAGGATCCGACTCATGGTCAATCCACATAGTAAATACATTATGCCCGGCGATGAGCTGACGTGCAATAAACCATTCAGCGTCTAACTATTGTTTGTTTGTTGGGTTAAGCGTCCCACCGACAGTATTTCAGTGCATTTGGAGACTATGTCTACTTTAGACAGATATAGTGCTGCCACACTGCAGTATCACGCTGTAGACATGTGGCATGATACCACACTCAGTCCCATTATCCTGACACCGGGCAAACCAGTCATGGAACTACCCTTATAAACTGAGCGCCAAGCAAAGGAGCTGTCTAACTAATTGTTCTGCCTTCTAATGTGATTTCTGCAACTCTTGGACCAAAGATGATTGACAAACAAGAAACGACATTTTTAGCAAATTCCCATGGAAACATGTGTCTCACTTCGATAACAGACTGGCTAATAGGTAGCTTTGATTGGCAGGCGGTGACTGGTCAGTCGGGGCTTTTATTATTCTGCCTAAAATTTATATATCACGTGCGGGATATATGCCGATTTTAATCAACTTGATTGTTTATTAAAAAAAAAATATCTTCGTCATTATGATCATAATTATCATTTCTTTTGAAATGCCAGTAATAAGGACAATTTAGATATATTGACAATTTTGCATGGATATAATTCGTCGGGTCTGATTCAAAATATAATGGCAATAAAAAATCAAAATATACAACAGTTTCTTGTTGTAAGGTTCAAAACGTAATTCTGCATTTTGGATGACCAGGCAAGGTTACAGATAAGGTGCGTATTTGCGTAACTACGCAAATAGAATAGATAAAAACCCAATTCTTTTAAAATTCTAGCGTACCAAAAAGCAATTAAAAATTAGGTTATTTAAAAAATCCAAAATATTAATGAGAATTGATACGCAAAATTATGAAACCGAATGATGTTTACAATACTCATATATGTTTGACTGGTTACTTGCGAATCCGCAAAATAGACCGCAAACGATATCCGGTATTTTCTACTTTGGGTTCTTTTCAAATAAAACATAAATCCAGTCTGTCTTATTCGTTCATCTGACGCTTTTCTATTCATTTGCTTCAAAAATGGTTACACAAGGCAGGAAAAAACGGGTAAACGTTTAAAAAAAACCTAACACTGCATGCGAACCAAACGTCAGGCATTTGTCGCGCAATAATTGACGATCTGGAAGTTGAGATCGTCTGTAGCGGCACCGAAGTTGCCAGAGGTATTTTAGACGAAGTTTTGCAAAAAAGCATAACAGCGGTAGAGTCGATAGCATCCAATTCCATTTTAACCGAACATGTTAACCAGTAAATAGTTTGTGTTTGAACTTAATAATTAAAAGTGCTAAATGATCAATATTCAAATGATTGAATGTTTTTAATTTTAATTGTTGAGAAGCTAATAATAAATCCTGCATATGATAATTGTTAAATGGACATTGTTACATACAAGAATAGCAGGCGCATATACCAGTATGTACATGTACTGTTATTTCAATTCCAAAATTAAGTTGAGGAAAAAAAGTAATTGACTTAATTTTGATGGAGTAACCATATTTTCATTACTTAATTAATATTGTTGAAAACCCAATTCCTTGAAAAGTTGATGCGTAAATACCCAATTGACCTAAAACCTTATCTGTAGCCGTGCGACCACCTATTATCATCGACGCCTATGACTACAACTAGCTGCTGCGTCCGCCCATTAACCAGGAGGTCGCTGGTTCGATCCCAGGTCGCGACATGCTAAATTCATTAAATGGTACTGGTGTGTCCCTTATGCTTAGCGCTCAGAACTTTAGGTTACGTCTGTGACTTGTGGACACAGTGTCCAAGATAATGACTGGGTATGATAGCGTGCATGATATCGCAGACTATATCATGAAGACAACAAGACCCTAGATGAATGGAATAATGTCGCAAGCTCATTATGGTAATCCATCCATCAATTAATTGCGATCATGGTCCATCAAATGATCTTAGTATAGTAAATGCAAGCCTTTATAGACTTTGAGCAACAGAGTCTATAACTCCAAGTGAATGAATTCTTGCATCTGCACTAAAGTTTGTTTAAGCATTTGAAGGACCATGATTATAATTTAATGATTGGTGGATTACCTTAAACCCAGCAATCTGTAACGCTAAAGCATATTTACTGCAGAACATTTGGGGGTTGTTTGTTTTTTTTTTTGTTGTTGTTGTTGTTGTTGTTGTTGTTGTTGTTGTTTTTTCGAATTATAACATTTAATACTTTTTCGGTGCTTTTGAATAAAGGAATAAAGACGCATGATAAGAATGAATGAATTTATGAACGATTGTACTGGTAAAAAATGACTGTAATGCAACTATGGGAAAATGTTAGGCCACCATTGTTAATTCAGATGACAATTAGCTGAAAAAAATGCTTCACGAAATCTTAATAAAGTTAATAATCCTGACTGAATAATAGCTTTTTTGATAAATATAAAGTTGCTTTGAAAAACGATTATACTTATATTATTACCTTCTCTGCCGGTGATGCTATACTAACTGATTTTATCTATGCTTATTTTGATTTCCCATAATAAAATAATTTACCCTCACAGATGATATATAGCTTTCCTTAGCAACACCGCATACAGTTTGTCATATTTGTCCAATGAAATGTTTGTATTTCGTTCAAAAAAATATATATTTCGCATAAAATGAACCGTGAGGTCGTGATATGGAGAAAATATGATTTTATGGTGCATGAATGACGTAAGCGCATTATTGTCGGAACTAGTTGCAGCGGCGACTGTTTACGTCATGTTTTGTTCCCTTAAAACATAATGTACCCAACGACACAGACTCTGAATCGTCCTTAAAACTGTCAATCAAACGAGAGTCGGTTCCACGATGCAAGTTCAGAGGCGTTTATATCAAATTCTTGCAGCGCTCCGCTTTGCGTCGCTTGCATGCGATAAATTCCATAGTATTTAAGATATAATCGATAACTAATACATTATATTAAAATATTTCTTATTATCCATGATCGCACCCTCCTACGCACAAAAGGTGCTCTGATCATCACGTGACGATAACAAAAAGAAAATGACTACAAAGGTCATATGATATTACAAACTTCCTATTTTGGTGTGTGATTGCTCGACAATATTTCAGTCATTGAGGACTTTAGTCTACATGAGACAGAAAAACGCCGTAGACAAATGACATGAAACCCAACCCAGTCACACTATCCTGACATGATGCCAACAAGTCCTGGAACCACCCTTATATGCTGAGCCAAGCAATGAGTTTGATTTAAAATGCCAATAATTAGAAAACATGATAATCAAGGGTATCGTGAACAAATAAAGACCAACTAAAGCACTGTCAACGCCCCATATTTTCAATAGAATTAATTAATGTCATTCTCTTAGTCATTTTGCTTGAAGGTATTGAACTTTCAATGCCGAGCGGTTTTTTGTTACCGAACGGTATCACTGCAAAGGATATGTCCATATTATTCCTCTAGTGCTTAATTATAGCTCGTTTTATGTCATCATAAAATACAAAAACTTATTTATGGAAAGCAATGACCTGAACGATTTTTGGCTTACCAAACAACAAACATCGCCAATGACTTTGATGCTATGCCCAATTTACTTTGAATTGGCATAAATTCTCCAAGGATAATGTTGTTATTTTATTCTCGAGCATGATTTCAATGGGCGTGTAATTATGGAGTGTTGATTTAGTACAGCGTTAGTGGGTGCCATTGTTGTTCTTGTTAATGACAGTTGTTGCCGAGGTTGTCCGAATGTAATGTTGAATAAACACTGGCCCAACAGGACGTTTATCGAAAAGCGGATAAATGCAAGATTTATCAATTATCGGTCCACTTTGTATCTCGGAAAGCATCTCTACGTCTCTTCCTTATTTGTTTTTACAAGAGATTTGTCATTTCGTGCGCCTAGAGTTAGTCTCAGATTTATTTGTCTATGGGGACTTAATACCGGACAATTTTATAGGAAAACTTATGGCATAGATATTAACACTCGGATTAAGATGTTTATTGTATTATTTGTTTGATTAGTGATATTGCCTTGCGAGAATCATTGATCGGAGTTCGCAGTCCTGTGTATTTAAATTAATAAAGTCTTCGTTACATTAGGTATTCAAAATCTCGGCGGATAAACAGTGTTCATTAATGGTCTTGTGCAGTTTTTAAATTGATTTTTTTCGTGGAAAAGGTTTTGCTTCTATGCTCTCGTTCGGATTCGTTTGCGAAATACAATATCAAAACGTTTTTTGTTCTTTTACGTTATGCAAATACATTGAAACTATATCAGGATCGCTTTCGAAAGTCAATAACCTCATGGGATTACCTTGTTTAGATAAACTTTGAATATAGGTCCCCTATATATCTAAACAAATACCTGACATTCTATCAATAAACGGAACGTCATTATCTGAAAACGTCGAATTGACGTTTAATGCCAACCTTTTCATAGTTTTCCTGATTTAAATCAGTTTAGTAAATATGTCTTTGACTCGCATTCAGTTGCTGCTAAAACGCTTCATTGAAAAGCGTCCCGGAGGGTTGTTTTGCGCAGCGGCTGCCTTTTTGTCCGCTCAAGTCAGCCGCTGCAATCTATACAAGCTTAATGCAGTGTCTCCTCATATGACAGTATCCTTGTTGGAAAATGCTGTCAAAAGCGCTCCATTAATTCATATGAGAATGTCAATACCATTTATGAACATGTAAGAAGTTTTATTGTTCGCTAGTCCGTCAGGAAAATTATAAATAACATGTTATTTTTTTCTGCAAACTCCAGTTAAACATTTTGCTTTTTGATTGATCTTTTTTTATTTCTCTTTTTTTAGGGCAGGACTGAATGTTTCTTACAAAATAAAAAGATATAAGACAATCTTTTCAAAAATGCGCTTGACATTGAAAATTTAATTCATCTTTTTTTTTCTATCAAACGTTACGATTCTGAAATAGAAGCACTTTCAAATCAATATTCTCGGCTTACAATTTCATTTTCAACCGATGTCTGTCTGCGATTGTTTTAAATGAAGTAACAGTGTATTGTTATACACGGCTCCAAATCATTTGTGTAAGATACATTTTTTTTGTTGAAAATGTGATCTTGTTTTGTTGTTGTTGATGATGGTGGTGGTGTTTACTGTCTATGCAACATTATTTTAGTCGTGTAGCGACGTCCAGTTTGTTACAGGTGATGAAGACACTGTGGGCAACCGTGTGGAACCACCGACCTAACGGAAGCCAACCAGAAGGCTAAATCAGTGAACCTGCCTGGATTCGAACCTACAGTGGTAAGGTACAGAGTGGTGTTTAGTCAGCGATTTAACCCGCTCGGCCATCAAAGTCCCCTAGTCTGAGTATAATTCTTTATTAACTCCAACTTTGAAAACAAATTATTAAAATGTTTTGCAAAATATATAACATCATATTGATAAAGTAAAAAGATAATAGAAAGTTTACTGTTTCATAATCTGACTTATTTCTTTGTTCTGAACATATAGATGTTAGTATTCTCCAGCTAAAATTACCTACAGGTTTTCTTAAATCATTTTTTTCAAAACTGAATTGGCATGCATCAGCAAGCCAACATACAAATTTATTATGAACATCTTTGTATACAACAGTAGAATTACACATGTAAATTTACTTGCTTATTTAATTACGTACAAGTACATAGATTCTCCTCTAGATATTCACTATCAAATGAAATAATTCCAGTTAATTTACTGCTGTACTTACTGGCTGGAATTTACTATTTCACTTTAGTTGAACATTGCAGTAGTACCCTCATCACCGTTTTCCAAAAAAAGTGTTTTAAGAAACTGGGACTAATGTGCATTCTGGTCGGGACTTCGAACCAGAGAAACTTTGCTTACAGGGTGAGAGCTCTACAGACCGGACTGCTTCTACAAATCTTTCACCGATACGGTTTACTTATAGGTCGTTACAAACTCACCTGCCATTTGAAATTTGTTTCCCAATATACAAGACAGGAAATTAGACGCAAAGTTCTCGACACTATATCGTAACGTCACAACGGTGGGTGCCAAATTTAACCAGGTGAGAAAAATGTGCAGCCTGGCTTGGTCTCAAGATAAGTGATAAGTGCTGGTAAGTTAAACGACAATAACCACTTGGCCACGGAGGCTCAAGACAGAATCACAATTACTAAGAGCTGAAGCCGACAAATAGCGATTATTTTTAGGATTGAGCAAAAAATATAAGATCATTCAAAGTGTTCTAGTAGTGATTAAACTCAACTGCATGCAATAAAACAATACTGTGGATTGTTATTTGTTAAGGATTTGAAGGATTATTTTACGTTGATTGAATAAATAGTGTTATCAACAAAAATTAATCAAATGAAATATTTTCATCGGAATGAAACACGCGTAATTTGGGACAGTTATACCTACAAAAATGTGTTGAGTATATACTACGCGAAATCAAATGTGGACGAACAGTATGTTATTCAAGAACATATGTAATTTGAAATAAATTAGACCATGCGTGTTGTTTGTTAGAATCTCTGAGATGATGTTTTTTTAGTAAAACTATAGTATGCCTGTCGTTGTAGAGATTATATGGAACCTCAAAATTTGCTAACGTGGGAGAATCGAAATGAAACTTTAAGTATTTAAATAGGGGAGTGGGCTGTAATTGTTTCACATTTACATATTTTAATGGGCTATTTGAGCTTATAATGTATAAGCAGAAGATGCAAAAAAAGTATTCGTGTTTCGACAGAACATGTTTTGACTTTAATTACTGAACGTATTTTAACTTTAACTACCTACAGATCACTTTTTTTATAAGATAAGATAATCTTTTATTATAGTGACTTGTGTATACAAAATTACATAAAGTTAAATAATTTACAAAATCATTGAACACCCGGCCCAACGGGCCTATAAGTCACCTTATACATGTACAATAAATAATATTTATTATGCAAGATGAATAAATAGTTTTCTGTATATGACATTTCAAGACAACAAATGCGAGATTTTAATGACACTATTTGTCACTATTTATCTATCAAAACATATATATAAGGGTATATACACATTCATTTATACCATATACCATCTTAATGACATTTGTATTACATGTATATAAAAAAAAAATTAGTTACTTTTTTATATTGCATTAAATATTGATTTTTCCAATACATTTATCATTTTAGTATATTATTAACATTCTATATAATGAATTTTAAATTTTTAACGATATGGTTTGAAAAGAAAACATGTTTGAATATTTAATAACAATAAAAAAAATCAGTGAACGACATCTTTATTTTTAAGATACACACGATAGTTAAACTGCAGTTTATCGGAATAGTATTAATACAAATTGAAGATACCATCGAACAAAATCACACATGTATTCAATACTTTTTCGTCAGTTTGTGAAAAAAAAGTCAACGCACGAATACTTTGCTTGTCAAGCATACACTTCCCATAATTACCCAGATAGTTTTAGTATGATACATGTATTATGTTTATGAACAGACATACAAACAAAAAAGATAAAGGAAAACGTTTATTTATGATAACGCTAAAGTACAATAAAATTACAGTTTCTGAAATTCAGACTATATACAATATTAAGATCGATTTCAATGGAAAATATCGTCAATTGAAAGACGAAAGGGCTCATCAGCCTTCTTTCTATACAGTCGAACCCCGGTTACTCCACCACCTCTCATTCAAATACCCGGCTTCATTCGAAATACTTTGTTGGTCCCGATCACTCATCTGGGTTATTCAATTTGTGCCATTCGAATACCTGGCCTCATCCGAAAAGATTTTTTGGCCCGTGCCAATCAATTCGTATGATTTTCGTACCTCCTTATCCGAAGTCACTGACGAGCATTTATTACCGGGGACATTTTGAAAACAACAATGGAAAGGTGCGACCGTCAATTAATTACTGAAATGTGTGGAGACAGCCGCTTACAGTTTACATAAATTGTTAATTGATTGGGTGTTTGTGCAGTTCAGTCATAAAGGTGATGATTGTGGTATTTCGGATATGCTGGTAAAGGAAAATTTAAACAAGTGTTACAAAACAGACCACGATTACGTCGTTTTTCGAGACGACGTTAATGTAACGTTGATACATGTAGTTTCTTGTGGTTTAGTCAGACATGATGAATGTTCATGTATGCAGAAAAAATGAATGTTGGTAAATTAAATATTAATTATCCATTGCTGTTTTCAAGACGGCGTTTATATTGGGCACATGTAGTCGCTTGTGATTTAGTAAGACCAGATAAATGTATCTTTGTTATTGACGTATGCATTGATTATCTATGTATCGAAATTATTTATGAATAAGAAGAGGAAAGATGTGAAATAAAAATTGATTATCTATAGTCGTTTTCATTTACATTACTTAATCATATACATAAACATATTTTAAAAAGTGTACATTATACGTTCACTGCATGAAAAAAGTGGGTTGGATGGGCTTTTGTCTAAACGATCGACATAATTTGGGTTATTCGAATACATGCCATACTCGAAATAAAGCGCTGATCCCCGGTATTTCGAATATCCTGGGTTCGACTGTAAAATTATGTTGTTAGCCATTCTGGCTTTCAATAAACGATATATTGATATATATGTATAGACGACACTATATATTATTTTAATTATATGTAACGGTTTCGTAAAGCTTCGAATGCCCCTATGCAAAATTTAATTATGATTATATACGACAAAAATAGAATTTTAAACATTTTACTGATGACAACATATGGTGTGACAGTTTGATATTAAGAATATACCTGTAAATGCTACGAACATTTTCGTACATGAGTCATATTTAAGTTCACTTTTGCAATTAAAGGCAGTGCTTTTTAATTGTCTTTTCTTATCGAATCATCATGATTATACTTTCTTTCAATGTATATTCTAGGCTAGAGCTTCAAGAATAATCAAATGTCATAAACAATATAGAAAATCTGGGAAAAATTACTTCTTCTTGACGAACTTAAAATAGCATTTTATCAGTAAAACTCCAGCAATTTTTTATTCAAACATTAATTCAATGCATAATTTTAGGTAGAACTATGAAAATACCGACCACAACGTTGTTGTTTTTTTTTGTTTTTGTTTTTTTCTCTTTTTTTTTTTTTTTTTTGAAAATATTAAAGCTAATTAAAAAAAAATAATGAAAATAAGTCATTATTTAATTTTTTTAATACCAATGTCATCTGAATAAACTATAATAAACTATTCAAACGTAAAAGTGAATTCGAATACAATGTATGAAAGAAAGATTTATTAAATAAAACCAGCAATAAACTAAGTTATACTTAATATCAAGATATGCGAAAGTAATATAACAAAGATCGAGAAAGTAAGAGAAATTGATACGACAGAAGAATATATCAATATAATTCATAAATATTCACTTAATGAAATTAAACACATATAATGCAAAAATATTACATAATTTGATAAGTTTTGACTATCTTTTAGATATAAAGATATTATAGAAATTTTAAAGTCTCTTAAGACAATATGGTATACTTTAATGTTATATAAAATGCAGTAGTGGCATTTCCTTATTGCAATATGTATAAAATATCATACAAACCTCTTGGCTAAAACTTTTTTGAAAGGCAAGTCGTCTTTTTACAGTTTCTGTATCCGTATTCCTTGTCAAAATTGTTTGCACCTCCATCTTGCAAGACTTAATATTCCTAAGTGCAGTTTTACTAATTTACTTAATTAAAAATCTACAGAAGAGTCAGTTATATTCCTGTTTTATATACCCTGATCCGAAGACTATCTTGAAAGTGTCACTTGTCCGCTTATACCACAGGCCCCATCCGTTCTCTGTCATGGGGCAGCAGTTATTCGCGTATTTATACTGACAGTATTGATCAAGTCAATGGCTTACATAAATTATTCCGTGTACTTGCGCAGATTTTCTGTCACATTGTTAATCAAAGTACTGTTTTATTTACGTTTCTAAAGGAGTGAAAGACTTAATTCATAAATTCGTCGGCGTCATTTGAATTTGAATTGATGACGTCACAACTGTTTCCGGAAGTTTACCAAACAAACCGTCCCACGCACTACTTGTTTCAAACAAAACGTAAAGAGCATATTATGAAACCAAGAAATCGAAGTGAATACAAAAAGAGTATAAAAATCTGTTGAAATATTAGTCCAACAAAATGGCATCCGACTGTCCAAACAAAGCCGTAGGTAAACACTAGTCATACGTTTTGACAACTTTTAACATATTTACATGTTTAATTTCCGAGGCTGGGTGGAATGTGTTAAGTAGGTTCTATTATTGGTAAAAACATCAATGAACAAAATGGACTGAAATGTATCTATACTTAGAATGCTGTCCATTAAAGGCATACAATTAGAAGTTTAGAGAGATGATATATTGACAGGGTTAATTGAAATGGTATCAGCTGTAATATCTAACGCATATATTTATAGTCTTCTGAGGCAGTGTGTCAAGAAAAAGTATCGACTGCATTTTTCCGAGATATGGATATTCACAAATCATGCATATATTTATTAATCTAGATGCATGTAGATGGAAAACTTGCTTTAATGTTTTATCATATAGTTAGACGATATCTTGATCCTTATTAGAAACTGACGGAAAATAGATTAAATATCAAATATTTAAGATAAGGACGCTCATAGTCAATACATAAATATGAAGAAAAATATCCAAATTATAAAGATGAAAGAAAAACAAACGTTGGATGACTTAGGAATAAATTAGAAATTGGATTTAAATTTTCACAAATACTCGTAATTTACTTACTATTCAGTTATGTAGTAGGAATGCAGGAGGCGGATCTCTTATTGGCGCCTCTGATGCAACAGTCTGTTGAAAGCATACTAAACATATACGCTTTCACCTTTTTTAAGATGAATTTCTTATATCGTCTCTTAAATGGCATAGGCGGCTTTTGATCTTCTTACATATGCTAATGTTCACATTTATAGGTTATCTTAAATGATGTAAGTTACCGTAGAGGTAGATTTAACTTTATTAAGTCTTTAGGTAAATTGATCACAAACTTAAACGAATATAACCCACGAGTGTCTTTTATGCATCACGACATAGAACACTTGGTTGGTACTGCATCACTTTAAAGAATCAAGAATTAATATTGGTAAGTCGGTTAAATCTAGCTCAAATTCCACCAACAATACTTAACGCTAAGTGATTATTAAATTTTATAAAATTAGATTGAAACGCATTCCATCATTTCTTTTTACGAATGCTCAAATGCATGACTAAGTTGCTATATGATAAGCACCTCAACAAACGATAATCTGCTTTTACGTATATACTGTAGCCGTGATGCAAGTTGAACATTCAATAGTACAGGCAATGTGTGCGACAAGGTGAAATATCTCGTCATTTCTCTTTCATCTTTATATTAATCATTTTACCTCATACAGACGTAGCTTGGTGCCTTGGATATCAGAGCAAATCAAGATTATTCTCCTTCCAGGAGCAGTCTGCCAGTCTCCTCTGTTTTCTCATACAATATTGTAGCTTGATTCTACAGTCAATATAGCAAAGAAAAACACATTGTTTCTCATACCATTTAAAGTTGATTAAATAAGATCAAGTCTTACACTGGTAATGAATATTCATGGATGGTAATAAGAAAAGTAAAGGTAGATTAAATATTTAAGTGCTAAATTTGGTATTAAAATTGAAATAAAAGAAAATGTCGGTAGAAATATTTTATTATGATGGGAGCAGATTATTACTGTTGAAACTGTTTACAACATATAGACATCTAGTCAAGCACAAAAGATATATATGAAGATGGGAAATATATTAATAATTTGTTGATATTAATGAAGATAACAACCAAACCTTTCCGATATTATCTGTAATTTTACTGTATGTTTTTTGTTTCTTTGTTGTTTTTTGGTGTGTGTGTGTGTGTGTGTGTGTGTGTGTGTGTTTTCGAAATCCCTTAACCCAGGTTAACCCTTTCCCTCATATAGACTCATTTTGACGCACTCAATAGGTACCACATAAAGCCTGATCTGCAAAAACCCAGTTAATTACAAAATCCTCATTTCCAGACCACTGAGGAGCAGCGAACAGCATAAAACCTGATAAGCCTGCGAGTTACTCGCAGGCTGATCTGGTTTTATGTTGTTCGCATAGGTCTTTTCATGGTTTTCTCTATGAGGGAAAGGGTTAAACAGTATTTTACGCCAAAGAAGGCCATTGATAGTTATTTATCATGTAAATGACATTACAGGCTTCATTTTTCTAAGACAAGAAAGTTGTTTGCTCGATTTTAAAAAGCTATATATATACTAGTAGATATAATCTTTATATCTGAAGGGCGGCATATCCAAGAGGTGGCGTAACTGACTGCATATTCGGTGGTCGTGGGTTCGAACTCTTTTAAAGGCCAAGCATCTTGGTGGCTTTCCTACATATGAACCCTAGATAGATTTTAGTATCAAATCTTGCATCCTATTCGTCGTAAAAAAGAAAAAAGAAGTTCGGATGTTTCAAAATAAATGCTTTTTCCCATATGTACATTTGCCATTTCATCATATAAAACATACGGTTTTGACACCATGTCGCATTGTTTTACCAGTAACTTCCGTGACCCGGTGGTAAATGCCGCTGACGTACTATCACTTAGCCACCACCATCGATGGTTCGAATCTCGGCAAGGTCACTCAGATTTTTCACTTAAGAAAGCCCTCAAGCTGGCTTCGCGGTAGATCAGTGGTTCTTACCCGATGTCATTTGTATGCTGATTGCCTTCATCTATTGTTCTTAGCGGGACGCCGCTGTATGACTGGAATTAAATTGCAGCGACGGTTAAACTCAAAACAAAATTAGTATAAGTCGTACCAAAAACAATCAGCAAAAGATAATAGTATCAGAGACATTTTGTCTACAAAAAGGGGGCGGGGGCGTGTTGACAATCTACTGTGACCATGTAAAAACTGGTGTATGTACAGAAAGTCATGCTATATTTTGCGAATGTGACAAGAAGCGACTTTGTGTTTACGATCACAAGTACAAAACTAGAGTGTTCATACAATAAGAGTAAATGAACAATTTCCTGTGCTGCTGGAATCCTCTACTTCATTCACTCCGTAAGGAGAAATCTTGCGATAATTGGAAATCGTGTCAACAGTCGATGTATCGTGTTGGGTCTTTGTCATCGTCGTGCATTTTCTGGTATCGATATGTTATCGGGATCTGTAAGATGTTATAAAATCGATTATCGATTAATAATTATCGATGATTAAATGTGAAAAATTATATTTAAAAAGAATCAGTGGCTGACATATTTTCACGCATTAATGTGTTTACTTCATTGGTGTGTATTGCAATGTTAACGACAACAAAACAACGGAATTCCTTTTTATTGTATACCAATGCGATTCATTTCGTATTTGAATGATATATCAATATTAAAGAGTACAAAAAATATAGAATATATTAACAAGTAGATACCATTTCAGAAAGATTTTTTTAAACTGAATAAAGAGATGAAAGGATCTGACTTTAACGAAATGAAAGTTGATCAAATACATCGTTTCAGCGAACGCTTTTGAAAATGTCCTTCCGAAAGTTCAGTTTATGTTTCCAACAAATTTGGTGCAAAATCTATAATTTAACGCAAAATGATAACCAGTCAGTCTATAAAAATTAATCTTATTGGTATTTATAGGGTATTAAAATATGCAGCTGATTATCTCACATTGTTTATATTTTAATTTCACAACGTCAGTGCCATAAAATGCACCATATACAATGTCAAAAGGAACCAAGTGCACCATTGTCCTGTAAGATAATAACACTAATAGGGTGCAGTTCCAAATTATCATAGCAATATACTGTAAAATCAATATATTTTGTGGGGTATGAGTTTCACTGATTTCTTTAAAGGTTTTATCCTCGATTATTAACTTCAAGAAACCCGTCACTTTTTCTGGAACATGTGTGTACCCACTCCCCAAAATATTAACTGCTACAGTTTCAATAAGATCTAATATCACCGTCGCAATTTGCTTTACGTAAAAGGATCTGTCATTTAATAGGTAATAATTTTTTTTATATTATTAATAAGTTTTCATTTCATGAGTAAGTTTTCCTCCTTACACGTGAAACATTCCTCATTTCACGTGGAAGCTTTCCTTATTTCATCGCATGAATAGTTTTCCTCATTACACGAGTAAGTATTCCTCATTTCATGGGTAAATTTTCCTCCTTACATGTGAAAACATTCATCATTTCACGAGTAAGTATTCCTCATTACACGTGTTTCCTTACATGTGAAAACATTCTTCATTTCACGAGTAAGTATTCCTCATTTCACGAGTAAGTATTCCTCATTACACGAGTAAGTATTCCTCATTTCATTAGTCAGTTTTCTTCATTTTATGAGTAACTCACTATATGATTGAGAATACCAGTATATGTACCAGTCGATGTATGTGTTGGACTTTGTCATCGTCGGGCATTATCTGGTATCGTTATGTCGTCGGAATCTGTAAGATCTGTCTGAATGAAACCTCACTCCGGATTGACTAAGTACTTTCCGAAATATCTGTATTCACAATCATACCCCGCGATACGAGTCACGTCTGCCGGTCGGTTGGTCGGTCGGTCCATCTGTGTAGTGGGACGGCTAAGCATGAAATCGTGCATTTTTGGTTAAAAGCGCGAAACTTGTAATACATGTACATATAGAACATCCCCTTCTCCTTATATTTAGATATGGCCGTAAAAATGACCAACAATTTCTTCAAATGTTTTTATCTTTGTATCTTTATGTAGTAGTCTCCAAATCTTGGTGTCTAATAATACATAATTTAGACCAAGTAAGTCATTGGGCACACTTTTTTTTCATAATACTTGTAAGAACTGTACGATAAGGCAGTGAGGTTTTGTTGTGAAAATTAGTTATCCTTACTGTTTTATCTGAGGTTGAATTGCCGAAGCTATGAGTTTCACATCAGTATTACTTGAAAGCTATGTCCAAACAAGTTTGTTCAAGAAACATCTTCAAGAAAGGTAAAAAATGGTCTAGTGATATTGAGGATATTGACACACCCTCAAAGTTATCCGTAATTGTTTGATACAAAATATAATGCCATAATTTGACTGGATATTTATGGGCGTTGATTTTATTACGCAATGTCATATATTGAGTTAGTTATTTTAACAATATATACCTCACAAACATATTATGTTTTGCTTGAAAAAATACCTGTCATCTAAAATAAGATCCAGAGTTTGTTGTTTTCTTACCTATAAAAATATGTTTTACGTTAGTTTTAAGATATTATTATCAAAGATTATCTTGGATTAAAATAAAAAATATAAAGGGATGTTGTCATGAAATTTTATATTTATCAACATAATAATAATCTACCCCAGAGTACAATTATAAAATGACAGCAATGCTTTGTTAAATATTTGTTAACTTGATTAATTAGGTTCCGAATATTTTTTTTACTTCAGCAGTTAAAATCTTTGCCAAGAATTTTATATATTATTATTTTAAAAAAATAACATTAGTAGTTATAAAGGTCATTTTTATGCCTTTTAATCATAATAAATTATAGTGTTATCAAAAGCTGCACCATTATTGAGATAATTACTACAAATTGTTAAATGCGATTAAAGGTAGTTATACATATTATAATACACAACAAAAATGCACTAAAATAATTGATAAAGGTATTTTTCTTTTCATGGACATTAGCTCCTCGCTCTCTCTCTCTCTCTCTCTCTCTCTCTTGTGTGTGTTGTGTGTTTTAGTTTACGATAATTTGTACCGACCATATAGGAAAAATCTCCTACCAAATATAGCATGTTTGGGGGTAATTACTATAAAAATGACCTTTATTATCATGTCCTGCAAACTGAGGGTTGCACTTAAGTGACTGTTCATGGAATGCAAAATGGACCACCATTGGTCAGACACAATATTCATGTTATGAACTGATACACTGTAACTGCCACAAAGCATGTAGGGGTTTGTGTAAATCTTTTATACACGGCCTTATGTCATTGTGAAAGAAATAACTTGTTCCTAAGAGTGACTATAAACATGTAGATCTGATACGATATGAGAACTTCAATCCATGACATTTATGTGTCGCGTACTATGTACAACGAATGCCATATGTATGGAAGCCTTTGACAAAGCTTTCATACAATAACTTGTAATGTGACTAGTGTTGGACGAGTATAGTATTAATTCAGCACTGTTATTTGATGTGATAATACAGATTTTTTTAATACTTTATTTCTATTATTTCGTTATATATCAAGCATATGTGGGTTGATTAATTAATTTATGTGATTATTATTATATATTTATTGTTATGTACTTAACTGATAATTCTTCACTGACTGTATATAAATGGCCATTTTATACGATATAAAAATTATTTCTTGAGGAATTATTTTATATTTCGACTTGATATTAAGCCCAATGGATTCCTTGGTCTGAAATATGTATAATTAGACACCAAGATTATGCATTTACCAATATAGTTAAAAAGATAATTTCGGCATTTTGGCGGCCGCCGCGGTCAACAGGGGGCACTGCTGAATTAGATCCATATCTAAAACCAATGGAGTTGTTTAATATGTGTGCCAAGTTTCATGCTAGTAACCCAAAGTGCACGATTCCACCAAAAGATGGCCTTTAACAGCCCCACTAGTAGACAAGATTTGTCCGCCCTATTTCTCGGCTACCTTTGGTCAGATTTTCATGAAACTTAACCCTTTCCCTCATATAGACTCATTTTGACGCACTCAATAGGTACCACATAAAGCCTGATCTGCAGAAAACCACAGTTAAACCTTACCAAATTTAATTACAAAATCCTCATTTCCAGACCACTGAGGAGCAGCGAACAGCATAAAACCTGATCAGCCTGCGAGTTTTATGCTGTTCGCATAGGTCTTTTCATGGTTTCTTCTATGAGGGAAAGGGTTAGCAAGACAGATTATTACAAAGCCTAGTTGCGCATATTGTGCAGCATGATTTTGAATACTGATATTGTGCACGTGTAAATACAATGTAATGTTAATTTTTGTCCTCATAAGCTATTGTCTGCTGAGAACAAAAATAAAATTTTGGAATCTTGTTTATCAATTTGTTTGCAATATATTTATTCATTTTCGTGATAGTCATGCTTATTCATTTATTTTGACCAAAAATGATCAGAAAGATACCAAATGCATGTTGAGTAATTCTAAAATTCGTTATGCTAAATGTATGCAAATGATATATCATTAACAGTAAGTTTTCGATGCTAAACTTTTATTAAATGAAAATAACGCGCTATCGATGACCAAGTTCAGTAAATTATATCGATCTACATACTAATTCATGATCTACTTGGGTAGTCGTCGGGAAAAAAGTCTTTATCCGATTATTTTTAAATTTACATGGTTGTCACCAAATATGTTTTTATCATGCACGTGGATCTATTTATTTATAATTCGCATTTTCATAATTTCATCGACTGTTACAAGTTTTCAGGGCTTCTTTATTGGCCATATTTGTTCTGTTCTACATTTACCCTAAAGCATCGCTGACTATGGAACCCCATAGCTGCCTTATCATGAGCCGATGCATTATATCATGATAGTTCACAATGAAGGTTCGTGCAAATCGTAGTAATTGTTGCTCAAAAATAAATATGTTATGTCCTTTCACACATACATAATCCCTGTTTGCATTATACAATGATCAGTCTAAATTTTATGATGCTCACATGACATTACATGTTGACCATTGTAAATGCTATGATGGTCATTCGTAAGTATGTGATGTTCATTTAGTCTTCTCTTATGATCTCGGCCTGTATGATGCACACATACCATTACATGCTGTTCATGATAAGTATACGAAGATCTTCTATCATATTATTAGGCTAACTTAGAATAACATATGCTTTACAGTGATCTTTTGTCTTTCATGATATCATTTATTTTTATGTTTTTAAACCATATGCTATTTAGAATTATATGATGATATTTTAGTATTATTTCTATTTTATTATATGAGCTATTTAATGTTATATGTTGCTATTTTAATATAATTGTAATTATATAATATGTTATTTTATGATGATATTCAGTATTATATTTCGTTTTATGATGCTCATTTGCTATAACAGGATGATTGTTTGTCTTTTCATCATACTGATATAGAGTAAATGATGCTAGTCTTTTCTAGCATTGTGTTCATTTTATGTAATAATATGGTCATTTATTATTTTATTATGCCTTTCAACACTGATTTGATAGTAGGATGAATTGCGAGTTCACAAATGGTCATTATATCCTACAAAAACTAAATTTACGCTGTGCTTTCAAATACACTGGTGCGATTTTGACATTATATAATGTGCAAACGTCATCATTCGATGATCTCTATTATGTATTCGGTTCATATCATCATAAAGTTGTTTTATAGTAGCCAATCCTCAAGTCGCACTTATGATTTTCACGACCTACCAATAGTGAATCAGCCATTTAGAGACAATATATCTTGACTTTAGAATAAACATATTTATTTTACGTCGATTGGGAAACAAATTCTTATACTTAATAATTCCTCTCGACGGTTCCTGGGTTGAAGCAGTACTTTGCGCCTGGGAACGTCATGAAAAATCTATTCCCACGGCAACAGAGTATGGTAGTTTTATGCGCTAGTCAAAGTATTAAAATAAAATGTTTACACATAAATATGAGATAATGTTAAAAACTACCTTAGATAAGAAAAATCAACTACATCAATTTGTTTTATTATTTCGTAAAAGGACTCAACTTGCGATAACTGAACTGAAGGACTGAAGTGTTGGTTGGGGGGGGGGGAGATAAACAGTTAAAAGAACAATTGTTCATTTTGTCTATAAAATGCAAACTTTTGGTGCTAACTAAGTACATTTGCTAGATCAATATATCATTTTAAATAACGTTTGTCCTCAGAGGAGCTCAGAAAATTCCTCTAACTATGCATGACGCTCGGAGGACTGGTCCTCGGAATAACAAATTTTAATGAAAATAATTAATAGATCAGTTGTTCATTTTGCTTATAAATGCAAACTCTTTAGTTGTTGACTAAGTAAATTTGCTTAATCAATATATCACTTGCGAAAGTCTTACTCAATTCCTCAATATATGCGTGAGGCCTCGAAATATATATATATATATAGCACATTAAATACTGTATAAGGGATTTCTTACTCACGTCCAGGCCATTCACCAAGGAAAGTTCTGGATCTGTTAAATCACTGAGGCGAATTAAATTTAATGGATTTAAATCACGTTTAATTGCATTTAAACACTTCATCAACGTCATTTATATTTTCAGCTTGTCTGTGACTTATCCCTCAAAACCAGTAGGATAAAATCAAATGTTTGATCGTTATGCATGTGACTAAATATAGATTTATTTTTCGATCAAAGGAATGCACAACATTTTCCTCTAATGAAATCTGGAGCAATGTAATTAGTAGCTTCACACGACAATGTTTCATTCCGAAATAACTGGCGACTAAAATGTACAAACGAGATAAGAACGCAAATGTGATGATAGTCCGTGCGGGCGCGACTATCCGCCCCGACGAACCCCTCCTGTAACTGTAATGGAAACGGGAAATGTCGGATCCCAATCAGTCACTTGTTTTCTGTCAGCTCTATCGATTACTAACACTGTATTAGAGGAATCATTCTGCTCATTTTGCGTCCCAGACTCGTGCTATCACTTATTGAAGAAGTTTGTAATAATCAACCAGTAGTTCTAAGCCCGAGATGGCTTTGAAATACTGTTAGGTTTAATTGCGAAAACATGTAAACCAACAAAGCGATTCAAATCTATATGGCCTTAAAACGAATTGCGAGCGTGGATCATCCGTAATTGGCCCGCCTGCTGTACGGCTTCCATGAGAACACTCCGTTTTTGCCCTAATCAGTTTGACGATTAAGGTGTTCTCCCGCACGCTAACTTATGGGTCACGGCATATAAACTTTTGGTCCGTTTCTTTTTTTTCCAAGGACAATCGTACCTTTACATAATACTGGCAGCAGAACTAATGTGGCTAAGCTTAACGGTTGGTAGCAATGCTCTCGCTGACGACGATCTTACATTCACACTCGCGCGCGTGCGCTTAGGCATGACACACACACACACACAATCCGAAGTAGCATTATATGATTTTATGTTGACATTATATCAATCGAAGATTCTTTTAATTGATTCCAGTCTAAATATTCATCGAACCAGTCGCCCTTATATAGCATCAATATAACAATGTATTTGACCAAAAAAGCAATATAAGATACAGTTTTGTCGTTATATTAATCGAAAATGTTAATAATATTATATTAATCGGAATTGCCCATTTATCAATCCGAAGAAGCATTATATGATTTCATTTTGGCATTATATTAAAAGAAGATTCCAGTCGAACAATGTGGGGAACTACCTGCCATTATATCACTCTTTATATGAAACCGATTCATCATCATCAAGGAATAAATT